>CM076584.1:160490256-161027274 GCA_034641835.2 Pinus albicaulis | reverse complement strand
GGTGAGGGGATGATCCCTCACAAGATGACTAGCTGAAATGATAGCAAATTCCTTCCCCCTTTTGGATCTGCGAAATGGATGGCATAATTCCTGAAGGGATTACTGCTGCTAGGAGGTCAATAAATTTTTTCCTGATGCCAGATCTAATATGAAGCTCTAGGAATGTTGATCTTTAAGCCCAAGGTGATAGGAATAAACCTTCACCAGTTCTCCAGCTGAAATACTGAAGACAACCTCCACCTTCCAAACTGATCTTGAGAAATATGCAATTTCTGAATATGAATGTTCTGCAGAAAGCAGGAAAAGATATGTGGCACCAATGCCTGATTTAGAATGAAGTAAAATACTCTTTCCAGAGCTACTCAAAGAAAGAGGTGGGATTCTTGACCAGGAACACCCTGTGCTAAACAACACTTGCAATCTCTGTTAAACAACCCAAGAAAGCAATGGAATTTTAAATGAAAATTCCATATCTAAACAGATCCTCAACATCAATAATCTAAAAGCATGTCTTCGTTCTTTCCTTCATCTTCATTATATAGAGTTTGAGCCTTCCCATGCCTTGGCCCTCATCTAAACTGCGTTGTGCATGTGGACAAGATCCTCCATGTTTGACTGCGTTGTCTAGTCAAGTCATCCATCATGTCTAGGTGCAATGTACACCCTATCCCTCATGTGTGAATTAATTTCACAACTTCCTCCATCATCTCATCATGAATGCTCCATGATCTTCTGTTTGATCTCTTCAAGATCTTAGTTGACTGTGTCAACCTCCATGATCTGTCTCATTAATGAGACATGATATCCAATTCCATTCACAATAGTAGTTGCTCAACTACCTCATTATGTAGATATAGGCTTAATTAATCCACATTCACACACAAAAAGTGGATATTTGTTCATATTGAGGATTATGGGTCCCTCCACCATTTTATTTAATTAATTCATTAAGAAAATTAAGAACTCTAATATTCCAAATATCAGGTGAAAATTTGGGAATATTACAGTCCTCCCCGAAAAAGTGTTGCTTGTCCTCAAGCAACTGCAAAAGTGGATGCTATAGAAAACATCCTCCCTCCAAATGGCATCCTCATGTGGAAGGCCTCCCCATATGTCACCATGTGTCATGTATGTCCAGCTCCAAAGCTACCTCTCTAGAATGTCTAGAATGGCTTCCAACTGAAAAGTTAGATACCCATCCCCATCAAGGAATCTCCAAGTGGCAACCATATGATGACCAAATTTATCCTCTATACATGAGATATATAAGATAAAGTGGTTCATTCTCAAAGTGTAAAGTCCCAATTCATGAACTATCTCTCCAACCCGTGATACATAGAGTAGATTACATACATCAATGCCCTCATCATTAGCCATGTTGGCCATGTAGGAATCAAACATCACATCATCATAGTAAAAAACAAGAAGTAGAGAAATATGGAAAAACATGAACAATGTCAAACCATATTCTCCTAATAAAAACCAACACAATAAAGCCTCCTGTTGCCATGCTAGATCATCATGAAAACAAGTAAGAGAGCCATACTCTCTCAAAAGAAGCCACTACAACAATGCTTCTTGTCGCCATGCCAAATCATCAATGAGAATATGAGAGCCATACTCTCTCAAAAGAAGCCAACACAACAATGCCTCTTGCTGCCATACCACATCATCATTGTACCAAATGTAGTGGCCATATTCTCTCAAGAGAAGCCACCTCAATAAGGCATCTTGTTGCCTCATCACATCATCATTATACCAAGTACGATGACCAAAATCTCCCAACATAAGCCAATGATGTAAGGCCTCTTGTTTCCATCCTTCATAAATGTCATGCAATGTATGGGAATAATTCAACCCATATTCTCCCAATAGTAACCAAAACAACAAAGATTCTTGCTTCCTTGTTGCATTGTCATGATGCAAGTCATGGAGTAATACCAAAGTAATGGATATGTGATATGTCTCATCAACATAATACAAACAAGCTCCTTTATGCCACACCATGTGAGAGTAATACCTTCTCCCAAACCCAAGTACATACATGAACATGAGATACATCCCAAACATAAACACATGTAAATACATGATACATATCCCAAACAAGAGTAAATACATGGACATAAGATATAACATGCGATGTCCAAACTCTCTCCTCAACAACCATAGTAGCCATGCCTTTTTCTTATGCATTCTACCATTGAGACATAAGGCATGAGAAAAGAAAATATGAATATTTGGGTAGTAGCCATACTCACCCAAGAGCAACCAGCGCAGCCATGCTTCTTGCTTCTCTGTATCATAGATCTGCAAGTGGTTTGGCAACCCCTTGCTCCATACTATCAGCCATTCATCCAAATGTGGATGATGGATCTCATTTTGAAAATACTTGGTATCATCCCATTGTAAGACACCAACCTCCTCAAACTAATGAAGAAATTTTCACCTCATGAAATGTTGAAGTGCAACTCCCATGAGATCTCTTAATGATATTCCAAAACCAATGAGGTTCTAGATCTGCTACAGGTAGAAGTCTCTCTTTGCGCTATGAGATGCTCATTGAGAAAGTGTCATCAAGAAAGGAGAAAATATTTCTCATCTCAAGATGTCTATCATTCATCATCTTAACCTCCATTGCTTCATGAGTGAAGCTTCCTTCAAAATGCTCCAAGAATAATGGGGCCTCACCATTATCACTGCTACTAAGTGACAGCGCTGTAGATTTGCAAGGTAATACATATGCTGTCGCAAATCAAGGTAAAATAATAATCTTATAGCCAGTCATTGTACATAGGACCATTGTCATCCCTTCTTCTGAAACTCTACACTTCAACTCAAGAGGTTGAATGTAATCCATCCATGACAAACTGGGATATATTTTCATCTCCTCCTTGATTAGATCAAGGGTCCTTTGCATTGTGATATGTTGTAGCTTCAAATCAGCATTTTGTTCTAACCCTTGGTTATGCATTAGCCCTAATGGAATGTGCCCATAAGTTTCAATAAGATCTACTGAAACAATATGTGATGAATGTGTATGCATACCTTGGATCAGCTGATATGTGCGAACCTCTTGACAGAACACAAGAGTTCCTCCAACTGGGATAATGTTGTCTCCAACTACTAGTAAGAGAGATGGTTGCTCTTATACCAATGTACCAACGTTGGAATCTTCCTCCTCTTCCTCATGCATCTCCTGAATCATGCATGGGACTTTATGTGTCAAGAGATCAAGATTATCTTGCAATATTACAAGTGTCTCTTCTCTAGATGCAAGTACTTGTGCAAATGGTGGTGAATGAAGTGAATTCTTGTCCAGAGTGACAAGAATGACATCCTCCTTTGTTTCCTTAGGAAATGTATCTTTGTGGCCCATATCTGTCTTCCTTACATCAAACTTCTTCCTCAACTTGTGAAATAAATCTAAATATTTAGTCACTGTTTCATTCTCCATGTGACTAAACCACCAATCCTTGGCTTCACCTAAGAGATGAAGTGCTGCAATTTGGAAAACCTCTTTTTCATCCATAGAATGTAGATGAAAAATGAATCTAACTCTTTCCTCCAGGCCTTAACATTGCTTGAGGAAGACCCATCAAATGTAGGCAAATAGAATCTATTGTGCCTCTTCCTTCTATTGCTGCTATAGGATCTTCTTTCTTCTTTGAGTTCAAAGAATTCTTGGAGATTTAGACTCTTTTTTAATGTTCTAGACTATTCCTTGTACTCTTCAAGATACAAAATGAGAGTCTCATGAGTCTCAAGTTCTATTCTTTCTTCATTTCTATACCTCTCACCTTCTTCAAATAAAGTGGTCATATTAGATCTATGATTCTCCAATTTTCTTTTATGCTGATAGAAAGTGCTTGGACCTTCCTCTTCAAATATTCTTCTTGGATCCTTCCTTTGCCCTTCCTTATTCATTTGATATACCTCCTTGGAGAGATCTTGCATGGATCTAAAGAGAGGAGTCGCAAAAATTTCCTCCTTCATGATATATCTCATCTATCTACTTCTTCTTTTGATGCAAAAGATGAAGTGTTCACAAGCTGAGCCAAAGATCATGCTCTGATACCACTGTAATATCCCAAAAGGGATAATGCAGTAATAATTAAACACAATATAAGAAATGCAACTAAGTAAACAATAAATCTCAAGACAGCATCAAAATTTACAGATAACCTGAGCCATTTTATTATATAGGAGAAGATTCAGTTACATAATGTACAAAATATGAGTAGATCTAGCCAAAGAGATGGCCTAGAATCACCCTGAAAACATTCCACAATAGGTACTGCGTAACTAGAGAGCTGTTGGAAGAAAATACTACATTATCCCTTCAAAAAAATATGAATATATGACTACAGGTTGAAAAGGAAAATGCAGATCTACTGAAAGCTAGAGCTCTGATGATGCCAAGATTCAAGATCCGGCCAATGTGATGGATTCCCAAGATAACCTAGAAAGGATTTTCCAAATCTACAACTTTGGAAAATCACCCTCCTAGGGCTTGATCCTTTATCTACTGGGATTATAGATCTGAAGCTAGATATGAAAAACAGATGGCTGAATTATGTCACAAGATCAGATCTAAGCTTGAAGGGTTGATCCCTCCTTCAAATCTACAAGATAGAAGCTCTATATCTAGCTTCTCAATCCTCCAATGATGATTACAGCTGCTGCAACACAACTGATCATAGAAACTGTGCTGTGAAGGAAAGAGAGGCCTTATGCCTATTGAAAATGTTGCAATAAACTCTAGGCTAATGGAAATACTAATGGCAAGGTGAAGGGATGATCCCTCACAAGATTACTAGCTGAAATGCTAGCAACTTCCTTCCTCCTCTTGGATCTGCAAAATGGACAGCGTAATTCCTGAAGGTATTACTACTGCTGGGAGGTCAATAAATTTTGGCTTGATGCTAGATCTAATATGAAGCTCTGGGAATGCTGATATTTAATCCTAAGGTGATAAGAATAAACCTTCACCAGTTCTCCAGCTGAAATACTGAAGACAACTTCTACCTTCCAAACTGATCTTCAAAAATCTGCAATATCTGAATATGAATGTTATGAAAATGAAAGATATGTGCTTTTAGATTCGATATAGAATGAAGGAAAATACTCTTTTCCGAGCTACTCGAAGAAAGAGGAGGATTCTGACAATTTTGTGTAAACATCACTTGCAATCTCCTTTCGCTGACCCAAGAAATCAATGGAATGTCACATGATAATTCCAGATCTAAACAGATCCTCAACATCAATAAGTTCAAGCATGTCTTCATTCTTTCCCTCATCTTCTTTATATTGTGTTTGAGCCTTCCAATTCCTTGGCCCTCATCTAAACTGTGTTGTGCATGTGGACAAGATCCTCCATGTTTGGCTGCGCTGTCTATCCAAGTCTTTCATCATGCCTATGTGCAATGTACACCCTCTCCATCATGTGTGCATTAATTGCACAACTTCATCCATCATCTCATCATGAATGCTCCATGATTTTCTATTTTATCTCTTAAATATCTTCGTTGACTGTGTCAACCTCCATGATCTATCTCATTAATGAGACATGATCTCCAATTCCATTCACATTAGTAGTTTCTCAACTACCTCATTATGTAGATCTAGGCTTAATTAATCCACATTCACACACAAAAAGTGGATATTTATTCATATTGAGGATTATGGGTCCTCCACCCTTTTATTTACTTAATTCATTAAGAAAATTAAGAACTTCAGTATTCCAAATATCAGGTGAAAATTTGGGAATATTACATATATGCGATTCTCTAATACATGTGTCATGCACTAGATAAAGACTAACAATCATAAGTATTAGTGAAGGCCATGTGGAGAGAATGGATAGACACATCATTTTGGTATTCACCTAGAAGACAGAATGGAGGATTCGGTAATCATCTGGCATTCAATACTCTTTGAGAATGAGATAGGGAATTCAAGATAAGAGTAGTCGAGGACCGATATTCTTTGAGGGCTGGCTACCCAAGAGAAGAATAATCCAACAAGGTCATACTATGGGAACACCTAGGTGGAGTATGTACCTTGGAGAGACAATGAATTTGATGTCTATAAGTCATTTGTCTCGCTAGCATTGTAGCCCATTGTCTCGGTGAGAGATGGGACTATTAGTCAAGGCCTTGCACTAGGACAATGCTGGTTGATATGATGCTATACAAATGTGATTATCAATATGATTCTTCTTATGAGATTATTTAGTTTGAAAGTAACCATGTACCTATATGAATACCTCCCTCGTTAAGAGGGAGTGTTGAAAAGTGTAACTAGGCCGGTCTTCATATTGATTATGTAATTATGTATTTTATGTAAAGAAGAAGACAAAGATAGTAAAATCTATATTTGTTGTACTTTATTCATGGGTTTCATGGGCAAGATTTTATCTTAGGTTAATAGACTTCTTCTTGATGTCTATTTATGGTTTATCTTATAAGTGTATTTAATTTCATGTATATGAACTTGAACCTAGCAGTCACAAAATGCTCCAAGACATAGTCCAATACACTGTGGAAGAATGGCTATTATTCATACAATGCTGATAAAGAAGCTATATTGATGTATCAAGTCGGCCTCCCTACAATTGACAAGTTGACCTACAAACTAAATGTATGGTCAACCTCAAGATAGTGCGAAGGTGAAACAACTGCAGTGCGGAGGTGTAGTAAATGATTTGCATATTTTTCTGTGATTCTCACTATAAAAATTATGGACTGTCATATAGAAGATATTGCAGATAAGTTTTGGGTTCTTGTGACTGCTGAAGCAAATTAATGTGGAGAAAAATTTCCGTCATATCTAAAACATAAACGCAGAATATCAACAAGCTTCAGTGCAGACTTTTGAAGTGTTGAAGATCTGGTTAAGATACACAAACCCTATGGTATCTCACTGTGATAAAGACTATGGATTACTATAACAAGAGTGCAGATCTCTCTGAAGGAGACACAATAGGAAAGTGCAGAATATGTTTGAAATCAGTGTGGGTTTATAATAAGACATCAGTGCATACTTAAGGATGTGGGTTTCTCTGAAATGTTAAAATTGATGGAATGCAAAATTCAAAAGTATACAAGCGCTGATCATAGAAGGGTGTTGAGTTCAAAGGTTAGACTAGTGCAGATTAGTGCAAATTGAAGCAGAAGAGAAGGGTTAGTGTTGAAGGCAAGAAAAGAAGTAAAGAAAAGGTATTGGAGGCATTTATAGGTCAAGGGTCTAAGTCTGGGTCATGGTACTTGTCATTTGAAGATCTATAAGAATAATTTCTCATGGGTTTTCCTCTCCAAGAGGGAGAGGTTTTTCCCTGGCTCTAAGAGCCTAATTTTTGTGTCTCGTGTATTTTAATAATTGACTTGATGAAAGATTAAATAAGCTAAAGAATAGAAGACATTAGCAACTCAAGTAAGCTCACAAGTAATTATCAAGAAGAGAATTTGTATTAATCTCCAACCCTCCAAATTTTCAACACTCAGATGGAACCTCTCAAATAAAAGTGGGAAACATAGTCTTGGGGGGATTATATTGCAGTTGTAATATTATGTTGAAATGTCATTCTTTGTTGAAATGTCAAAGGGGGAGAATGAAGTTAGTAAGGAAGAATATAAACCCTTTGCCATTGATTTCAAAGGGGGAGAGTAGGAAAACATTGGATATGAGTTGAAATGTGTAAAAATATATTGAAGATGGAAAGTGAGAAAAAAATAGTGTTTATTCAGCTTGACAAGGGGAGCGTTCCAAGTGGTGGCATTTCCATCAGTGACCAATAAAATTTGGCAGTGTTTCCATCAATGCCAAAGGGGGAGATTTTTGATCAATGTGGCAATGGTTTTTATTAATGTTAAGTCTAAGCCATTGATGTCAAAGCATTGTTTGTAAAAATCTCATGGGGAGCTTGGAAAGTGTGTTATCATTGATGTGCTAATATGTTGTCAATGATGTGTTAATGTGTGTCACATGCCTAGATCTAGGTCATGGATGAAGGTAATATATTTTAAGGGATTTATTCTTCAATCCCTTAGCCAAAATGAGGAAAATAAGTGTTTTTTTAGATAACTATGACAGAGATATTTCCAAAAATATATGGAACTTGACCTAAATCCCAAGGAATGAAGATAAAACTCATTTTCAAGTGCTGCAATTCAAGAAAGGTTCTAGTTGGTCATAATTCCATCATGGGTCCCTCATTGGATCGACGCCAAAGTTGAAATAAGCTCAGGAGAAAGCGCAAAGTTTGCCGAGCAATGGATTGGTAAAATATTGGTCCTGTCCCTTGATCACATGATGCTAGGCTTAAGCACCTAGGTGCTTTTTGGACAACTTGGTCAAATTGGTGTCCAAACAAAAAAATGGGTGATGAACATAAAGTATGTTAAAAATATGAAACTTTGGCAAAATTCCACTTTGGAAAAATCACATGATGTAGATAATGATTGCATTTTATTCATGTTTTCAAGAGGACCACAATTGACCTAAATATCACCTCATTTGGACAAGTAGGAGTTGATTTTTTAATTTATGAACCCAATCATGTACATTGGATTAGGTCGGCCCTATACACATGTGCATATTAGATCAGGTCGGCCCTGAAGGAAGTGGACCCATTGGAAGGCTATAAATACAAGTGACCTCTACCTCATTTATATACAATGAAGTGACTCTCTTCTCTCTTGTTTTTTTTTCACACAAGTTTGAGGCTCGTTCGCGGAGGAATAGTTTGAATCTCAGGTGAAATTTTAGGGTATGACGTTCGCATCTCTGATTTAGGAATCAGGGCCCCAGTCGTAGGCACAAAACTCGAATATTTTCACCCTAGTATCACCCTTACAGGCTCATTGTAGGTTTTAACCTTGTACAAAAATTATCTACGTACGAATCTTTAAAACATAAAATAAAAAATAGCGAGAGAAAAAAACATAAAACAGATAAACACAGAGATTTTCCCCTGGATCCCAAATCAGGACGACCAGCTTGATTTTTCATTATATTCCCTTTAGTGTTACAACAAATATATATACATGCCGAAGCATACTTAAACCCTAATCCATTAGCCATGGATTAGAACATAATCGTAGTTCCCTTGACCAGATCTACAAAATACTAGGGGCTGAAAACCATCATGCCCCAAAACCATGTGCAAACCCATGCACAAAACCATGGGCGGGTTCTCCCACCGGAAAATAAGGATCAAATTTTTTTTCCCAGGGCGCTACCCCGGACCTCGACAGGGGGGGCTACCGCCCCCCCTATGACCCCCCCGTATGTTGCGCCCAGCGCAACATACAGGGGGGGCTATCGCCTCCCCTGTTACCCCCCCGCACGTGACTAGTCGTGAAAGAATATAACACAAACCCAACATTCTCCCACTTTTTGTTTTCTTTCAGCAGGGGGGCCACAGGAGAGCTAAGTCATTAGCCCAAATTTGCAACACCCATTGTTTCTCTACACAAAGAGAACTTCTGAGTGCTCACAGAGTTTGTTAATGCATCTGCAACATTCTTCAAAGTGTCCACCTTTACTAGCAACACCCTTTTAGCTTCAACCATATATCTCACAAAGTGATATTGAACATCAATGTGCTTTGTATTTGAATGATAAGCAGGGTTCTTAGCCAAGAAAATTGCACTTTGGCTATCACAGTCTATCCTTATAGCTTGCTGCACCAACCACATACTTGAACACAATCTCTGCAACCAAACTGCTTCCTTGCTTGCATGAGTGGCTACCATGTATTCTGCCTTTGTAGTTGAAAGAGCCACTGCAGACTGTCTTTTACTCATCCAACTGACTGCACCTCCAAATAGGCTAAACACATACCCACTTGTAGATCTTCTTTGGTCCAGATCTCCAGCCCAGTCTGCATCAACAAAATTACGAATGTCCAACACTCTTTCCAATCCTAGTCTTCCCTGGTAGCACAAGACATAATCACTAGTGCCACACAAATATCTGAAAACCCACTTCACTACTGTCCAATGCTCCTTCCGTGGGTTTGACATAAACCTGCTCAATACTCCCACTGCATGTGCAATGTCTAGTCTAGTACACACCATTGCATACATCAGGCTACCCACTAAACTTGCATATGGACCATGGGACATATCCTCCTCTTCTTCTTGTGTCTTGGGACACTGTTCAGCAGACAGCTTTGTACCTACAGGAATCAGAACATTCACCAGTTTACTATCCTGCATATTGAACCTCTGCAATATAGTCTCGACATACTTCCTATGGTTTAACCAGAGCTTCCTCTTTTCCCGATATCTCTTAATTTCCATGCCCAAAATATAGTTTGCAGCACCAAGATCATTCATGTCAAATTTGGAGAACAGTTGGGTCTTCAAATCTTGGATAATTTCTTTGTCATTTCTAATCAACAACGTATCATCCACATACAAGACCAAATAAATAACACGGTCACCAATTAATTTAAAATAAACACAGTGATCCTCCTTGCTTCTGGTGAAGCTAGGTCCCCGTATATAGGTATCAAATTTCAGATACCACATTCTTGGTGACTGTTTTAACCCATACAGAGACTTCTTTAACCTGCATACCAATTCTTTCTTCCCCTTCACCATAAAGACTTCATGTTGTTTCAAGTAGATCTCCTCTTCTAGATCCCCGTGAAGAAATTCTTTCACATCCATCTCTTCTACCTCAAAATCAAATGCAGCAACAACATATAAAAGTAATCTAATAAATTAACTTTGGCAATAGGAGAAAAAATATCACCAAAATCAATTTCCGGCACCTGGGAATAACCTTTTGCTACCAACCGAGCTTTGTATTTCTCCACCTTGCCTTCTACATTCATCTTCTTCTTAAACACCCATTTTCTTTCGATGGGCTTCCTTCCAGCCGGCAACTCCACCAGATCCCATGCCTCATTTTTATGCAAGGATGCCTTTTCATCAACCACGACCTCCTTCCAGAGTTTTCCATCCTCTGAATCTACTGCCTCCCTAACGGTTCTAGGATCATAATTAGTTATAGTTAAAGAAAAATTTGAACATAAATTAGATGGACTATACCTTTCTAGTTGTCTTCTTTCCCAAACTAATCTTCTAACAGCTAGAGTTTGTGGTTTTTCCTCTTCTGAGTCTTCTTCTGTTGTAGAGTCTGATTCATCCTCCTTTAGCTCAAACTCTATCTTCTCAGGTTCCTTTGGTAGGAATTCATGTTTAACAATATCTTCCACCTCTCTAAACACCACATCTAGGCTGTACACAACCTTCCTTGTTTCTGGGTTCCAAATCTTGTAACCCTTTAAACCATCGTTATACCCAATAAAGATGCACCTTTCAGATTTATTATCCGACTTGCTCCTTTTCTCCTTTGATACATGTACATATGCATCAAATCCAAACACCATCATATGTGAAAGAGAGGGTTTCTTACCAGTCCATACCTCATGTGGAGTCTTATCCTCCAACATTGATGAAGGTGATCTGTTAACCAAGTAACATGCAGTCTCCACTGCCTCTGCCCATAATTCTTGTCCTAACCTGGTACCACTGAGCATGCTTCTTGCCTTTTCCATCAGCGTTGTGTTCTTTACACAAATCCATTTTTTTTGAGGTGTGTGTCTTGGTAGTCTTCTGCCGTGCTACCACCACTTCTTATGAACTCTTCAAATTCACTTCTTACTTGCATACTTGAGAACTCCCCCACCATTTATGTACTCAACACCTTTATCTTCTTCTCTATGGTTTCCACTATAGGACCTTAAATTATTTAAATGTAAAGACTTGATTTCTTCCTCGAAATATATCCATGTATTCGCCAAGAAGTAATATCTATGAATAGAGCATAGTACACAAACACCGGTGATGGAACCATGACCATGATTAAAACACATCACTGTGCACAAGCTCTAATATCTTGTTCGCCCTCTTAGCACCAGAAGGAAAACTCACCCGATTCTGCTTCCCATATACACAATGTTCACAGAAATCAAAATCCAGAGAGCTATTAGACATACCTTCTTCCATACCATTTCCATGCAGTATCCGAAGGCCCTTCTCTCTAATATGTCCAAGCCTTTGATGCCATAACATGGTCTTTTCTCCAGAGACTGCTAGGCTTTCCACTCCACCTTCAAGAACCACAGAACTGTTGCACCCATCAATAATAGTGCTACCCTGAAGCTTGTACAGAGTTCCAATCTGAACTCCCTGCATTAATACCAGTGCTCCCCGAACCATCTTATAGGCATCTTTCTCGAACACTGTTTTTACACCTGCATCATCCATCTTGCTTATGGAAATCAGATTTCTGGCCAATGCAGGAATGTGAAGAACACCAGGAAGTGTTATAATCCTTCCAACTTGCAGCTTCAGCTTGAATTTTCCACGTCTGACAATTCTGGCCTTCCTATCATCACCTAAGAAGACATCACTACCATAATATTTCTCATACTCACAGAACCACTCCCTATGGAGAGTGAAGTGAAAGGATGCACCCAATTCAATCAACCATGACTCATGATCTACATGTGTATTTGAAGAAGAAGCCAAATACACATTCCCACCTTCATTCGAGGTGGTTTTTTCTTCTGCAGAAGGAGCATCATCAGATCCCTTTCCTTTATCAGGAGCTTTAGATTTTCAACCCTTTTGTAGTGCCCTTCCTTTCCGCATTTCCAGAACACTTTTACAAACTTTCCAGGAGATTTAGATCTCCCACTCAAAACCTTATTCTTGTTTCTGTTTTGGGACCTTCCTCGTACAGATAAGGAATCTCCATTCTGACCCTCCATATTTCTCTGTCGCATTTCCTCCAACAACAAGGCTGAGACAATGTGATCAAAATTCAAGGTAGTTGTATTGCTACCTAATGCAATAACCAGACTGTCCCATGAATCTGGTAGAGAACGCAACAAAATGATGCACTTATCTTCATTTGAGATTTTAATATCAACAGATGACAGTTGAATTACCACAGTATTGAAGGCGTTCAGATGCTATTTCATCGAGTCTCCATCCTTCATCCTTAGGTTATACAGCTTTTTCCGCAGGAACAATTTATTCACCAGAGACTTACATTGGTACAAAGTCCATATCTTGTCCCATAAGGTCTTCATCATAGCTTCCCCAGATACATTCAACAATACTAAATCTGAGACACACAACCGTATTGTGCTCTTTTCCTTCCAATCCAGTTTCTTCCAGTCTTCATTTGACATTGCTGTTAGTTTAGTACCCAGATCTACTGCGATCCACTGGTCCTTATCCATCAACAAATCCTCCATCTTGAACTTCCACAACTCAAAAATCTGACCATTAAATTTATCGATCTCTATCTTCCCGCCGCTCACCATCTTCTTTCATTGTAAGAATCGATCCCGCAGATCTCTCACTGAATAGGGTCTACCTCAGGCCCGAGCAAAAAACCCCTCAATAGCAAAGGCGTCCCCTTGAAGCTGAAACTGCTTTGATACCAAATGTAGGTTTTAAACCTGTACAGAAATTATCTGCAAACGAATCTTAAAAACAAAAAATAAACAATAGCGAGAGCATAAAACATAAAAAAGATATACACAGAGATTTTCCCTTGGATCCCAAATTGGGACGACCAGTTTGATTTTTCATTATATTCCTTTTAGTGTTACAACACATATATATACATGCCGAAGCATACATTATGGGAGTTTTGAGGTCTAAAATGGGCCTTCTAAGGAAAATGTACAATAAAAAATCACTTTATGAGAACCAATCACATTTTAGGAGATGACATCATCCCTATTGGTTGAGGTGGCATTGTTTGAGTTAAAGGTACTTACTTGTCACATTCTCAATGGTGGATAAAAATTCATGGTTAATCATGGTAGTGCTCTAAGTACTTTTAAAGTCATAAAGTAAAGTACTCCTTATAAATGTCATTTCACACTTTTTGAATAAAATATTATTATTGTCATTTCATATTTTTTGAAAGACACAATGCATATCCTACACAATCTTCATGTATTTACACACTTTTCAATAAATATTATATTTGTGTATTTTCATATATTTATTTTAAAATTATATATTCATCTCATTAAGAATTTAAGAATTTATATTTATATTTTATTTTAAGTTATTTAAGTACAAAGGAAAAATGCATTAGTTGTGCAATGATAATGAATTTTTCTTGAAAAACCCATTCTTATTTATAGTCACATCAATACAATTTTTTATTAATTTTATTTTGGTACAAATTTTGAATTGAATTTAACCATGGTTACATGGATTTTGGTGCAAAGAGTGAATTTAAAATTTATAAATATTATTGTATTGGTTTAGCTGTTACTTTATTATTTCCTTAGGAGGCCCATTTTAGACCTCAAAAATCCCCTAATGCATAAACCCTGGATTAGAACATAACCGTAGTTCCCGTGACCGAATCTACAAAATACTAGGGGCCAAAAACCATCATGCCCCCAAACCATGTGCAAACCCATGCACAAAACCATGGGCGGGTCAGCCCACCGGAAAATAAGGACCAATTTTTTTTTCCGGGGCACTGTCCCAAACCCCGACAGGGGGGGCTACCACCCCCCCTGTGACCCCCCCATACGTTGCGCTCAACGTAACGTACAGGGGGGGCTATTGCCCCCCCTGTTACCCCTCCCCCCGCGCGTGACTAGTCGTGAAAGAATATAACACAAACACAACACTCATGAGTGTGGCTTGAGCCTTCTAGTCACACAAACACCCCTCTGTGCATGTGACCGATAGGTTAGGGTTTATGCAGTCAGATCGAGCCCTAGTCACATGCTTCTAGGCTCATCAGTGCGACTAGAGATCCCTAGTAACAAGAATAAGTCTTCCTCAGTGGTACCAGAGAATTCCAGTTGCATACACAACATGTCCTCCATGTGACCGATCTATGCTTTCTGATTCTCAGGTGCATACCATAGTCGCTCGCTTCCAGTGATTTAGAGAGAGATCAAGAATCCATAGCTGCACAAATGAATCCTCCTCCATGTGACCATGGACTAAAAGATGACATTTCAGTATTCCGCATATTCTACTTAGTGAATGCAGGGTTCGAAAATTGACTTCAGTCAATGAAAATTCTATTCATACTTCAGAATCAGATTTTAGAGTGTATACATTGTTGAGTTCATTTAATGGATGTTGTAGTTGTTTTTCTACTTAGTTGCATATATGAAGATATAGATCATTGTACTCTATTTTTTTTAATCATTTGATGAAAATCTAAGAAGAATAATTTAGAAGGGTTTTCCCCATAGTTGGTTTTTCCTTGGTCTCCTACCAATCTTGGTGTCTCTATGTGTGCATGATTTTCTTCTGTCATTCCTTTATGTTTCGCTGCATTGATGCTGATGATATTGTTCTTTCTACATATATTCACATAGTTGCATATGCTGATGAATAATGATGTAAATATGAATAATTTTATTATGTTATGGGGTGAAATTAATGTGTTAATAGAGAAAATTCAATTATCAAAGCAAAGAAAAATACATCCCTATGAAAAATTAACATGGTATTAGAGTCAGACTGAAGGAAAGTCATGGTGATCACCCTTATGATGACATCATTGATTGAAGCAAGATAGGATGGCGGAGACCTAAAATAATTCTAGGGTTTGAAGGAAACCCTACGAAATTTTTACATTAGCATTTTATGGTTAGGGTTTGAGAGAAACCTTGAATTATGACATATTTGATGAAGCCCTAGCTGGGATAGTCTCTAGTAGGATTGGTTGTTGACAAAGTTGATTGAAGGAAAACTTGTCATGTGGAATATGGATAGTGATGGCTCTTGAAGGATGGTTCAAAAGGGAGAGGATCACCTCTCATTAGAGATAAGTATTTCTATACTTATGATGCTTCTTTATGTCTTTATTCTTGTTTAGACTTGTAGATTTGATTATTGTTTTAATCATTACTTATAATTCCTGCATGTCTATTTTAGTATTTGGATGCTCCTAGCTTCTTGATGAGATATGGTAAGTGGATCCTTCTTGAGAATCATGGATAGTGCAGGAAGAGAATATCTAGCTTCAGAAAAGAGGCTCTTGATGAAGAATGTGACAAGAACTAAAATCTTCCCATGAGAAGGTGCACATTTATTTGAATACTACAAGGTATGCATGGTATATTGTTTCAATGTTATGTTTCTTCTATAATATTGAATCGAAAGGTTAGCCCTAAGGTATATGTATCCTTCTCAAATGGACCATGCATGCATATGAAAGTAATTTGAAATCATGGTTATTATAATGAAGTAGTGCACCTGGTATTGAACATTTTGATCATGATGATATTCTAGATTCTATGAGGCTACTTTATGTTGATCCTTGATATATTGGTATACTTGATGCTTGGATAACATATATTATTTTTGTCTTGTGAAGAAGGCTAGCCCCTTGATTAAATTAAATGGTAACTTGATAGTTGGCAGGCATCCTTAATTATAATACATGATGGATCTCACATAGAAGGTTACCTCATTGATTTATATATACAATGGTATTGATAATTCTTGTGATGAGCATGATGAAAGTATGGAGAAAAGGTTGACAACCTTGTTGTTTTAGTAAAGTTTTATTGAATGATCTAACTTGATCCTATTGATTATGATAAGCATGGTAACCATGATAAAAATATGAGATTGATACTCTAGTTCTCTTATTAACCATGGTTATGTTTTGATTCATAATTATGGCATATGGTAAAAGTAAATGTCCTAACTTGATGGATTGAATTGATAGACTTGATATTGTATTCATGATCTTTGAAGTATGATGTCACACCTATTAGTTTCCTTTATCATATGATCCTAACTCTTGATAGATTGAGTTATGTGACTTAGAAGTAATGCATGTGATCACGACTCTTGAAGTCTACTTACATTAGCTCTTTGACTCTAACCCTTTATGGTATATTGATGTCATGATAATATAGCAGCTGATGTGAAGCATGTTATGAAAATGATGGGTATATGTTTGAATTTATGATCTAGCAGATCTATTGATGCATTTTAGATAGGTTGATGACATGAATGAAGATGAATGAAGTGGATTCCCATGCAGAGGGAGAACCTCTCCATAATACCACTTCTCCTACTGTCATTTTCATATTATGTATTGTTGAAATATGGTTTATGGGCATGATTAGACATGTATCTGACATTGATGACTGCATCAAAGGCCTGATTTGAGGAAAGAGAATTTTTCGCTTTTTGTAAGGCACAATTACATGGAAGAAAACCTATAGATGCAACTGTAGCCTCCCAGTCACATAGACACAAGCTCATGGGTGCAACCAAGTCCTCGAGTCAGTTCTAAGCGAGGGTTTGGCATTCAAAAGTCACTATTTCTCGCATAACATCTTGAAGAGTCCGACTATAATCTCCCAACCACACTGAGGAAGGCGCAAGTGTGACTATGCCTATTTGACACAAAACATAATTTTTATGCATGAAAAATGATGTTCACCTGCAAGATGTTAGTCCTACATATGAGGAGCAAAAAATAAAAATATCTGTGAAAAGGAAAGTTTGAATGTTTTTTTTAATATGAACATGAAGATTGAACTTATATTTGTAGGTTAACGAGACACACATATAGATATGCCATTATGTTTGAAATTTTTGCTACAAGAGTTTGGCATGATTTGGATGATTGATATAGATGAGAAGTGTTTGGAGTTTTGACATGATGCTTGACAATGACTTAGAATTTTCACTTGATGACTGAGAGATGTGTTGGATTGTAGATATCTCTATGATAAGAAAAATTGGATTTGACCTGATGACTAATGATTTTATTTGAATGCTGATGAGTTTCCTTGATAAAAATTATACATGAGCATAGTGACTTCCAATGACTTATATGAGTATTCGAAAAAAAAAAAGTTTGTATTGGCCTCATTGTTCCTAGCACAATGGTTGAAGTGTTGATAGTTCTGATTCAATATGAACCTACATGAGTTATTCTTGCTGTATGAATTTGCATCTAGTGATAGATATGACTTGTATTATGATCACGGGTAGGAATTAATGAAGTTTTGGATTGATATTGCATGGTTTATGACAACTTGTTGGCATGATAATAGACGATGTCATGAATTGATGAAAGCTCTACCTGTCACTTGGTCCAAATATTTTACATTGAGATATTGATGAATTTGATATTAGTATTGATCTGGCTTCTAAAATTTCATGAGATGACTTAGTTGATTTTATTTCTCAATATTTATTTATGAAAGATTGGGCATGTTGGTTTGGTAAAGTGTCATGGTTGCAGTGAGCATTGCATGAAGCAAGCTACCTGATCCAGATATGTCTACATCATCTGGTGAAGCCTAGATGATGTGTTGATTCAAACCTCTACTTCAAAATTGTTTCGAGGTATGGATTTTATTTTGGTTTTGGTTTCATATAATAATGGTCTACTCTTGACAGGAAATGAGCCTCTAATGATCCAAGTAAGAGGGAGATGGCCTCTAAGAATATTATTGATGAGCACATTTAGATGTTGCTTTAGTATGAAATATGCCATGATATCTTGGATGAAAGGTCCATAATACGACCAAGGTTGAGTACAATGTTGCTAGCACATCTAGTTGTGAGGTAGGATGGATAAGCTCTCATATATTGGGACCGAGATACTCTCATATATTGAGAAAGTGCAGTTGTACAAGAAAATATTAGGCTTGTGGCTAGCACCTCCTTCAGAGGGAGGATGTATATGGTATAATTTTGTGATTTATATGATTATTTATGTTCTAAAGTGATATATGATCTGATTTCCTGTATGAAAATGAGACAACTGATATTGATACATGATGATTACTAGATATGAATATGATGAGAGCAACAGTAATCGAGAACATTGAGCCACCTCTTCCTCCCTGTCTGAGCTCCTAGAGTGTGGAATTGATATGAAGGGATCTTGGGTTGAGGTAAATTTGGAAAATAGTGTCATAGATATTTCTCCCCTATCTGTCACCCGTGAGATGTGTGTGATCCTTGTCTGTTTTGACAAGTCGGGTATCTCACCCACCTTTGTTCTTTGCAGAGTATACCCCAGTTGGAATCATACCCACAAGCATGGCTTGTTGGGATTGTCCCTCCTTGTTTGTCCAACAAGTTGTGGAGGATTGGAGGCGTGTGATCCTTACCTCTTTGTAAGTCAGGTATCTCATCCAAGAAGAATTATGATGCATGTGTTCTACCACATGACTACTTAGAGTCATTGATGGGAAGATCAATAGGAAATAATATTGGGTTGAGATAGCCCTATGCAATTCCATGTTGAGAATGAGCTCTCTGATGTGATACCAGGGTTGATATATACTCCCATGTGTGTTTGGATATCCTATTTCTCGATATGGGGTCATAGTAGTAGCTCCCCCATGATATTCTAGGTTGAGTAGTAGCTCCCTAATGTGGTTCCAGGTTGAGATGTGCTCATTGATATTCTCTTTGATAATGATGAGGGTCGTAGGTTTGACTCCCTACAGATATTATAGGTAGTATCTCATTGGAAGAGATTCCATATCATAGTCCGATGAATATAAGGTGGTAGCTTAGGCTCCCATCCAATGGAAAATTATTCTTTTGGATTCGAGAATATTCAACATATGAGCAAGGAAATTCAAGAGATAATCAAGAATAAGAAATGGATGGATCAAGATGAACATTGATGATTTGATATGATTATATACTTGAAAAGGTTACGACATGATGCCAACATGATAGGATGAGATAATGATCGATGGACAAATGTTGACAGGTGGAATTCTCCCTAGTTGAGAGGGAGTGTTAAAATTATGCAATTGCAGTCAAATTTCACTTTGGACATCTCAAATGATGGATATAGTTATTGCATTGAATTCCTATTTCCGAGAGGACAAAAATCAACCTAAATATCACCTCATTTAGACAATAAGAAGTTGGTTTTTGAATTTATGAACCCACTCATGTAGATTGGATTAGGTCAGCCCTATACACGTGCATATTAGATTAAGTTAGACCTAAAGCAAGTGGACCCATTGGAAGGCTATAAATAAAAGTGTTCTCTACTCATTTAGAAACAATGAAGAGACACTATTCTCTCTTGTTTTTTTCTCACATAGTTCTTAGGCTCGTCCGCGGAGGAATAAGTTCGCTCTAAGGTGGAATTGCAGGGTCTGAGGCTCACATTTTTGATTTAGGGTTCTGGGCCCCAGTCACAGCCACAAAAATGGAAGTTTTCGACCCTATTCACACCCTTACAAGCTCGTGAGTGTGATTGGAGCCTTCCAGTCGCACAAACACCCCTCTGTGCATGCCACTGAGAGGTTAGGGTTTCCGCAGACAGATCAGACCCCAGTCGCACGCTTCCAGGATCATCAATATGACCAAAGCTTCTCATTCACATGCATATCTATTCCTCGGTATGAATAGAGAATCCCAGTCACACACACAACATGTCCTTCATGCAACCGACATCTAGGGTTTCTGATTCTCAGTTGTAGAACATAGATGCTCGCTTCTAATGGTTCAGAGAGAGACGAGGAAGCCATAGTGACATTGATGACTCCTCCTCCATGTGACTAGGGACTAAAAGATGAATTTTCAATATTCTGTAGATTCTGATCAGTGATTGCAGGGATCGACGGTTGACTTTAGTCAGTGACAATTTAGTTTATACTTCAGAACCATATTTCAGAGTGCAGACATTGTTGGGTTCATTTCATGGATGTTGTAGTTGTTTTGCTGGTTAGTTGGATGGATGAAGATACAGATCATTATTATCTCTTTTTCTGAATCATTTGATGACAATCTAAGAAGAATAATTTGCAAGGATTTTCCCCATAGTGGGGTTTTCCCTGGTCTCCAACCAATCCTGGCATCTTTGTGTGTGCATGATTTTATTCTATTGTTCCTTTATATTCTGCTGTATTGACTGTGATGATATTTTTATTTCTACATAGTTGCATATGTTGATGAATAATGATGTAAATATGAATAATGTTATTATGTTATGGGGTGAAATTACTGTGTTAATATAGAAAATGCAATTATTGAAGCAAAGAACAATCTATGCTTATTAAAAATTAACAAGTGGTTGGTAAGGCTCCTAGTCACAACCCCTAGTCATAGAGTGCTTGGCCTAGGCACCAAAGTGCTTATTGTATTTCTAGGTATAACGATGTGCACACAAATAACATAGTAGCAAGGTGGAAGGAAAAAACCTTGGCAAAATTTTCGAGGTGCTAGGTGGTAGAGATAGGTGGCGCCTCCACGTAGATTCCAGGTGTAAATGATGTGGAAACTAAGTGTCAGTGATGATGTGATAATATGTGATAATATGTGAGAGATGCATGTAGCATGTGGATTTGGCATTTTGGGATGGCCAAATGGATTTTTAACGAGTTATACACGACACTACACATGGGAGGTACACATCAACATAGAACATGTGGCAAGCCTTGATTGGTTTTCCAAGATGATATGGATGCGACATGGATAATGGTGTGGGTGACACATGGCAGGTGATGTGGATGAAATGTGGCATGTGGTGATTGGTACATGTGGACACAGATTATGCTAGTTGGAGTATGTGTACATGACATGGAAATTTTGGTTTTGTTGGGTTCTGTGGTAGGACATATTTTGCAAGGTATTTTAGTGTTAATTGATTTTATAAAAATAATAGGCCTGACATCCATTGGCCATCACTCACTACTCAGATAGAAGAAGTGTGCATTTCATGAAAAGTGATCCAGTGACAAGAAAAATACAAAGAGTTTTCCTGTCAAACAGTAACACATAGAAAGCGACAAAGCGGTCCAATGGTGCAACAAATAGCGAGAAGACAAACATATTAAAGGTGGTTAAGTGTACGGTCACACCCTAGGTCACAGGGGGTTGTAGTTTGAATGCCTTAAGACTAATTCCATCGACCAGCAAGAGATTGGGCTATAGTAGTGCATGGAGATAAGTGGTGATCCTGACACCCAAGAACTGACAAAAATGATAAGGTTGTGGTTCCCATTTTTGGTATTGAGGAGCTAACATTAAGAGCCCAGGGTAGACATGAAAAGTGGTCTGAGTGCCATTAAATTTGTGAAGATATATGAATGAGGAGGTAGCTGAGGGAAAGGTTGGATAGAATGGAGCATGGTTTTTCTAATTCGGTCAAACGATAAATAACATAGATTGTACCCATGGTAAGTAAAGGCCAAAACCATAAAATATGATAATAAAAATGATGTGTTCAACCTATGTATATGAGAGATTTGATATGCAAATGAAAGTAGAAGGTACTGCAAAAGATGTAAATGAGAAAAGTTCCTATCTGAAGTAAGCTAAAATAGAAATGGAATCCTAAATTTGGCATAAATATGGAATGTGTTAGCACTGGAATCAACACTTGGATTGTAACAAGTGCCTTACTAGACACATCTTAAGTTCAAAGGATTTTCTTATAGTTTAAAAATGATTTGGAAAGTAGTTGAAATTATCACACACTTGAAAATAAATGATTTCAAACTGATAAATCAGTCACACATATGAGGTTACTGCTGTTTGATGTGGTAGCAAGGATAAGTTTGTATTCTAATGGTTAGGAGAATGTGCAAGGACAGTGAGTCTATAGAATAGAAGTCCATTTTTAAGAAGAGAAGAAGACAAAATATTTCAAACCTATAATGTATTGATGAAAGAAGGCTTCTTAAAGACTTACAAGAATCTCATCATACATTTTAAAGATTTCTGTCACAGGGAAAGCTTATGAATAGTCTCACAATACATATCTTATCCACAAAGCTTGTAAAAAAATATTGATAAAAATATATAATCATGTATAGTTATACCACAACACTAACAATAACATGAGACAACATATGTAGATCACAATCTAGAAATGAAACTGTAAAATATAGAAACACTCAAGGAAATAGACAATATACACATCAAATTATCCACAAGTCCTCAAGAGTGTATCTGGATATTATAAGCTCAAAAAATACATAACACAAGATGCAATGAGATAGACAACTCATGAACCATTTCCTCATTTATTTTCATAGTATATATAAAAAAGGTGTTATGTTAAAGCTCCACAAAAAGTGCAAGTTTGTTGTAGGAACTTTATTACAATATTCTAAATATAGAAAAGCTTATCTTAAAAATGAAAAAAAAGTAGTCTGATATAAAATATTTGGTTTACACATGCATGAAGATAAAACATGATAATATGGAAGTTGAAATGGTTGAGCTGAGATGGATGATTGCTCCTCGTTTCCTAGAAAAAATTCCTCCACAAAAAGTGCAACAACTAACTAAAAATGACATCTGGATCTTTATCCACAAAAGTGCAGGAGTAAGGAACTGAAAATGACACCTAGAAGACAACTTCATTGGATCACACTTAGCAAAAAAACCATTACCACCGAGGCAACATGTACTTTATCACCATCTAGTGTCATTCCTAGAGACCAAAACAAAGAGCTACATTTTCATCTTCTTATACAATTTTTGAAGAAAATAGCTACTTTTTTCAGAAAAGGTAGTTATTTTTATAACTCTGTAGATAGGCCAAAAAATGGCATAATTTTTCAGATTTGCCTTGTTTTACATATTCAATCATTAGAAACCTAGAATATAAGCCAAAATATTAAGAGCTTCTGCCTTAGTGACACGCTTTTTTGGTTTTCTCTTCTATGCTTGCTTCTTCTTTTGAGCCTTCTTCTTCACTGGATCATTTTCTGGACTCCCATCTATGTTTATAATTTCATCTCTAAGAGCAGGATTAGCTATGAGTTTACTAGCTAGTCTGAGCTTATTTTTGGTCTGGTATGAAGCCTTTGAATATATGGACTAGGAATGTATGAATGCCTTCTCCTTCCTTTGATGACTCTGCTTTTCTGCTCCTCTTCAAACTTTGTTTCACTACTGTCTTCCTCAAATGATGAATATGAGTGGATTTTTACTTTCTTATTTCCTTTAGCTAATGAACCCAGAGATGAATAAAGTTGGGATATTGTTGGTTTCACTGATGTAGTCTCTAAAAATTGACTCTTTCCCTTAGCTGATGTTTTGAGAGAGGAATAGACATGTGCCAGTGTTGGTTCCTTTGCTACTGCAGTCACATTTACTTCTTTATTCTCCTGTCTAGTCTCTGGAATAGGGCTTGGTGATAATGTTTCAGGGGTGACTTCCATTGAAGATCCTTCTGATGGAATGAGTCTTCTTCTACGTTTATTCCTTGAGCAGGAATCTACCTCTTCCTTGCCTTTATAAATAACACTCTTGTCAAGTAGAGTGACCATTTGTTTAAGCTTTCTTGCATATTCTTGCATGAAAGACTCCAAGGTTTGTGGTTCCTTAGGTAGCCTTTTGGTATAAACTTCCTTTGCTGGTTGCATCATAGGTATAGGAGTGGTGGTTTGAACTCTAGCTCTTATGGCTGAGTTTCTTGTTTGTCTGCTTGATGGTGAAGAAGCTCTTATGGATGAGTTTCTTGTTTGTCTAGTTGATGGTGAAGAATATTAATCAACTTGTGAAGGGGTCAGTATAGGTGTAGGGCTTGACTATTCCTCCTGGGTCTTCTATCTTGAAGGCCTTCCTACTTTTCTCCTTGAATTAACACTGCTAAAACCCTCATCTTCTAGGAACTTGTTCCATGTGGTTTCATTCTTCTTCAGATGATAAACCACCAACATTTTGATTCATCCTCTGTGATAAAGATTATGAAGAGAATAATGTGGGGTTCATTGTATATTTTGAGACATTTTCAACAGATATTTGTAGAGGAAGAATGGGAGGTTCATAGGTTTAGAGATTGAAAGATGAGCTAAAAACCTCATCTGATACTGATGTAATGTGGAAAACCTACCTTCACAGGTGATATAATGCTGCACTATGGTAATAACACCTTGTCATTCAGGTCTAAAATAAGAAATATGGATAGTAGGGGTCCAATCTACATTTTCATTTTTAGGCTTAAGATATGGATTTAAATCCTCTTTAAGAAAAATTTTTCTTTTATACCATGAATCATGTGTAATTGGCAGCTGGGTAGCCCGTGCTATGATAGTCTCTAAGATTATGAAGGTACGAGACCATAGCTTGATCTTTTCTCCATTGAAAGACTCAACAAACACTTGAGAAACTGCAACGTTCTCCCCTGAGAACTTCTTCAAAAATTGGTACCATCCAGCTGCTTGGAACTGTACCTTTGCACGTTGATAAAAAAAATGTGTATTGGCATGTTCTGAATGGTTTACCTTACCACCTTTACCCCTTATGTTAACTACTAACTAAACTTCTAATTCACCCCTATAAAACTATGAACAACAACTAGCCACGAAGCCCTAAATTCTTGCACGAAGGTAAAAAACTGCTTGCTGGAGGATAAAAAATTGCTTTTTGTAGCTTTCTCAGGGTAAATGGGAAACAATGATCTGCATGCCATTAATCATGGCAAGGTTAAGTGACACGAAATCAAATGATATGAATTCTGGTGCTAGCTTACTCCACTGAACATTTCACTCCATTGAATAATTAACTAATTTCTACTCATAATTCAGCCTTGATATACTTCACCTTTAAGGAGTAGCAATAGATTAAATAGCCTTAACAAATAGAATAGCCAACCCACTTTTAATGAAATTCCAATTAGAAATATCCACCTTTCAAAAGGGTAATGCCTCTTGTTTTAGAAGACCTTCAATTAGTCCAAAAAGCAATGTATTTTCACCTAAGTAATGCCTTTTCACCTCCTTGTAAAAATTCTGAAGAAAATAGCTATATTTTCAAAAAATATAGCAATTTCCTGTTATTTCTAAAATAGCTGATGACTCTAACATTTTATCCTTAGCCTTGGATAGAAGATATCATTATGAATAAATAATACTTCTCAAACTAAACCCATGGCCTTAACTACTCAAAGTAGTTAAAAGACTCATTTAAAAGAAAATTTACCCTAATTACTCTAAGACAAAAAACAAACTATCAGACTCAAACTTTTTATCATTTTGTTAAAAATGTTAAAAAATTTGACACATTTTTAACCCTTCAAGGCCTTCAACCATAGGCTAGGGGACAATAAATGATCAAAGACATGAATAAAATGGTGACCATACTTTGAAAAATTGCAGTGTTAAGAGTGGATCCTATTGGGGATGAAGTCCTCCCTGTGAGGCTTCAAGGACCGTAGATTCAGTGCCTTAAATTCTTAGGAATTTTTAAAATTTTAGGAACTAATGACAATAATTGACTTTTCATCGATTGAAACCAAGACTGACTCTATTTACATACATTAATACCATTGGGCATGGAGTCTTATTGAAATAACACTTCTTATATTTACAATGGAAATATTGACTAAATTAACAAACAATTTTTTTTGTTGAGAAAATGACAATTGACTGAACCTCCAGTAAATTGATCATCATCTAAATGCTTCAGCATAAATGTATTATTCTCGAGAACTTGAGAAATTTTGAACGGCCCGAACTACAAGTTGTCAAACTTACCATGCTTTCCATGGTCTTCTCTCCTTACATCCCAGCGCAATACCAAATCATTTTCTTGAAATAACTGTTGGTTTTCCCTTTTGTCAAAAATAGCTTTTAATTTGGCTTTGTATTTTTGTGCTTTGTCCATCAAGATTCCTAGATTTGATGAGCTTCTATAAGTTGCAACATTATTCTTTGAATGGGATTTTAATCATCAATTTTATCTTGTAAGAAATTCATCACATGAAGGGCCAACTGTAATGGCATCACAACATCAGTACCATAAACAAGATGAAAGGGAGAAACTCCAATTGATCTCTTGCTACTCACCCTATCTGCCCAAAGAGCATGAACTAGCTGAGTGTCCCAATTTCTTTTGTTTTCTGGCATCATCTTCTTAATGATTCTTACCAAGCTTTTGTTCGATGACTCGGCTAACCCATTACCTTGGCGATAGTAAGGTGTAGAATGAATCAAATCAATATTATATTTATGATAGAAATTGTTCACCTTGGCAGATTTAAAAGCCATTGCATTTTCAGTCACAAAATTTTGAGGGAAAACAAATCTAGACATAATATTTTTCAATAAAAATTTAATTATTACCATATCAGTGGCGTTTCTAGTTGGAATAGCCTCAATCCACTTGGTGAAATAGTCCGTGGTTGTAAGAATCCACCTGTGTTGTCCTAATGATGGTGGATGAATCTCACTAACGAAGTCTAACCCCTACTACTAGAAAGGGGCGTCTGCTGAAATGGGAATGAGAGGTAGTGAAAAAAACTTTTGCTTACCAAAAAACCGTTGACACCCAGTGAAGCCATGAATTTAGAAAAAACATCAGAGAAAAGAGTCGGCCAATAATAGCCAACTCTTAGAATTTTATTTGTGGTAGCTTTCCTGTATAAATGCCAGCCACACACCCCTGCATGTATCTCTGACATAACTTTCTATTAATACAGCTAGGAAACTTATCTAATTTACGCAAAATAAATCCGTGCAAGAGGCAGGGGCCCTCTACCACCTGACAGAATTCAACTCCAAATTAAATCACGCTTCAGAACAACACGGTCTGCTCCATTAAAGATGAAATAGTTTGAACATAACACTCTGCGTCTTCAGAAATGTAGCACAGAGTTTAAACAAAATCTAGCAGCAAATCTAACATAAAATCTCTAACATAGCTCTCGGTCTCCCAAGCGTTTATAAAGCAAATGCACATAAAAATAATTGCAATAATTCAGGAACACTGTCTTTCCTTATTGGAATCACGTTAGGACTCTTTGAAGTGGCTGCGTGAAGAGGAAAAGACATCTGGACTGAGACAGTCCTAATAGAAGTCTTCCTTCCTAAATGTGTTCCCACGTTCAAAACCATACCTAGAATTCGTTTCTTCCTCCATGATGAGCAACGAACCATGTAGACATGACGTGGATCATGCCCATATGCGGTTTTTCTCAAGAGGCCACCTGGAACACACTCAAACATGAAGGCAGCTGCAGAATCGCCGATTAGCTACGGAATGTCTGCATTCTGCAGCTAGTTCCGGTCAAAATGCTTAACAATGGCAAAAATCACAAAATTCAACAAGTCAGTCATGTAAATCATTCTAGAAGTAATTTTAACTATATTTATTGATCAATTGGGTTTAAGATGGAAATGGAAAAGGGAAAATGAGGTAAAATGAGGTGAAGGAAAGCACAATTTTGAGGCTCAACATACCCCCACTGCTGTCTCTTTGCATGTCCTCATGCAAATTATCCTATGAATTCAGAGGCTTCTGCAAGGACATCTAGTCCTCTCCTTGTCCTTTGTCTGGAAGCTAGAGATCTTCTGAGTTTTCTGATAACAAGTTTGAACCTTGGGTTGGTGAGTGCCCTGATTAGCTTTTTGTTCCTTGTCTTCAACTTCTCATTGGTCCTCTCCACTTTGTCTATATGCAGGGATAAGGTTGAGTTCATTTCAGTTTTGAGCTTGACTTGATCTTTGAGAATTTCATTCTCATTTTTGATGTGTCTATTCAGTAATTCCAACTCATACCTATCCCTTCTTAATATATCTATTTTAGACAGTGGAGGACTGGGGGTTCTCTCTCTGCTTTCTGAAGCTCTCCTCTCCAAAGTTTCCACATAGTCATAAATTTCCTGTTGAGCAGGGTCAATTTCAGGGGTTCCTTCATAAAATTCCTCTTCAACATTTTCTTCCATGGATGTTTCCTCATCTTCTATATCAATCACCCCTGTTTGTTTGATTTGAGTTTTCTTTAGTTTTCCCTTTAATCTGTGGCTTCTCCTAGGCTGAGAAGATCCTTCTCCTTTCTCCATGGCAGATTTCTTGATTACCTTTCCTTCCTTAAGTTGCCTCTTGATTTGGGTCAACTTCTCCAAAATGATTTCCTCACTGCTCTCTTGGACTGGTTTGTCAATTTCAACTTTTGAAGCCCTCCATTTCCTACTTCTCTTTGTAGGCTGTGATTCAGGTGATGGTTCTTTTGCTTCTTCAAAATGATTTGTTATTAAGAAATCGTCCCATGTATCATTTGTTTTAGCTAGATGATGCTCAATCAAAATTTTGACCAAACCATGATGATATAGGGTTGTTTCTAAAAATTGAACTCTTCTCTGAACACAGGAAGCCATCTTCTTCAGACTTTGAAGCAAGAAATATGGTAGGTTTAAGTCTTCCCCCAGGAAATGCGTCATTAGTCTAATGTGGTAGACATAAAATGTCCCATATCTACCCTCACATGTAACAAATTTTTGCAAAAGAAGTAGTATGTTTCTCCATTTGTTTTTCAATGCAGAACTGGGAATTCCTTTCTTGAATACACTGACATCCATATTTGGTGATTTTAAAATTTGTTTTGTGAGTCATTGTGAATTTCTATTTTTAAACCATTTTTTCCGCCCGAGTAATCCCGTAGCCTCTAATGAAAACTTCATGATGTGAAATTTTACATCTCCTACTTCAACTTCGGTTCCTTGAAATGATCTTGCAAATGTTTTAGTGACTTCCTTGTGGAAGCCATTACATTTCTCCAAAAATTGAAGCCATCCTATTTGTTGTAACATTTCTTTGCACTGTGGGTAGCCTTCTAAATATTTTGAACCCACGGGTTCAGTCCTTACGATGAAACCCATGATTTTTTTTTTCAATATCAAATTAACACTCTTCTACCCACAAAACAATGACTTTCACTTTCGGATTGAAATGGCTTCAAGCTCTAAATGAAAATGGCTTCAATTTTGGAATGACATACCCCTGATTTATAGTGGCAACAGCTTCAGAACCTCTGGCCAGACATGCTCATGGACAATTGAACTTTGGATTGATACGTTTTTGTTTGATAAAGGATAACTCGATTTCCAACTTTCTACCTAATACTGGCCCTTGCAGCAAATGGTTTCGAATCTTGGGCAACAACGGCAACACCTCCGTTTTGTAACAAAAGGTTTCAATTTCAATCACTAACAACACCTCCGTCTCCGGTAGCCAATGGTTTCGATTTTAACACTGGCAACACCTCCGTCTCCTAGTGACAAAAGACTTCCAACAAACTCCACACCGCTACACTTCTGGTGTTTATAGTAAGAATGCTCAAATCCCCTTCCCATGCTGATACTTTGTATACCCATGTAATCAAATGGGTTTCTCAAATTCCTCACGTCGTTATGCTTTCAAATTTACTCTCCTTTTGCTCGCTCTCGAGCTTCAATGCTCAATGCTATTCAAACTGATATCCTTTGGCTCTGCTCTCGGTGTTAAAAATATCTCTGTCTACGGAATGAAATGCCGGCTACAGAATGGAGTAATGGCAGTGGTCACGGAATGGAGTAGTGGAGTGAGGTGGAGGGAATGTATTAATGATTGAAGAGACGTCGGAGGATTTTACGACGAAAGAGGGAATCATCGTTAAATGATTTGGTTAAGAGACGTGGAGAATTCAAACACCTCGGTCATTTTAACCGCTTAAATGATATCGGATATGAAATTTGAAATGGAAGATTTTAATCCAAAGTCTGTGGAGGGTTTATGGGTCTTGATCAATAAAAACAATTAAAACAACCTTTTCGAACAATCCATAACTAAAACTATGCTAAACTTTTATGAAATGCTATTATAACTTAAACTTGTTACCTCTGCCTTTCATTTGATTTTTGTAGTTTTTGCCTTCTTGTTCACCTTTGGAGGAGTCTTCATTATCCTTCTTTGATGCTTTTGATTCATGGATACACTGGGTCACTTTGTTGCAAATTCTAATATCTTCTGATTGATGCCTTCAGGGTTTGTAGCTGCAGAAAGACTGTCCGGCTGCAGAAAGGTTGATCAGCTGTAGAATGTCCACTGAGCTGCAGAATGTTCCTGTAGAGCACTTTAATCATGAAAATGGAGTGTTTTTGGGAATATGGGTGAAATGTTATATGTTGTGAATGGAGATGGATGATGGATTATGATCTGTATGAGATGGATGATGAAATGGAATGGATTCAGTTTATGAAATGGAATGAAAAGAACATAAGGGCTGTACTGCAATTCATGACATATTTTATTCACTTACAGCAAGATATCAAATTTTGTATTTTGACATGGAAATGAGATGGATGGAAGATGGAATGAGATGAATGAAATGTGGAATGGAGTGAAATATGAATGGTGGAATGAAACAAAGTATGAATGGATAAGTGAATGGAGTGAAATGAAATGAAATGAATCATAAGCACTATGGAACTGAACTTATGATTTTTGTAACAGCTGCTAGTACAAACAAAAGTGGGAAAAGTTAGAGTGTCAGAGAGACTCTGATTTTCACCCTATCTTTTCTGTAAAAACATGCCAATCAATGATTGGTTTTCATGTTTATACCTTTATTTATTTTTATTTTTATTTTTTATTTTTTATTTTTTTCAAAAAGAACTGCTTCAGAAAATTTAATTAAGTTGGTGAAGAAGAGAGACTCTTCTTCATTAACTTCACATCATTACTTCCTTGGAACTTCTTGACAAACTCTTCTCTTGAGAGTGGCTTGTGGTAAAGCTTCAGTCTATGACCATTCACAATAAAAGTGACCTTTTCTTCATCTATAGTTCTGATTTTGACTGCCCCATTATCAAAAATTTCAACAATTTCATATGGCCCAAGCCAATGTGTCTGAAATTTCCCTTGAAAATCCTTGAATTTTGAATCAAACAAGAGAGCCCAGTCACCCTCTTTAAATTTCTTCTCCTTGATGTATTTTTCATGCCACCTAGCCCTTTGCTGTTGGACTAGACTTGTTTTCTGAACTGCATCTTGTCTGATCTCATCCAATTCATTAATTTGCTCCAGTCTATGCTTTTGTGCCTCCGTTAGATCAAGTCCTAGCTGAATTGCCATCTTGAATGTTTGAATTTGGAACTCTATAGGAAACAAAACTTGCTTCCCATAAACAAGCTCATAAGGAGTATGGCCTGTTGTGTTTCTCCATGTAGTTCTATAGGCCCACAAGGCTTCAGGAAGCCTATCTACCCAATCTCTTCTATGTAGATGAGCAGTCTTTGTTAGGATTCCTTCAATGACTTTATTAGTGGATTCCACTCGACCATTTGCTTGTGGATGATAAGGAGTAGATGTTCTATGTCTGATTTTGTACTTCTCCATCATTTGCTCCACTAGCCTTGATGTAAATTGAGCTCCTTGATCTGTAAAAATTTCCCTTGGGACACCAAAACGAGTAAAAATATCCTCAAAAGAAAAGTAACTACAGATGATTCATTAGCAACAAGTAATGGTTTAGCTTCTACCCACTTAGTAACATAATCAGTGCAAACTAATATATATTTCTTTTGTCTTGATGGAGGACTAATAGGTCCTACAAAATCCAAAACCCATTTTTCAAAAGGTTCAATGTGTACCTGAGGTTGTAATGGCATCTCACCTGAAGGAGAAGGTTTCCCTACCCTTTGGCAACTGTCACACCTTTTTACATACTCCCTTGCATCTTTAAACAAAGATGGCCAATAATATCCTAAATTAAGGATCTTATAGGCTGTCCTCTTATCTGCAAAATGTCCGCCACAAGGTTCATCATGACATGCCTTGAGAATTTCAGGCATCTCATCTTCACAAACACACCTTCTAATAATCAAATCTGGACCTGTCTTGTACAACTCATTAGCGACCCATGAATATCTTGCACTATCATTAATGATTTTTCTTTTATCCCTTGCATTCATAATTGAAGGAAATTTTCCAGAAACTAAATAATTGGCAATATCAGCAAACCATGGAGTTTGAGTAGAGATTGCAAAAAGATATTCATCAGGAAATTGATCTTCAACCGGAGTGTCATCTTTGATATTTTGGATTCTAGACAGGAAATCAGCCACAGTGTTTTTTTTTCCAGGCCTATCTAGAATAGTAATGTTGAATTCTTGCAATAGTAACAACCATCTTATAACTCTGCCATTAGTGATTGATTTGTTCATTAAGTATCTAATGGCAAAATGATCAGTGTGAACAAAAGTTTCATAGCCTGTTATATAGTGTCTAAACTTGTTTATGGCATGAACAACAGCTAAAAACTCTTTTTCAGTTACAGTATAGTTTAACTCTGCAGGAGTCAAATTTTTACTGATATAATAGATGGCATAGAGAATCAAATCTTTCTGTCCTAATACTGCTCCTAGAGTTGTATCGGAAGCATCTGTCGAGATATGAAAAGGTAACTTCTAGTTAGGTCCCCTTAATATAGGTGCTTCAGAAATTTTGGTTTTCAGGGTTTCAAAAGCTAACTGGCAATCAGAAGTCCACTTAAATTCACAATCCTTGGTGAGTAATTTGAAGAGTGGAGATGCTATTTTGGTGAAGTTTTCTATAAATCTTCGATAATACCCTGTAAATCCTAGAAAACTTCTAACATCTCTTTGACAACTTGGAATGGATAGGTTAGAAATAACTTCAACTTTCGCCTCATCAACTCTAATCCCATCCCCTGAAATGTGGTGCCCTAAAACAATACCTTCAGTAAACATCATAAAACATTTTTCATGACTAAGTGAAAGGGTTGCTTCTTGACATCTTTTTAAGACTTTTTCCAAGTTTTCTAAAGCCTCTTCAAATGTATCCCCATAAACTGTAAAATCATCCATGTACACCTCTACACAGTCATGTATCAGATCAGAACAAATTCCTAATACTGCCCTTTGGAATGTTGCAGGTGCATTGCACAATCCAAATGGCAATACTCGGTAGGCATAGGTACCCCAAGGACAAGTAAATGTGGTTTTATCTTGGTCTTCAAGTGCTACTTGGATTTGATTGTAACCACTAAATCCATCCATGAATGAAAAGTACTTTTTACCTGCTAATGTATCTAATACTTGATCTGAAAGATGAGAAAATGAATCTTATGAAGTGGATGCCCATTGGTCATGAGTAGTCAACACACACCTCATTTCCATTTCTGACTGTCTTAAGGAAAACTAACATTATCTGCAAAAACAGTGGATCTTTGACAAATTAATAACATTTAACAATTTATAAGTAATTCTTTGTATTAAACATTTTGGGAAGATTCTTGTGTCCAGGCTCTAAAAAATTGTTGAAAGAAGTATGTGGTTAATTTCATTTTATATAGATATAAGTGGAGTACAAGTCTTGGGACTTATCCCTTTCATGAAGTGTATTCCCAACTGTTACCTGTACGAAGAATGTCTCTGACCTTTTGTTGGCATCTTACGTGATTTTCTAGGTTTTGTTTATATTCAGGTTTTTTACTGGAAAAATTTCACTTGTAGAGCTGCCAAATTTGTCCATAGAATGAAGAGACATCTGCCTAGATGACAAAAATTCAATATTGGATCCCTCCTGAAATGATTCATGTTTGTATTCTAGAGAGGATTCAAAGTTTTCTAGAGTATTCAGAATTTGATTATCTTCACTAATTTTTGAAATTGTGAAGAGTGGTTGTAAATATTCTTCATCCTCTATCCATTGAGTGTCATCTAGATCTGTAATTGTCCTAGCTGGAGGATATAAAGTGAATTTCTTGGTTGAACTACCATCAGAAATATACCTGTCAGGATGTCTGATCATAAAGCATGTGAGTGTATATATGTGTGTTAAAGTCTTCCTAATATAACGGGATGGCCTCCAGATTCCTTCTTAGGAGTTGGATCATGAAATCTAGAAATGTCTTAAGAGTCTGGATGCTGCAGAGTATCTTCTATTACCCTTTCCAGTTGATCTGAGATCTGTTTGCTCATTAATAATGTGGTGCTAAGGAAGATTGAGGATTTTAGTTTGTCTCCATTATTTGTGTGGTGCTTATTATGTCTTTAAATCAATGAAGTGTGTTTTAATTTCAATGATTTCAATAGTGGTTCTGGGTCAAGGTGCTGGAATAAAAGTAATAACACCATTGTCCATAATATACGCTATTACCAGTTGATTTTCTTGGTTTCTCTTATTCTTTTCTTGTTGTCTTTATAAACTCCTTTATTGTTTTGGCTAAAATTGGGATTTCCTTGATGGCTTGCAATAATGGAATTTTCATGCAAACATTTCTCAATTCATCCAAGAAATCATAATTAGGCACCATTATTTGTTTTTCTACACCTTTATCAATTTGTAGTCTTTCCGGAAAGGGAGGTATAGAAGTAGATGTGGATGGTTGCTCTAATATTGGAGTTGGATTTATTGGATCTTTTTGTTTTTTCAATGTTTTGATCTTGAAAGGATGTATCTTCCTCAAGACTTTTATTAACCCGTAGGGAGTCTTCCTCAGAATTATCTTGTTCTTGTATGATCATAGAAGGTTTCCTCTTCTCAAGTATCCTTCCAGACCTAAGTTGAACATCACTAAGGTCTAGAGGAGTAATTAAATAAGTTGGAAATTGTTGACCTTCTATCATGTATGTATTCTAAGGGTTCTTATTATTGGGGTTTGGTATGGGCTGAGCTGGCAATTGATTGGAATTATGAGGAAATGGTAATGGAAGTGGTTGATTTTGATGTGGTTGGTTCTGATGATGTTGTTGAGGATTTTGTTGAAAATTTTGTTGAAGATTTTGAGGGAAATTTTGTTGATGATTTTGAGGATAAAAATGTGGATATGGTGGATAGGATGGTGGATACTGATAATATGGAGAGTATCTTCCATAGGGAATTTGTGTTCCTTGTGCCCAAGATTGCGATTGATTTTGAAATTGGGGCCAAGGTTGCTGCCAAGAATTCCAAGGTGGAGGTTGACTATACATTTGATCATGGAATCCTTGTGTCTGAGGTCCCTGCCAAGGTCTTCTAGATACAAAATTAAGAGACTCTGTGGAATCTGTAGGAGTTTCTTCCTGAAAAACAGCCTTGAGACCAGGAAGAGAAGGACAATTCTTGGTCTCATGCTTCTCAGAACAAATGACATAGGTTTCTACAAATTTTACATCCAAAGGACATTCTCTTAAGGCATGTTTCTTTCTACATTTGGGACAAAAGATTGCCAAGGCATCAGATTCAACCTTTTTCTTCTTTTGTATCTTGAGGGTGTCTATTTGTTCACTAAGAATCCCTAAGATGTCAGACTTAAAATCATCAAGCATGTGTCCTATTTCTGATCTACTTACTGTCCCAGAAGCAGATTTACTTGCCCTTGCAAGAGCAGGATCTCTTGGACCTTTGACAGTTTTAGATTTCCCTCTTGAAAGGTTGATACATAACTCAGATATTTCAGGTAATGTGTGTTGTGATATATCCCCTTTTCCCATCATGTTAAGGATATCCAACCATTCATCCCTAATTGTTTTCAACAAAAGAGCTTTTAAAGTGTCTTGATCTAGGTTTTCCATTTGTGCCCTTTTTATGTTGTATTTAAATCTTTCCAACAAATCTTCTAAGTTTTCATCTTCTTTTGTAACATCTTGAACACTTCTTCCTTATGATTAACCGGCATACAATAATCCAAGTATCTCTCTAGAAATGCTTGTTTCATGTCTTCCCATGTTCTAATAGAACTACTGTTTAAACTCATAAACCACTTCAATGCTGCTCCTTTCAGAGTTGAAGGAAATAATTTCAATTTTTGAGCATCTTGTAAGTAGTCATAAGTCCTACACAACACTTCAAATTCGAATAAGAAAGTTTCAGGATCTTCAGTTTTAAGTCCATAGAAGTTTGGAAGGACAGAGGGTGAAATGTTTTTCATGGTTGTATTGGTTTCTTCATCAAGTATAGGGAACCCAAAAGAGCTTCCTATTCTTCCTCTTCCTCCATTTGCACCTCTACCTCCTTCTCCTCTACCTCCTTCTCCTCTACCTCTACCTCTACCTCCTCCTCCAAATAATGTGTGTTCTCCATTAAAAACTCCTCCCCCTCCTTCTTCTGCCATGGTTGACTCTCCTGTGGAAGTAGAAAGGTTTGTGTTCCTAACAGGAGTTTTTAAATCTTCTTCTATGGTAGGTTCATTGGATGAAGTGGAAGGTTTCTCTAATGGAATAGGTGACCTTAGATCTTCTAGAAGTCCAGGATCAGTAAAGGATGGAAGATTGGTTTGAGTTGAAGGTGTACTAGCTCTGGATCTAGATGAAACAAGTGGTGTTCTAGAAATCAAACTCCTGCCTCTGCTGCTTATAAATCTTCCTCTTGAATCTCTCTCCCTACGCATAAAATTGTTTTTGGATGCTAAGAAACAAAGGTTACCTAGTTTTCACTTCCCCGGCAACGGCGCCAAAATGTTTGGTCTCAATCTAGTCTCCTAAACTAAGCTCATTTAATTGTCAACCAGGATTTGTAAACTGCTAAAGTGAAGTGTACTGTATGTACCTAGGTGCTTGTTTCCTAATGTGTTGTGTGTAGTGTTTATGATGTTTTTGGTCTTTTGGTGTTTAATGTTTGCAAGAAAATGCCTAGAAAGCTAATGGAAAGAAGCTGGTAATTAAAAACAGAGTTAAACCTAATTGATGGATAACAAATGGCAAATGCAATTGGAAAAACTGAAGCTGAATCTAAACTATGACTAAATAAAATTAAAGCTTGATAATGAATTTTAGACAAATGATTTAAAACACAAACTAAACTTGAGAAATGATCACTAAGTATGCAAATTCTCTAAATAGACAGTGAAAAAACTAACTTACAATGATGCAATACTTTGTCCTTGATTAGAGATTTGAAACATAATTAGAGGAAAGACATTGTTATCATCATAAGATCTTCTATTCTAGAACTAGCTCCTATCTCTATTCTGCAATTTAATTGAATGTCACAAAACCTTTACTCAAGAGTTATTGATTTCTTTTCAAAGTAGGCTTTTGAGGGATGATTTTGTTTATGAAATGATAAGGAAATTGCAGAGATACTTCAGGCCTTATAGTGATGTTGTCTTCTGTTCATGTGGTTATGGATCATTTGTATATTTTAGAACAAGAAGAGGTTTGTGAATAATGAAGGCTGTCTTGTTAATCCTAACAACTGAAGTAATATATTGTGCAATGGATGACAATTTGAATATGGAGTGCAAGTGTAATGGGTTAATCTAAGAATGAACTTAAGATGCCACTAATCTAAAACAATGCTGAACTATAAGTCATCATCAAACCTGAAACAAAGTAATTGAACATGAGTTAAATGCAATGAAACTCCGGAGCATTCTAACTATGCTAATCATGCATTATTCTATGAAGTTACACAATCTGTTTGTTCATCATTAGTGATATTTTGGAAGAGTTCCTTCTTTTGGAAGAGGTAGAACAATTCTGACTGTGTAATTGAGTGCAATTGTAAGCAAATAGACTGAAAGCGAATGAAAAACTAAGATATCATATCCATACCCTACTTGTCATTATGATGTCTTGGGCAAGTGTTTAAGAGCAAGAACAGAGATGATACTTAGTACAAACACACAACTAAATCATTCATTATCACGGTCATGTCTTGAACTTCTTAAGAATTTCTTGGAAGAGTTTCTTCTTGTGGAAGAGTGATTAGAACAAGTGTAACCGTGATAGTGAACAGCAAAAACTACAACTAAATCCTACAGTACTATAGCTATTCATCATTCATCATTATAATCTTTTGCAAGAGTGTCTTCTTGTGGAAGAGTTAGAATGAATATAACTACAGTAGCTAATTAAAAACAACTATGAATTCAACTTCTAATCCTACAATACTATAGTCATTCAACATTCATCATTATAGTCTTTTGGAAGAGCATCTTCTTGTGGAAGAGTTAGAATGAGTACGACTACAGTAGCTAATTAAAACAACTATTAATTCAAATGAAAAACGTAAAGGCAGCTAGGAAACTTATCTAATTTACGCAAAATAAATCCGTGCAAGAGGCAGGGGCCCTCTACCACCTGACAGAATTCAACTCCAAATTAAATCATGCTTCAGAACAACACGGTCTACTCCATTAAAGATGAAATAGTTTGAACATAACACTCTGCGTCTTTAGAAATGTAGCACAGAGTTTAAACAAAATCTAGTAGCAAATCTAACATAAAATCTCTAACATAGCTCTCGGTCTCCCAAGTCTTTATAAAGCAAATGCACATAACAAAAATTGCAATAATTCAGGAACACTACCTTTCCTTATCAGAATCACGTTAGGACTCTTTGAAGTGGCTGCGTAAAGAGGAAAAGACATCTGGACTGAGACAGTCCTAATAGAAGTCTTCCTTCCTAAATGTGTTCCCCACGTTCAAAACCATACCCAGAATTCGTTTCTTCCTCCATGATGACCAACTAACCATGTAGACATGACGTGGATCATGCCCATATGCGGTTTTTCTCAAGAGGCCACCTGGAACATACTCAAACATGAAGGCAGCTGCAGAATCGCCGGTTAGCTACGGAATGTCTGCATTCTGCAGCTAGTTCCGGTCAAAATGCTTTACAACGGCAAAAATCACAAAACTTAGCAAGTCAGTCATGTAAATCATTCTAGAAGTAATTTTAACTATATTTATTGATCAATTGGATCTAAGATAGCAATGGACAAGGGAAAATGAGGTAAAATGAAGTGAAGGAAAGCACAATTTTGAGGCTCAACACCATTGTCACTGATCATGGCTCTAATTTTTTCCATTACATGATGGATGATTTGACTTCTAAGTTGGGTCTCCGTCACAACAACTCAACGTCATACTACCCTCAGGACAATGGCCAGGTTGAAGCCATGAACAAGGTTCTAGTTACTATGCTTCAGTGTATGATTCAGATGCACAAGTCCAACTGACATCTCATGTTGTTTTCATCTCTCTGGGCTTACCGAACCTTGATGAAGGATGCAACATGATTCACTCCATTCCAGCTTTTTTATGGTCTGGAAGCTACCCTTCCGATTGAATGTGAAATCCCTTCTCTCAAGATAGTTTTTGAATTGTTGTCTAACACCTCGCTGGAGGAAGAGTGTCTTCTATATTTGGAGAGGTTAGATGAAACATGTCTCTTTTCTTCTCTTGTCATAGAAGCACAGAAAAATTGGGTCAAAGCTCATTTTGATCAAATAGTTTCCCCTCGTACCTTTGTAGAAGGAGAACTAGTCCTCTTGTATGACCAAGCTCATGACAAGCTGGGAGAAGGAAAATTCAAACCCATGTGGCATGGGCCCTATATCGTTAAGCCCATTTTGTAGAATGGGGCTTATGAACTAATTGGCCATGAAGACTATCCTTTGAATCAACCCAGAAATGGGTTGTACCTCAAAAAATATTATGCATGAATTTCTCTTGCATGTCCTTTTGTACATAAGTGTGTTTTTCATTTTTGTACATTTTTTGGCTAGTTGTGCTTTGCGAGAAGTTTTTCTTGCTTATTATGTCGTTGTTTACTATGAAGATGTCAGTCACTCCTTATGTTGGTTTTGTAGATGGTGCCTCCCATAGTATCCAAAATTTTTCTTCCATAGCCTGGGTGATTTATGATCATAATGGTGAGTCGATAGACCTTCAAGGTATTTGTCTAGGAAAAACAACTAACAATGTCGTTCAATACAATTTCATCATTGAACTCTTAACCGAGGCCATTTCTCTCGACATTCGTACATTAATTGTGAACCTAGAATATTAGCTTGTTGTTCTCTAGCTTAATGGGCATTACTCTGCTAGAAATCCTCATATTTTAAGGTTTTATTTGCATGTTCATTTATTAGAGAAGAATTTTGATTATATCACATATCAACATATTCCTAGATGAATGAATGCGTTAATTGATGCAGTAGACAATATTGCATTAGATAGACATGTGTAATTTGTAAAAGCATCATCATCACATAATAATATTTAGACAAGAAAATAAGAATATATATATATATATATATATATATATATATATATATATATATATATATATATATATATATATATATATATATATATATATATATATATTGATTGTTTTCATCCACGTGCAACATAAGTTCAAAAAATATGTGTGTTTTGGTTACATCTCGAGACATCATGTCTCTCAAAAAATATGCAGAAATAAAGGTTAGGAATCTAATTAGGATGAGGATCATGATATCATGTCACTGCACGCACAACCCACCTCAGTAAATGGTGAATGCGGTTAGACACCCCTGTAGTGTGCCTCTGATATGCACGAGGAACATCCTTGAATCTCACGTAATCTAGGATCCCGCTTGTGAGTCCCTCCAAGTTGCATGTGATCTCCTATTCCTCACTTCCCTCACCTTGAGGGGCCACCTCGAAATCGCGTGAGACCCTCTGTGATATGGGGGACATACATGTAGGTCTCTTTGGGCCACAATCTACATTGCACGGATAAATAATCATAACATATATAAACAAAAAAAAATCATAATACTCATCAAAATGAAAAAATGATTTTTTGCCCAATGCTTCACCCCAATCCTCTCCTTCTGGGAGTGGAAGGTCTGGATCATCCATGAAATTGGTGTCGGAATGCTAGTCCTCTATGAAGATGAGTTTTTGGTGGAGCCAATTGAAGAATTCTGATTTCCATGACATATGTTGACCACCTCTGAATTGAGGCATAAACTCCGCCCAACGGACCATCTGTGGCTCTCATGTTGGTGGTGTAGGTACTACCACCTCCTGGCATTGAAATATTGGCAACAGTTATATGATTAATGATATCAAGATAGACATGTATCTAAATTATTTTAGATTTACGTTCTTTCACTTTGTTAATTGGCACTTCAGGTCGATTGTTACGGCTTCCACTTAGTTGGAGCCATACAATCTATGGAAAGTTGAAATTATGTCTTTGTAGCTTCGTGAGGGGCCTAAGATCTAGCATCTCATGTTATAGTGTGCAACACTACCTTTAAATCCAAATTAGGTATTATCTGAATATCTATTTTCCCGCTCTTCGATCCTTTCTTTTCTCCTTGGAAAAATCTATCTATTAGCATGCCCATGCTCTCACCCATGGCCTGAGAACCTTTCATGATTGGTTTTTCTCCCCTCCATGACAATCCAGTGATGAAACATATGTTATATACTTCTATCTCCAAATCTTGATCATGAATCATAAATATTTCTCGATTAGTGTCCCACACACTGATCAGATACTGTATTAATTCCAGCTGAGCTCGTAGAAAAGGTGCTAGGAATAATTTCAAGAGGCCACAGTCTCTCAGGACATCCATGCATCTCTCATTTCCCATGGCTTGTTCATCTTCTCCCCTGTGTTCTCATTCTTTCCATTCAATGACCATTTTTACTTATACCTGCAAAACCGTCATTGGGGCTTCCATTAGTCAAATAATTAACTTTTGAACCATTTAAATCAAACTATTTAGGAGAATTTTCATGTGATTACAGCTACAACGATTGGCACTGCTGTTTTACAAACAACGATGCCGATTGGCACCTCTCCATTATAATTTTAGGCAGGTTGGTGCGGCTCTATGTTTGGAACCCGTGTCGACCGCCATGCCCAATCTTTGACAAAATTCCCCCAAATGCATAAAAATTTAATAATGCGAAAATAAAACATAATTTAAAATGCAGGGAAAGTTGAGAACTCTTACTTGGAGAAAAAAAAACTAGAAAATGGCCTCCTGGATTGCCTACTGTCAGCTCCACAAGATCACAGTTAAAAATGGTTAAATTCTCACAAGAAGGTGAAAAGGTCAAAGGTAATTTTTTTTTTACTATTTCTGTCATTTTATAACCTTTTCGAAACCATAATTAGGTTTTTAAGCTTATTTTTTTATTCCTTTAATATTTTATCTCGAAAAATTGGTTTTACGTGCATTTCTTGTGCAACAATAGGTCCAAAACATGATGATGATGAAGTGACGAGTTGTAATTTATTATTTTTTCGGACTCGGTAAAAACATGAAAAATTCACCCCCTGGAGTCATCTTTCAGCTCTTTTCTGAATCTCAAAAATTGAAAAGATTGTTGAGACTCTTATTTTTTTCAACTCGTTAAAGGCTGTGAAATGTCATTTGCCCAGTATATGTTTACCCCTTTTTCGGGCTAGGAAAAATTATTTATGAAAAAAGAATACCTTAGCCAATTGTGACTAAGAGGTTCTCCTAGATATTATTTTCTACCTTTTTGGATCTGTGAGACTACCTACGAAAAGGGACCTGTTGGAGTTTTACTTTTTGCTTCTTTTCAAAATTTATAAACATGAAAATATGCTGATTTATTCCTTTTTCAGACTCGTTAAACCTAAATGACATCGGAAACTTTCACCATGAAGTTACCGATTTCCTCCTTCCTAGGGCTCATAAAATGTACTAGGATGGATTTGTCCTGTTGTGGATGATTTTGTCACCCTCCTAGAGACAATCTAGAGTTTCCATAGACCAGTGCCTAGGACATCTTAATATAGCAAGGAGCCCTTTTAGTTTGGGTTGTCAGTCCAAGAACTCGCTTACTATCTCTTGTTCTAAACAAGGAAATTAGTTCTGAATGGGACCAATCTCTTTCAGAAGCTAGTACAAAGAAAAGAACAATGTAGGAACATCCTGTAAAACTTCAGCATGAAAGCATCAGACAGTTAAGAGACCGCTTACTGTAAAGAGGACCGATTCAAATAATATATCACAGAAATCAGATATCAGTAAGTGAGTGCAGTGAGGAAACATAAGAAGATATTAGCTGGCATGAGACTGATACCCAGATACACAACAGAACCATATAAGGGCAGACGAATTTACGAATCCTTATATGACAATGGCGTTTTAAAAGCACCCTCCTCAAGCAACTAATATAGCAGAAAATATGAAAGAATGAACATGGAACAGTATACCATGACTAGGCCTATTTAAAGTGCTTGACTAATTCCAGAAAGGGCATCAACGAGGATGAATCCTTAATGCAAACTAGTGAGCCACTCGCATTCTAGAACATGATACAAGAAGATAAATTGCATGAAATGAGATAATGTATTAACACATGAGAGAAATTACATACTGTGAGATACCAAAGACCAGAATCCTCATTACAGTCATAACCCCTCCTCACTGAGACCCTACGGGCTCTGAAACTTCATACAGAAATGTTACAAAATGTATACAGAAGTCTTCTCGCTGCACAGTTTGCTGATAGAAATATGGAACCCTTACAATGTGTTTTCTTTTAGCTTTTATAGACCAGATAGAGAATTCTAGAGGAGGCGGTAGATAGAGAGCATTTAATGACTTATTTTGAATCAAATGGCGGAAAACATTCGCGCCCATACTGTGAAACGACTGAACATAATTGTCTGTACTTTACGATTTATTTCTGAAATGAATGCTAGAAATGAAAATCTATATATACACAAGACATAAATAATAAAATATGTAAACATTCGGCCTTTTTCTAGAGGAGTAAAATCTGCAGCAATAAAACCTTAAGGCGCCTGCTTCCATGCATGGTACTTTTGATCTTCTGTTCTTGAATTTAAATTTGGAACCTCTTTCGAGCTGGAATCTGAATTCATTGTTTCTTCATTAATAATCTGCTGTTGCATTAATGTTCTCATCTGTCCGAATGTGTCCCTTTTGATTTTTTTCTGGAGAGTTCCATGGATCGAAGTACCCTTCTTTAATGGAGGTCACATCATAGTGACTTCCAGATCTTTTCCACTAATTTTGTTCCCACCACAAGTTCCTGCAAAAACCAAAACTTGTTGAATAAAGCTAATGACAAAGATAATGGACAGAGCGAGACTAACAGAAGTGGTGGCATAGATATGAGAGGATGATGGAATGACGTGGGGAGGAGACTTCAAACGAAAACGCAGAGGTGTGACACATAACCAGAATATGTGAACAATAGAGAAACAGTGGATGACATGTAGGCACACAACGAAACATGGCGGACGAGCGCTGATGGTATGAAAAGCTCAGAAGATTAACTCTTGGAGGAGTTAGAAAGGAATGACGCGAAAAAACAACGGAATAAAGGCTTTAGAGGTGGGACCCGAAGCGCATATCGCAAAATTGCAAGAGGAGAAAATGCGATGGAAGAAGAATGGAATAGCCAAAATTCCGCGCTCTGCGCTGTGCAATAGGTGTGGTCAGTCGAGCGCAGATCGCAAAAATGGAAAATGCGATGGCGGGGGAATAGCGCGCGCGAGAAACTGCGCTTTTGCGATGAGGCGGACATACGATGGCGTGATTATGCGATCTGTGATAAACACTCAAAGGGGCAGCGCTTGGTTACATGCAAAAGGAGGCGCGGAGCTAGGAGGAAAAGAGGCCAAACCTTATGTAATCCTTCAAAGTGGACTTTACCCCCTTTTTCAATGTATTTCCGATGCGGGAAGGGGCAGCGGTGCAAGGGAAAAAGAGAATATGGCCAAGATTCAAATGGAGGGACTGATTTGTACAACATCGGCTCCAACTGGGGACGGCATGTTCGCCCTCCGGCATGCCGAGAACTCGCAGACCTTAGACCCCTTTGCATTTTCTTCAAAACTTATTAGTGTATTTATATTATTCACATTTCAAAACTGAAATCACACTTGCATATATTATATACATAAAATACACCAAGTGTGATCCGCCAGAGTCAGTACTGAAAGTAGTGTTTAAGGAATTGTCCATTCACGGGAGCGTCCAACAGATCACCCTGTAGATTTTCTAACATGAAAGTATTGTTTCTCCCTAGGCTCACTATTTTGAATGGGCCAAACCACAGCGGATCAAACTTAGCATGCTTGCCCTTTTCTGCTCTGCGAACATCCCACCTGAGGACCAGGTCCCCAACTTGGAAATTCCTATTTTTTTCATGGCGATCAAATATATCCTTCATTTTTTCCTGATACTCTATCAGTCTCTCATTTACCTGGCTGCGTGTTTCTTCCAATTCTACTAGCTGATTAATTCTTTTGATTATGTCATCTGGTTCTTCCTGATTCTCCTGCATAAAACGCGCTACTGGCAATGCCAATTGCAGAGGGAACACAGCAGCTCGACCATACACCAGCTCGTAGGGTGACTTCCCTGTTGCTCTTTTGCTGGTTATCCTGTTTGCCCATAGAGCAAACTTCAATTGCATGTCCCAGTTTTTCTGATTTTCGGCTATCATTTTCTTCAAAGCCCTTACCAGAGTTTTATTGGAGGACTCTGCTAGACCATTCCCTTGTGGATAGTATGCTGTGGAGTGAGTCAATGTAATGTTATACCTTTGACAAAACTTTACAAACCTGGCAGACTTGAAAGCCTGCGCATTGTCAGTTACAATTCGGGCTGGACAGCCAAACCTGGATATGATATTTTCCTCTATAAACCTCATGATCACAGCATCTGTAGTGTTTCTTGTAGGTATTGCTTCCACCCATTTTGTGAAGTAGTCCGTGGCTATTAGTATCCATCTATGCTGGCCACTTGATGGGGGATGTATTTCTCCTATAAAATCTAGTCCCCATTTCTGAAATGGTTCATTCACATGGATAGGGATCAAGGGCATAGCTGCTATTTTCTGTCTCTCTGCAAATCTTTGGCACTTGTCGCATGCTCTAACCCAAGAAAAAGTATCTGAATACAACTTTGGCCAGTAGAAACCAGCCCTCAAAATTTTATGTGTTGTAGCCCTCCAGCTGTAATGTCCTCCACAAATCCCTTCATGAAATTCTGTCATTACATTCTGCACTTCATTTTCCGTGAGGCACAACAATAATATACCCAGAGGGTCTCTCCAATAGAGATGTCCATTGGCAATTACATATTTCTGTGATTTCATCCTTACCGCTCTGTATTTCACTTTATCACAACCTGTAGGACAGCTAAGCATTAAAAGATATTCAACTATTTCCTTATACCAGGGACTAGTTAGATATTTCATGTGTATCTTTTGAGTAGCCATCTCTAGTCCATGCTTCTCTTCTTCTTGTTCTGATTCTTCATTTGCTATCACAGACAGATTAATGCCCAAAGCTTGATGATTTGATTCAGATAGCATTTTGGCAAGTCCCTATCCTTTCACCAACTTAGTAGGCCTTATATCCAAATCATACTCTTGGATTTTTGCAATCCATCTTTCCCTTCTACCTTCGCTATCTCCCTGTACCAGAATGTCTTTAACAGCAACTGTGGGAACATAGGCAGTAACATGAGATTGCAAGACATATACTCTAAAAGCTTTAAGGGACTTTACTAGGGCATACGCCTGCTTCTCCAATATATTATATTTTAATTCAGCATCATAAAGTACTTAACTGAAGAAAGCTATAGGCTGTTCATATCCCTCTTCATTTTTCTGCAATAACACTCCAGCAATTGCGTGAGGGGAAGCAAATGAGAAGATCACAAATGGCTTTTTGTAATCTGGCCCTGCTAGCACAGGAGCTTCAGCAAATTCCTGTTTTATCCTCGTGAATGCATCTCTAGACTCCTGGGACCATTTGACTTCCTATACTTTTTCAACATATTATTTATATGCCTAACTATCTCAGCATAGTTAGGAATGAACCTTCTTAGAAAATTAATTCGACCCAAAAACACCTCTACTTCCTTTTTATTCCTGGGCAGAGGAATGCTGTTTATTACTTCAACTCTTTTAGGGTCTATTTTCACACCATCTCTTGTTACAATGTGCCCTAAGAGTTTTCCCTCATCTAATGCAAAAAAGGACTTTTGAGGGTTGAGTGACAGGCCATACCTTCTGCATTTCTCAAAAGTTCTTCTTAAATGCTCAATATTTTCATCATCATTATTTGAAAACACAGTGATATCATCCAGATAAACTACCAAAAACTTGTCCCGTTCTCCCACAAAGGCTATATACATTGCCCTCTGGAAAGTAGCTCCTGCATTAATTAATCCGAATGGCATCCTGGCATACATAAAGGTTCCCCATGGTGTGGTGAAGGCAGTTTCCTTTTGGTCTTCTGGAAATACAGCCACCTGATTATAACCAGAAAATCCATCCATCATTGACATTCTGGATGCTCCCACTACTTTCTGCAGGATGTGGTCTATCTTTGGCAGTGGATAATTATCTTTGAGAGATGCCCTATTCAAATTCCTGAAATCTACACATAGCCTTATTTCTCCATTCTTCTTTTGAACAGGAACAAGATTTGCTATCCATTCTGAGTATCTTAATGGTACAATTATCTTGGCCTTCAGTAATTTCTTGATTTCTTTTTCAATTGAGGGAAGCAGCAGAGGGTTAGTCTGTCTGAGTTTCTGCTTATAAGGCTTTGCATCTTCCCTCAGTGGAATCTTATGCTGTATTATATTTACATCAAAAGTTTTTAGGTCCTGATAGGACCAAGCAAAAACATCTTTATAAGATTTAAATAACTTCAAATATTTTTCTTTGTATTCTTTTGTGACTCTTTTAGATAATTTGATAATTTTGGGATCAGCAGAGGTACCCAGATTCAAATCTCCCACTTGATCTTCTTCTGTTACTTTGCTGGGCTGCAATGGAATATCATCTTTGTTAAATAATCTTTCTAGGGGCACCAGCCCTCTAGGTATAACATTTCCTTTCAGCTGCAGCACTCTATTCCCTGCTATCTTTTCTTCCCATTTATTTTCTGTAACATTTTCACTTTCTTCCTCTTCATTATCATCAATCTCCGCATTGGAGAATTCTCCCACAGTCTCCATAAATCTTTTCATCTGTTCATCATCTTCGAATACCTGCCAATGCTTTATATTATCTGGAATGGATGGTCTGTACCGTACCTCCACTTCATATCTTAAAAGTGGATTCTGAGGAGGATGGAATGTGCTGGCAGCTATAGCAAGAGAGTCTGCTACTCTGTTTTGCTCCCGAGGCATGAACTGTATGTTAAACACTGAGAAGAAGTTTTCTATCATGTCCCATACTTCGTTTCTATATGCTCTGAGCCGTGGATGCTTAGTTTGACATTCATTTTTGATCTTCCTTACCACCAGCTCAGAGTCTCCAAACACTTTTAAACACTGGATGCCCATATTCTTGGCTGTCTGCAGTCCCAATAATAGTGCCTCATATTCGGCTACGTTGTTTGTAGCCTCGTACTCCAATTTAAAAGACAAGGGCACCCATTTTCCGGTAGGGGAGATCAACAATACCCCAGCTCCATTACCTTCCCTTGAATTTGCTCCATCAAAATGCAAAGTCCATATTTCTGATTCCCGATTTCCTTTAGGCTGCTCAGCTTGAGTTTGACCAAAAAGGGGTTCATGAGCATAATTTTGATTTTCTTCTAACATCAAACATGAAAATTCTCCCTCTTTGTTATAAACTGGAGAGTTCTCTGAGCAGTCAGCCTTAGTTACCATTTTAACAAATCTAGTCTCCCTGTATAACCTCCTTTATTGACCCCCAAAGACTGGGACGGTAGCATATGTTAAATCCAATTTAATTGATCCCTCGATCTTGGTACCCCAGGACCTTGACAACAGCATGCCGAAACGTGCTAGGATATCGGCAACCACAATGTCCATGACCACACTTTTTGCTGGAATTTGAGCCAAATTGACCACTAAATCTTTAATCATTCCCAAGCATTTCACCCTTTTAGAATCAAATGAATATAAATCTTTATATGGTCTTGTAATTTGCAGCCCTAGTTGCTCCATGACAGACAAAGGCATAAGATTATGGGAAGCCCCAGAATCTAACATGCAATTGTGCAGCAGCAGGTCATGAATGACTAGAGACACATAAAAGGGCGGAGTAGAAGGATTTATCTCCTCGATATGTGGGCCAAAGACTACCATGGGTCTTTCTTCTTGAAGATTTAAGCTATCAGGTGCAATCGGTATTTCAGGAGGAAGCATAAAAGAGGTAACTTGAGACTGATATACAGGCTGTTTTAATAACTCAGTCAGAGGGACAGGAATCTTAATCTTCTCAAGTTCTTTTTGCAAATTGAAAGCAGATGAGGGCTTTTCTATCACAATTTCTTTTGACTCCTTATTCTCACCTAAAGGCTTAACTTCTTTTAAAACCGGCTCAGTATTAGGAGGACTGACTACTTTAGAAGAAGAAGGAATATGATCATTAGACTGCAAGGGGGTATTCAGAAGATTCTTACCTTTTTTCGCATTCTTCTTTGTTGCTGATTCCTTCTGAGCAGATGTTTCTTCTTGAGGTGGTTCTTCTTCCTGCTCCTGAGTTCTGGTCCTCTTCCTTGAGGATCTGAGATCATATTTTACATTGAATTGTGCTTCCATAAAATCAGAAAATTGCTTGTAGTAATGGTCAATCTCCGCTTCTTCGTCTTCGCCTTGCAGCGGGCATTCCATATCATCATTATTTGAAAGATCCATATTTGAATCTTCTAATTCATAAGCCGCATCTCCAGGGGAGTCATCTGCTGGTCCTTCCAAATATAAGGGATGAGGTACTTGGTCTTGTTGTTCTTTCGTCTCTCTCGGCAATATCTGGAGAGGTGGCCTTCTATACTGGGGATTATATCCCCTGTTTGGAGTATTGTAATAGTTCTTGGGGGCTGCGTTCTTAGCTTCCAGCTCGAGCTTGACCATCTTCTTTATCATCTTACTTATTTCATCCAATTTTTCTAAATCTTTTTCCTGATTAGAAGCAGAACTCTCTTCTTTTCCTCTCCTCCTGGTATCTTGTTCAATTTTTCCCTTCAGCTTCCTAGTGGAGGCAAAGTTTGCTTCTAATTCCAGAGCATCTGACTGTGCATCATCTAGAGTAGCAGGTTTTCTTTCTCTCAATGCGAAGCCAAAATCTAACTCAAAGGCTGCTATAAAAATTATCTTGGCAGTAGCTTCATGGGGCTTCATCTCAGGGGGCAGGCTCAGATATAACTTGTTGAATCTTTTGATGAATTCTGCTACTCCTTCATTATGTTTCTTCTTCATAGTATTAAACTCGGTGAGACACTGACCGTGATCTTTCTTCTCTCCCCACTTCCTGAGGAAAAAATTTTCCATGACATCCCAAGTGGTCACGGAACGATTTCCCAATGTCTTAAACCATTTTCTGGCTTCCCCCTCCAAGGACTGCACAAATAATCTCAAGACTATGTCCAAATGTTCAACATTTAAGTTCTCTGCAAAAGAGCAGAAGGTCTCGAGATGCTTCTGAGCATCAATTTCATTTTCTCCATTAAATCTCGGCAGAATCTTCAAATAATCCTGTGCCATATCATTTAATATCTGGGGCAAGGCCAATGGAGCATATTTGTTCAAAATAAATGCAGGAACATTGGCCATTGGAGGAGGTGGGGGTTGTGCAACAATCTGAGCAACAGATGAAAGGAGAGGGGTGGGAGGAAGCGGAGTATGAATAAAAATGGGAATATATTGCACAGAGGCCTGAGGTGTGGAAGGGAACAACTCACAGTTAATAGCAACTACTTCGGTGACCTCTTTAATTTCTTCAGCCTCGAAAGTGGGATGAGATTCTTCTTCAATCGAGGCACTTCCCCTACGTGGAGTCTCCGAGTAAAACTCGAGATTTTCTGTTCTAACTTCTTGAGCAGAAGAAGGCGGGTAATATTCAACAGAATATTCAGAAGTTTCAGCACAGGCTGACTTCCTCTCCTTCCAGGCTCTTTTATGAATAATCTTCTTTGGGTCAGACACGTAGGGTGTTTTCAGTTGGGCTGTATCTGACCTCAAATGTGGCTTACGAGGAGCCAGGACTACCAATAAGATTTATCAAATGAAGACCAGTGGAGTCGCTAAGGTGAGAGATATGCAACTCTTCAACTCTCTGTGCTCACCTGATTAGAGAGTGAAAAAAATTTGTCGAGACCCAGGGAAACTGATATTCTTGAATTCGTTCCCCGGCAACGGCGCCAGAAAGATGTTGTGGATGATTTTGTCACCCCCGTAGAGACAGCCTAGAGTTTCCATAGACCAGTGCCTAGGACATCTTAATATAGCAAGGAGCCCCTTTAGTTTGGGTTGCCAGTCCAAGAACTCGCTTACTATCTCTTGTTCTAAACAAGGAAATTAGTTTTGAATGGGACCAATCTCTCTCAGAAGCTGATACAAAGATAAGAATAATGTAGGAACATCATGTAAAAATCCAGTACAAAGACATCAGACAGTTAAGAGACTGCTTACTGTAAAGAGGGCCGATTCAAATAATATATCACAGAAATCAGATATCAGGAAGTGAGTGCAGTGAGGAAACATAAGAAGATATTAGCTGACATGAGACTGATACCCAGATACACAACAGAACCATATAGGGGCGCATCAATTTACGAATCCTTATATGACAATGGTGTTTTAAAAGCACCCTCCTCAAGCAACTAATATAGCAGAAAATATGGAAAGAGTGAACATGGAACAGTATACCATGAGTAGGCCTATTTAAAGCACTTGACTAATTCCAGAAAGGGCACCACTTAAGATGAATCCTTACTGCAAACTAGTGAGCCACTCGCATTCTAGAACATGATACAAGAAGACAATTTGCATGAAATGAGATAATGTATTAACACATAAGAGAAATTACATACTGTGAAATACCAAAGCCCAGAATCCTCATTACAGTTATAACCCCTACTCACTGAGACCCTACGGGCTCTGAAGCTTCATACAGAAATGTTACAAAATGTATACAGAAGTCTTCTCGCTGCACAGTTTGCTGATAGAGATCTGGAACCCTTACAATGTCTTTCCTTCTGGATTTTATAGAGGAGATAGAGAATTCTAGATGAGGCGATAGATAAAAAGAATTTAATAACTTATTTTTGAATCAAATGGCGGAAAACATTCACGCCCATACTGTGAAACGACTAAACATAATTATCTGTACTTTACAATTTATTTCTGGAATGAATGCTGGAAATGAAAATCTGCCTATACACAAGACATAAATAATAAAATATGTAAACATTCGGCCTCTTTCTGGAGGAGGAAGATCTGCGGCAATAAAACCTTGAGGCGCCTGTTTCCGTGCATGGTACTTTCGATCTTCTGTTCTTGAATTTAAATTTGGAACCTCTTTCGAGCGGGACCCTGAATTCATTGCTTCTTCATTAATAATCTGTTGCTGCATTAATGTTTTCATCCTCCCAAATGCGTCCCTTTTGATCTTTCTCTGGAGAGTTCCATGGATCGAAGTACCCTTCTTTAATGGCGGTCACATCATAGAGACTCCAGGATCCTTTCCGCCAATTTTGTTCCCACCACAAGTTCCTGAAAAAACAAAATCCTGTTGAATAAAACTGATCACAGGGATAGTGGAAAAAGTGAGACTAACAGAAGTGGTGGCATAGATATGAGAGGATGATGGAATGACGCGAAAACGCTGAGGTGTGACACATAACCGGAAAATGTGAACAATGGAGAAACAGTGAATGACATGTAGGCACACGACGGAAAATGGCGGACGGGCGCTGAGGGTACGAAAACTCATAAGATTAACTTTGGAGGAGTTACAAAGGAAAGACGCGACAAAACTACAGAGTAAAGGCTTAAGAGGTGGGACCCGGGGCACATTTCGCAAAATCACAAGAGGAGAAAATGTGATGGAAGAAGAATGGGATAGCCAAAATTCCGCGCTCTGCGCTATGCGATGGGCGTGGTCAATTGAGCGCAGATCGCAAAAATGAAAAATGCGATGGCGGGGGATAGCACGCGCGAGAAACTGCGCTTTTGCGATGAGGCGGATATGCGATGGCGCAATTATGCGATAAACACTCTAAGGGGCAGCGCTAAAGGGGAAAAAGAGAATATGGCCAAGATTCAAATGGAGGGACTGATTTGTACAACAGAAGTTATACGAATATTGGGTGTGGCATGGAATTTAGATGAAAGAATGATTATTTCTTTATGCTCCAATGTCCGTGTTATGAAGGTGAAAAATAAGACATGTAGGTTTTAATCCTGTACAAAATTTATTTGCAAAATTAAATCTTAAAATATAAAATAAACGATAGCGAGAGCATAAAATATAAAACATATATACATAGATATTTTCCCCTGGATCCAAAAAATGGGACTACTAGATTGATTTTTCATTATGTTCCTTTCAATGTTATATATATATATATCGAAGCATTCATAAACCTGAATCCATTAACCCTGTATTAGAACATAACCATATTTCCCTTGACTGGATCTACAAAATACCATGGATAAAAAATCATTATGCCCAAAACAATGTGCTAAACCAATGCACAAAACCATAGGTAGGTCTGTCCACCTAATATATGGTCCAAAAAAAATTTCCTAAGGTATTTCCTAACACCTTGTAGGGGGACTATGAGCCCCTGTTACACTTGCTACAAGTGAACAGGGACTTCTTTACCCCTCTCACCCGCAGCTTCACACATAGGGCTAGTCATGGCAAGAATATAATACACACCCAACAAAACTTTCAAAATATAAACCAATTGAACTATAACAAATCATTTTTTTAATAACATATATATATATATATATATATATATATATATATATATATATATATATAAACATTAAATATTATATTAGTCAAATCTTGTTTAATAAATAATAAAATATCATTTAATCATACTTAATAGAGACTAACAACACTTCAAATAAAATTGCCAAAATATTTTTCAATTCAAATAACCTAGCCAAATATTTTCTTATTAGCTACCTTCCATATTATCTCACAATAAAATGGTTTCGATATTCTATGTTGTACATCACAAGTCAAACTTTACGTCACAAGTCAAAGGTGCATATTACAGTGGATCCCATCGATGGACATATTTATATTTATGTATTTTTTTTTTCTTTTCAGAATGGAGGGTGGTCTCAACTTTAATGTTGGATAGAAAAATTATAGGTTACAGGTAAGATGCTATCATTACTTTTGATGTTCCTTGATAAAATTTAATTTCTCAAAAATAACTAAAAAATTCAACATAAAATTATTAAAATAAATATATAAGTATCAAATGAATATTGATATCCATATGGCAGAAAAAGGAACATAAAAAATATATAATTTGATATTTTTCGAAAACATGATAAATTTAAAATTTAAAAATAATTAAATAAAAATTTTAATTCCTTACTATTTATAATTAAATAAAAATATAGAAGATAAGTGGAAGGCTCCTCAGAATGGGTTTATTAAACTCAATTATGATGGTGCTTCAAAAGGTAATCCGGGCCAAGCAGGAACTGAAGGGATCTTTCGAAATTCTCTAGGGGAAGCTTGTCAGGTTTACACATCAAATTTGGGCTTTGCAACTAATAATGAAGCAGAATTAATAGTGGTAAAACAAGGGTTACTGATATCCATAAGAGAAAACTATCAGCGACTCATTGTAGAAAGCGACTCTGCAATGGTTACAGCTGTCCTAAGAAAATTACAACAAGGTTAAACTTGGGAGAAAATAATTAAGAGTTGGAGAACGACGAATCTAATTCAGGAAATAAGCATGCTGATTAAAGAAATTCAGTATCCGATACCAAGACACATTCAAAGAAAGGGAAATGAGGTGGCAGATTATTTAGCTAATTGGAGCTGCAAAAATAATGATAGGAACTTGGATGCTAGGCCAAGAGATAGAATCTGGAATATTGAATTACATTCCCTTCAGCATATTATACAAAAATATCTTAGTGGAAGTAACGATCCCCGATCAGGGTGGGAGAATGAGAACATGACACTGCCAAGTGGGAGGTGTGTCAGTGGATAATTATACCATCTTAATGGTAAGGAGCATGGCTCTGCTCACACATTGTATAATTATCATCTCAATGCACTTACATCATACCATTAACTGTCTGGATAGCCCGACAACGTCTCGGTGGCAAGGTAGGAAAGTTATTTTGTTCTCCCGTCGTTGTCAAGAGTTCATTCCTCTGCGAACTGGAGGAATCCATTGCAAAGTGCCAAGGGAATTGACGGGGAAGGATGGGTTGCGTTTTTTGGTAGGCTTTCATTTGTGCCTTTGCAACATTGCAAAACCAAATCAGTCATGGGTCAGTGTAATAGTTGTTGAGAAGTTTGTTATGTACTGTCATTTACATGGCCATTTCCTTAACGACAAAGAATTCCAACTCTATTTTATTCCATTGGAAAATTAACTATCTAAGCAATTTTGTTCTGTCTCAACTTGCGAAGTGTTTCTGTGTGAATGGGTCTAGTCCTTGCATTACTGCTCTATCTCACAAATTACGAAGGCTTGAAGAAGGGATGGTTTGGCCTGTTGTTAACAGGAAAAATGAGAACTGTTATCCATACCCCAACATTCTAGTTTACCACATGAAATTTCATAAGGATCTTAAGGTTTACCTATTGGCTATTGTTCGATATACAGGGTGTTTTTCAGTCCAAAGGAGATACAGGGATATTCAGGTCACAATGAAAAAAGGAAAGGGAAGGAAAATACATTCAAACTAGGTTTTCGAGGCAAGAAAATGAGGAAGGAAAATAAATCAACAGACCCTTGAAAGTCTAGCAAAAAGCTATGAAACTGGAATTTCGATAGATATTCAGAAAACAATAAAGGGATGGGAAAGGGATACTGATGATGAAGAGGATGAAATTCAGAATAAGCAGGAAGGAATAGATTTTCTTTATGACCCAGGAAATACAAGAGGGAGAGTTTCTCTATTTCAGCAATCTGTAAAAACTTATTGGAAAATCAAATGTGTGCTTTCAAAAGCATTGTTATGTACGCAGGCAAAACACTCAATTCTTACCTGTAGTTTGAACTCCAGCAGATGAAATAGGACATGAGGGAAATGAAAAATGCGTAGTTACAAGTTAATGCAAGATTAGCAAGGATGGAGCAGCAACTACTGGACCTACAACAAGCTGATATGCTAGGGTCAACTGCAAAAGACCCTACACTTGTGGATTCATCAAATGGTTAACTTCTTTTCAAGTTATTTTTTGTATGTGTTTTGAGGATATTAAGTTTAATCTATGTTTTATATATAGTTTCTGTTGGGGTTCCCATGTTTTGGAAATGTTGGTAATACCAAAAGATGAGACAACATCAGAACCACTTTCAGACCTCAAGATCTAGCCCTCCTGGGTCCAGAGAGGGATCTCTCTATGTGATCAAAGGTTTAGGTCTTTGAAGCTCAATGTTAGGATGTTAGGCTAGTTATATGGCTCGAGGTTTTTTTGTTTGATTTGTTTGTTTTGGTTGCTGGTTATCAGGAAGGAATGGTTCAATGTAAGATAGATATGAGCAAAGAGGGATATGGCAGAGGTGAAGTATTCCAGGAAGTATTTCAAAACCATTGGGCAATGGAGTCAGGAAAAGGATTTGCTTGCTAATCAATAGGCAGGCTTTCAATTGGGCTAGTCATCTAAAACATAGGATCTTAAAGATGATTGTGACATGGGAAGGTAGGAGGGGAGGAGATAACACAGATTTTTAGAGCACAAAGTTAAAGACCAGCTGGTCGCACAAGGATCCTAGTGGACAGGGCTAACTCTAATCCCCAGTGTTCCCAAATCTTCCAACGAAATCTATAACAAGAAGCATCTAAGAACTGAATTCATTTAATCCATACATCAGAGAGCAGGCAATAACATCCACTACACTGGTTAAACCAGCTGAAATCATTTCTTAGATAATACATTCAGAAGAGAAACATCAATGGCAAGGAGAGCAGAAACATAGGGTACCTAACAAGGGTAAATCCTATGCCAATATTCTGATGCAAGCCAGTAGAAACGAGATGAAATGGATGTAAACACAAAGATAGGAAAACATCATCGCTGCTTCAGATCAGGATCCAAAGAAATGTGCTTTTCATATTAAATAGAAATAACAGTCAAGTACAACATGCCAATGGTTGAATACTCAGTCTGAAAACATCTCCTTCAACCTATCTTACAACCTTACACAGAAACTGTGTCTCAAAAGAAACTACTTGCAGTTCTCTGATAACTGATCAAAAACCTTTAAAATATTATCTCATGTGTTTTATAGCTGAAGAGAAGCAGAGGAGGTAGGTAGGAAACTAAATGCAGCATTGACATTCAGAAGAGGAAGAGGGCCGAAGCCCATTCTGCTTTAAACTCAGAGCATTAATTTCTGGTGTTCTTTGGGTGAACAAATGATCTTCTTCAGACTCCAGATTACTCTGATATGACTCTGATGTATTCTATCTGCAATACTGTGTGGTGCTATTGGTGAATAAACAAAAGATGAATGAATGATAAAGAATTCTGCCATACTGATGAAATAAATGCTCTGATAGTACCGGGGCTGTTTCAAGGTAGAAAATCTCTCCAGAACACGGCATAGATTGAACACTGCATGGGCGCTCTGTCCTTTATGGAGGAAAAACATTTCGCTGCTGTAGAAACCCCTGATATACATTGGTTTCTGCTTGCTGGACCTTCTACGAGATCCCTGGGCTTTCAATCTAATTTTTCCCTTTAAAACACTGGATTAGGACTTAAGATCTTCAATGATGTACATAAGAACTCCCTAACTCTTATGCTAATACTCCTTGTCACTTCAACTGTCTCTGTCAGTGGGAAAAATGAGCTTGAATGGCGCTGGAAAGATTTGTAGAGTTTGAACTCTGCCCTTCTTTAATACAAGTCCTGTCAGCCACCTTCTTTGACAATTTCATGGTAGTACTAGCTTCCAGATTCAATTCTGTCTGCGAAACCCACCATTAAAGTTGTACATATGGACCATGGCGTTTTCACGCATCTTGAAACCCTGAAAAACATGAAAAGATATTAAGAAAACAATGAGGGTGGTGGACACTATGGGGGGTGGCTGGACTGACTACGCAAACTGGTTAAATGGCCAAAAACATCCTGGAAGACCCATAGTGTGGTGAAAATGGCAAGGATTACAGTCGGAAGGTGGCGCGGAGGCAAAATGAATGAAAACCTTTGAACTTCGACCTTTGACTGGGAAATATAAAACAAGAGGGGCAGAAGTACGGTGAGATGCGTGGAGGTGACGTGGCGGGACCGGGCGATAGTGGAAAATTCAACAACGGGGAGACCAAATTGGGCGGTCGGATCTCAGAGGAGATTGACGGTCGAACACATAGCGGAGGGCGATGAACGGTGGGCCAAGAGTACGGAGGCCGTAGATTAAACCCCGCGCAGCTTCGTCGAGCGATGACCGTTGGATGGGCGACGACAGATCTAACGGCTGACATGAATATCGCTGCGCGTTCTGTACCAAACAATAACGCGCGATGGGATAGCGGTTTTGCCGTCGTACAGGAGACAGGTGTCGAGTGATGTATGGAATCGCTGCAATGGGAAAATACCGCCCGACCCTCATTAGCGGTGCGATGAAAACTGGGATGTTTTATGGTATGGCGCGCGGCGGGGACCACAGTGGCGGATACACTCTGAACCATTGATCTGGCGATGAATGGACGGCGATGGCGCGATTGGTGTTTTGAATGGGTGAATCACGAGCACCGCGGGTTTAAACAATCATTGTTCAATCTATATGGATCAACGGTTGAGAATGCGTCTGATAAACATATGGGACAAGCACCTTTGGGGCTAGCGCTCGATCACAGCGCTGGGTTCTATAGGGAGAAAATGGAGGGGGCTTGCGGGAAGGAGCTTAGGCCTATTATAAGGTCGAAAAGTGGGTTTTTAACCCATTTTAATGCATTTCAAGGCCTAAGGAGGGTAACAATAGGGAGATAGAGTGGAAATTTGGGAAAAAAAAGGGTGTAGGGATTTTTAGAGGGGTTTCTGGGATGGAAAGGGGGAATTAGGGGGAAGAAAAGGAACTTTGAGGAAAGGAACGAAGGGGTGATAATGAAGCACTTTGCAAAGGTATAAAGGGCAGAATAAAGCCTTTAGGAGCATAATTATTTATCAACAAGGCTTACTTACTCAGAACAGCAGAGGGAAACAGTCACAAGGCAGGGAACATGAAAAGGCTACAAGGATGATGTGTTTTCAATGGAAATGCATTCCTTGCAGGCTTATAAAACAAATTAGCCCCTTGCTTTCTCGTCAAGAAATTTATTAGGGGCTAACAGTGGCTCCACATGTGGATGGCTTCTTCTTGAAGGAGTCAAGAATTCATAAATTAATCTTTTGTGTAGGCCAGATGCCTACTGCTTGGCACATCCCTTTCTTTCTTCGATCAGCTGCCACAATGCGAAGGCATTACATCAGCAGAAAATCTTTCCCCAACCATCTGCCTACCCATCCTACAATCTGTTAAGTCCCCATATTAATAGTGTAGCCCCTTATTATGTTAGTGTAGCCCCCCTTATTGTTATTATTGTACCCCTGTAACCCCCATATTATTATTATTATTATCGTGCCTTACATTATTATTGTTAGGTCGGCTAGGATTACATCAGGCCCCACTAGGATTATATTATGACCCATTAGACTCCTATATATAGAAAGGAGGTCTTGTCGTTTGAATCATCCAATATTTTTTCATTTATGTAATGTATTGGAGGCTGACCCCTATGGGCGCATTTCTAAGGCGTTGATATCTTCTTTTCTTCTCCTTGGAGCCTACACAACATTTGCACGAGGCTCGATTCTAGGTTTCGCCGCTTCCAAACAGTCATCGTGGCAACGTGGAATTTTCGCTATAACGTTTTTTCTACGAAGCTTCAGAAGCTGAAATTTCTAGGGTGCTAAGCTGAAATCCTGAGGAAGGTTGTCTAAAAATTTCAGATCTTGGTTCGCAATATTTGAGGAGATATCATCTGTGGAAGTTAGGTATTTTTTCAGGCTCATAAACAGGTCATCGTGGCATTTACGCTATAAATTTTTTTGTACGAAGGTTCAGAGTCTGAAATTCATATGGTGCGAAGCTGAAATCTTGAAGAAAGTCGTAAAAAAATTTCAGATCTTGGTTCGCAATATTTTTGGAGATATGATCTGTGGAAGGTAGTGCTTTTTCAGGCTCCTGAATTTCATCTCAAAGAGGTGATCGTGGGAAAAGTTCAATAACTCTCTCTCTGGGCATCGGATTGGAGTGCCGTAAAAATTGGTTGCAAGTACACAGACTGAAGTTTCTTGGCTATCAATTTCAGAGATGAAGGATGAAACAGTGACACGTGGAAATTCGTACAAGTTCGCTCTACTGAACCAGTCCAGAATTAGGTAATTGTGGGAGATTGGAAATAACTTTGTCTTGAAGAATCCAAATCAGATCATACCTGTGGCATTTGAAAGAAAGTTCATAAGGCTAATACAGCAGTGAATTTCAGATATTGAAGATTCTCAATTACAGAGATAATCCAATTTCAATATCGAGCTCCTCAAAAGCAAGTAAAAGGTGTGTAATTTTTTTCCAAATTGCATAAGTCTTGTTTGAAGAATCAAATTGAAGTGATTCCAAGTGCATAATTTAGGATTTTTATCGGTATTGGGTTCTATAATGCCTCCAAAAAATAATTCCATACCCATTAATCCCTCAAAAAGCTATACTACGACGCATGAAGAGGAAGAGTTGCAGTATGAGATATCAAAATTACGGTACCAAGTGCAACAAGTTTCGATCTTACGAAGAGCAATTGAAGATGAAATAGATGGTTTAAAATCAGAAATGGAGGCTAAGTTGGATGCTTTGAAGGATCAAATAATAGCAAATATGGTTGATAAAGTAGTGGAAGATCACATCGAGCATCAACAACAAGTTCTCCAACTCTCAAAGGATAACCCAACTTTGGTGCAGAATCTAATGAAACAACAGGAAGATCAACATCACATCAAAAGAAGTTATGAAGCAGTCATAGAAACAAGAATTCGACAAGTACGATCAATTTCAGAGTATCTCAGCAAGTGGAAGAACTTTCCTGTAGAATATTTCACATGGGAGGATGAGAATTTTATACAGAAGCATCAAGAAATAATCAAGCGTTGAGGACAACACTTGTTTGAAGGAGAGGGGCATGTTAAGTCCCCATATTAATAGTGTAGCCCCTTATTATGTTAGTGTAGCCCCCCCTATTGTTATTATTGTACCCCTGTAACCCCCATATTATTATTATTGTGCCCTTACATTATTATTGTTAGGTCGGCTAGGATTACATTGTGGCCCCACTAGGATTATATTATGGCCCCATGGACTCCTATATATAAAAGGAGGTTTTGTTCATTTGTATCATCCAAGATTTTTTCATTTATGTAATGTATTGGAGGTTGTCCCCTCGAAGTGGCTCATTTCTAAGGCGTTGATATCTCTTTTCTTCTCTTTTTGGAGCTAGTTACACAACACAATCCTAGCATTTTTTCTTCTAGGGTGCATTTGAGTTAGCAGACCCTTTACATCATTTATTTAAAAAAAAAAAAAACTATTCTACATCTACCTTTATTTCTCCATGAGACCAGATTAGACTGTTGGTCTCATTTGTTTCTCTACCTAATCTAGTATCTACTGGGATTAGACTGTCCATCAGATTTCTTCTCTACATTCTAAGACAGGAAATTGAAAAACAGTCAAGCCAGGATTAGACTGTCTGACTTACTGTGGGTCCAAGGCATAAAGACAGTTGCACATTGACAAAATTTGCAGAAAATTGAAACGAAACTGTGAAGGATTGAGATCTAAACTTGAAGTATCCTTCTTTCTCTTTCGTGACTCAAGTTTTGAGCATATTAGAGTCACTTCTTTTCTCCATCTCAGCTCTGGTTTTGGGCATGTTAGAGCTGATTCCTCTTTCTTCTTTGCTGGTCCAGATTTGAGCATGTTAGGACTAGCTGTCTTTACTTTCTTTGGCTTAGGTTTTGATCATATCAGAGCCAATATTTTTTACATCAGAGGTTCATGTTTTAAGAATTTCTGAACCTCTCTTTCCTCTGTTTTTTGAAACATTTTCTCTTTTTTCTTGAAAAATAAAAACTGCAATGGTATGTACAATGGAAATGGAAACTAGAAATTGTAAATCAGCAGAAGTAGTGTTTGAGCATCCTGCCATTGACAGGACCCCCAAACAGCTCTGTACCATCTAATTCCTATAGGAAAAATGCATTTGGACCCACAGTGGCTTGGATGATGTATGCACCCTGCCACAAACTGTCAAACTTGTTGTGCATTCCTTTATCTTCTCTTCTTGAGTCCCACTTCAGAACTTGATCCCCAATTTTGAAGTCGGCAGCTTTGGTTCTCTTGTCGAACAACCTTTTTATATTTTCTTGAACCTTCACAGCTCTATTGTAGACCTCTTCCCTTGTTTACTGGAGATGGATTGTCTGATTTATTCTCCTCACCATACCGTGTTCTTCTGTTTGAATATCCTGGACCAGCTTAATCATTGGTACCCCAAGGCTGGTAGGAAACACTGCTTATGTACCATAGACAAGCTGAAATGGTGACCTACCAATGGAATTATTTGTTGTAAGTCTGTCAGCCCACAAAGCATGCACCAAATTTTTATGCCATGACTTTTTGTTCTCTTCTAACAGCTTCTTGATGATGATCACCAGGCTCTTGTTTGATGATTCAGCTAATCCATTACCTTAAGGGTAATAGGCAGTTGAATGACCAAGTGTTATTTGATACCTGTGACAAAAATCAACCATCTTCTTGGATCCGAAAGCAGTAGAATTATCAGTGGTTATTTTCCTTGGGCAGCCAAACCGAGAGAGGATGTGACCTTCTAGGAAACTAATGATGACTGAATCTATGGCATTCCTAGTGGGTATGGCCTCTATCCACTTGGTGAAGTAGTTTGTGGCTGTTAGGATCCATTTGTGTTGTGTAGAAGAAGCAGGGTGAATTTCCCCTATGAAATCTAAGCCCCATTACAGAAAGGGACCTTCAACAGTGATGGGTTGTAGAGGTAAGGGAATGATTTTTATTTTGCCTTCAAATATCTGGCATTTGTGGAAGGCAACTATCATTTTATGGATATAATTGAAGAGCGCGGGCCAATAATAACCAGCCCTGAGTATTTTGTTTGCAGTGGCTTTCCAACTCAGGTGGCCTCCACATTCTCCAGCATGGAATTCTTGTTTAACCCTCTCTGCCTCATTTCAGGCAAACATTTAAGCAATAGGCCATTTGGATTCTTCTGGTACAAGTTTTCATTCAAAATGCAGTAGTTTCTGGCCTTTAGTTTTAAGAATCTAGCCTTGGTCTTTGATAGTCCGGGTGGGGCATTGAGGTCTGTAAGCACATATAAAATGTCAGAATACCAAGGGGAGCTCTGAAAATTTTCCTCAACAGTGGGATCATGCAATTATTTTTGCTCATCCAAGGTATTTATCATGTTAATGTCTAGGGCTTGTAAGTTTGATTCAGCCATTAGTCGAGCTAAGCCCTGACCTTTAATCAGTTTGGTGGGTTTTATCTCAAGATCGTATTCTAAAATCACAGCAATCCATTTGCCCCTCTTTCCATCAGGATCTTGGGGAAATATATCTTTGACTATGATGTTGGGCACAAAAGTTATGGTGTGTGAATGCAATATGTACACCCTAAAGTCTTTCAAGGCCTTAATCAGAGCATAGGTATGTTTTTCCATAATGCTGTATTTCAAGGGTGCATCTCTGAGTGCTTTGCTGAAGAAAGAAATGGGCTGTTCCATTCCCTCTGGATTCTTCTGCAGTAGGACTGTAGCTATTGTGTGCTTGGAGGCAAATGAAAAAATCAGGAAATCCTTAGAGAAATTTGGGCTGATCAGAACAGGAGCTTGGGTGAGTGCAAGTTTTACTGATTCAAAAGATTGCTTAGCTCTAACAATCCATTTAACACCCTCACCTTTATTTAGCATGTTAGTCATATTCCTAAGGTGTTTAGCCAGGTTGGGAATGAATCTCCTAAGGAAGTTGATTTTCCCAATGAAGGACTGTAATTCCTTGATGTTTCTTGGGTGTGTGATCTATAGTATTCCCTCAACTCTCTGAGTGTCTATCCTGATTCCCTTTTCGGATATAATGTGGCCAAGAAGTTTACCTTCTTGCAGCCCAAATACAGTCTTTTTGGGATTCAATGACAGACCAAACCTTCTACATTTTTCAAACACTTTCCTCAGATGTTTTAGGTGTTCTTCCTCAGTATTGGAGTAGACTATTATGTCATCCAAATAAATAACAATGAAGTGTCCTATCTCATTTGAAAAAGCTATATCCATTGCCCTTTGGAAGGTTGCACTAGCGTTCATTAGTCCAAAAGGAATCTTTACATACATAAAAGTGCCCCATGGAGTGGTAAACACTATCTTGAGTTGATCTTCTGGGATTACTAATACTTGGTTATAACCGGAGAAACCATCTAGCAGGGAGATCCTCTTAGAGCCCACCACCTTCTGAAGAATATGTTCCATTTTTGGCAAAGGGTAATTGTCTTTGAGTGAGGCTCTATTAAGATTCCTGAAATCTATACACAGCCGGATTTCCCCTTTTTTCTTTCTCACAGCCACTAAGTTTGATACCCAATCAGAGAACCTCACAGGCACAATTATACCTGCTTCATACATTTTTTTAATCTCTTTTTCCACTGCAGGCAATTTTTTTGGATTGATTCTACGGAGTTTTTGTCTGAAGGGCTTCTGATTTTCTTTCAAGGGTATTTTGTGCTGAATGATGTTTGTTTCATAGGCCTTTAAGTCTCCATAACTCCAAGCAAACGCATCAATGAATTCCTTGAAAAGTTCAATGTATTTTTGCTTCATGTCTGCAGGTAAAGACTTAGCCAGTTTAATCATTTTGGGTTTATCATTTTTGCCTATGTTGCATTCTTCCACATCAGAGTCTACATGCTCTATAGTGGGCTTTTTTGCTACATCATCAAAGTCAAAGAGGTCTTCTAAGGGTGCCAGGCCTCTGGGTATGTTCTTGTCTTTGGCCTGCAGCACCTCCACTTCTTCACTATCTGCGTTTTCACATTTTCCATCTGGATTTCCAGTCTATTCATTTAAAGAATTTATTTCTATGTTACAGGGTGTTTCTTCCTCATCCGAGGACTCTCCACTTAGGCAACTACTGTCAGATTTGGAGTCCAAATCAGAAAACTCAAACTCATTTCTGCCTATCAGGAAATATTCAATCTGTTTATCACCTTCGAAAACCTGCCAATATTTTTCATTGTCTGGCACAACAGGTCTAAATTTGGTCTGAATGATTATTTTTTGATCACTGGGAGTCTTAGGATATGAACTAGCTAGGCAAGCTAATCCATTTGCAATGACATTTTGACTCCTAGGAACAAACACTATTTCGTATTCAACAAAGGTATTCAACAAATCCATAGTGTCATTCCTATATGCTCTCAGCCTAGGATGTTTCTTTATGTATTCACCATTCACCTGTTTAATAATCATCTCAGAGTCTCCACGCACGGCTATCCTACGAGCTCCTAATTTTTTCAGCAGAGTTAAGCCTAGGATCAGATCCTCATATTCTGCAACGTTGTTTGTACATTTGAAGTGCAGGTTGCAAGAATGGCTCTCTGCGTAATCACTCTCTGTGTTATGTATCCACACTCTTGCCCCAACAGTTCTCCTTGTGTAGGACCCATCGAAACTCATTTCCCACAGGGGTCCAAGCTCGTTTTTGTTATCTTTCCTTTCCCTACAGCTGGGTTCGGCATTATGTTGCGTTATAGGGTCTGCACTAGGCTGTGGGCTGTTTATTTTTTCGTTATGAATGTGGAAGTCAGAGAGGTGACTGGTTGGCTGATTGAATTCTGTTTCTGGTTCACCTAGCGTGTTATTTCAGTGCATTGTTCAAAGTTTTCTACGTCTTCCTCCTCTAAGTCTAGGGTAGCCATTATGTTAAAATCCATTGGCTCTATTTCATCATGTGTACCATTGCTGGTATCTGCATTTTTAGGTCCTGGTCCCTCCAAAGATTCATCATTGCAGAAAATAAAGGAATCCAGGTCTGTATGCACAGAGTATAGAGGAGATTTTGCAGGCTTTTCAGGGCTACTACCCAGGAATTTCATTTGTGCTTCCCTGTACAGTCTTCTAAGTTGGCCAAAGATAGGGATTGTGGCGTAAGCCCCATCCATCTGCATTGTTCCTTGCAGCTTGGCTCCTCATGATCTTGACAATAGCATGCCATACTTGGGTGGCACATCTACCACCACAACATCCATGACCATAAATCTTTGATTAGGACAAGACAATTTACTCTACTAGAGTTGTTACACAACAATTTGTCACCGTCCCTGCAATCCCCATCCCGCACATTGGAGGGCTCATTACGTGACCTGTGAGCAGAGACAAGACTTGAAAATACTTTCATTGCATCCCTCTGAAGATGAACTTTAATTTCCCTGAAGACATCTCCCTGCAAAAAACCCTAAAAATAGCTCTTTTTCCATTGGCGTAGTTCCACAGTTCAGCCCTTGCGCCAAGGGGGCAAATCCTCCAAAGAGGGCGCGCCAATTGGCGCTCTGTCATAGAGCCGCACTTGCGCCAACCATATTAAGAGGTGTTTTTTAAAAATAAAAGGCGGAAATTTCGTCCTAACAAATTCCTGGACTGGTATCTATCTTGAGTTAGGAGGTTTGGCTATGGATTTCCATAGAGAGGAAGTGGTTTGCCACCTTTCATGGAAGCTTCCTTGATGATAGGGCCAATCCCATAATTATAGGGATCCCAAATCCCCTTCCTCCTTCTATAAAAGCTTGCTCATCTCCATGGCAAGATAATCTCCAAGTTCCCAAGAGCTTTCACATCCTTATGCTGCAAGAGCCTTCTTGATTTCCCTAAGGCCAAATCCAAGCAAGGAGACTATTTCCAAGTATCCGGAGAGAGAGGCTTTTCCCATCCTTGACAGGCTTTATCGAGACATGTTCTGCTGACGACCCGCCAAAGGAGAATTCGGTGTCGAAGCTATGGTTGTATTCTTCTTTTGACTCATTAATGATAAGCGACTATTGGTTATGGTTACACTCTTGTTCTTGATCATGTTCATCAGTTATGTCCTCTTTGACTGACATATAGTTGTATATACTGGATTTTATGCTTACGTTTGTGTTGTTTCTTGCATGTGCAGGTGTCCGATCACGGAGATCGTGAGGATTGTGATTTTCCAGGGTAAAGGAATGGGAGCACCACCTCTTCTACGAACGACAGCGTTGGATTCCAGGTAACCCTTCCTCGCAAGTCGGTTTATTTGCAATTAGGAACCTGCACTGTAGTGTGTTTGATTGTTGCTAGACCCGATCTGGGCTAGTAGGGATCGCCTCTATCCGCAGAGGGGATTTACCTCCTCAACAATGTGGCGACTCCACTAGGGACTCGGCTTGTTGTTCGATTTGTAAACTATAGACAGAGCCTGAAGCATAGCCAGATAGCCTTCGAAACGCTTTTGCTCTGCATTAGCGGAGTAGATCAACGCTGCTTCAGTCAATCTCCGGTTTGGTTTACGGACTAAACAACTTGGAGTTTTGTCTTCTCTTTCCGGTCAACTTATTGGCCTTGCTTGCTTGGTCAGCTCTTTGGACTGGTTTTTCCTATTTGTTTGGCTTTTTTTTAGCCTTGTCATCACTTGTCTGTGTCTGAGATTGCTTGTTTTTCATTTTTCCATAGTAAACTCGGCTGGCGCGCTTTTCAGTGTGACAGTCGCGCCCATTGGCGCAGGTTTCCTATGTATCACCCGCGCCATTGCCTTTCTGGCGCTAATTTCAAGCTCACAGTCGCGCCAATCCTGTGAGATATTAGGGTTTGCTGTGTTTCATGCTTTCTGAGGCTGACTTGTGATTTTGTTCTTGTTTTTTCGACTGTTTGAGTGCACTGGAGCTGAATTTGACTGATTGTAACCTCCATCCTTTGGTTGTTTGCCTATTTCTTTCGATTTTGCATACGAGCCCTAGGATATCTAGGTGCTTTCATGAGTCGAGCCTCCCTTGGGAGTTTTTGGTTTTCGTTCGTTCAGTCGAATTTGGGATTGCTTCCTTGCATTCGTTTGACAGTTGTCTATCATTTTATTGCGTTTTTTGAGCGACTGATTTCGTTTTCATTCGAATTTCGCTTTGCTTCATTTTGGGCCTAGATTACATGGCTCATTGGTGTCTTTGGGATTTTTCTTGGTTTTGAGAGACTTTTGGTCGATTTGAGATCTGATTGTTCATGCCATTGATTGAAATCTGCTTGTTTTGCTCTCTTAATATCATTTCTCGAATTGCTTCTCATTTGTTTTCAGTTTGTTTAGTGCATCTAACTATCAAACATTGAAAATAAAAAAAATCTCTTGTGCTTTTGGTTGATTAGTGCAAATTGAAATCTTTTCGATGTTATTAGTAATTATTGAAGTTGAAAGAAAAGTTTTTGATTTCATTAGTTGCATTAGAGATATCACTGATTGTCTTCCGATCATTTTGTTTGTGTAAAAAGCTCTTAACTCTTCTGTAGCTAGCTTTCATCGAACGAAATGATATACTGTGGCATGTAGTTTTGCATTTAGGAGTTTTTTTGAGACAACACATTCGTTAGGGCCTGAAAACTGAAATGTAATTGAAGATAAACTTTAAAATTTACTCAATTTACACTAAGGCAGCATTGAAATCTAACGAAACACATTTAGAGGTCTAGGCTAGAGACGTGTTTCGACGTCTTAAAAACTAGTAGCTGTCGTTCGCCTCTTGGCTTTAGACAGTGCTAGTACGGACTTGTGCTCCTCGTACCGTCGCGTATATAAAGGGAGACCCCACTAGGTTTCAATCCTTTATCCATAGGAAGCCGAGTCTGCCGCCCTATACCCATGATACACCGGACACAGCATTCGGGGAGATTGCCTGCACGTATGGAAAGTCCTTGGTTGATTTATTTTTCATTATTGAAACCAAGGTGTATATTGCAGTTCACGCTTATTTGGTACACCCTTTTGCCTAGTATTCCTCAGTAGTCATTTGATCTTTTCTGACTCCCTAAATTTGAAAGGATCACCAAGCACTTGTCCTTTCACACTTGTGTCAAATCTGAAAGAGATAGAGTCACCTTTTCAATCGTTTCTCGACTCTTAAAACATGAAACGGTGAAGTTTCTCATTTTTCAATGTGGTAAAAATTAATCACCCACGATCACACGCCCTGTTAGATTTTTCTTGTTGACCGTTTGATCGTGTGTCTTGACTCTTTTTCAGCCCATGTGTGTGTTTGATCTTTTTATCTTGTCATTTCTGCCATAGTGGTAGAACCCTTGGTTTCGTCTACTGGTAGTCCTTATACGAACGATTCATCAGGGATTTCACAATCCTCTGCTGAACCACAGCAGCCCATTGTTTCTGAGTTCCCTGACGGGGGACCGGTTCTTTCTGAGCAACCCTTTGGGGGACCAGTTGAGTTCGATTGGCCCTTTTCTGATCCTTGGTCTGAATTGAGATTATGATCTGATTTCCTTTCTCTTACATCGGGTTCGCCTTTTATAGCTGTTGTCTTTCCTTCTAGTCCTCGCCGTCTATTGCAAGATCTAGCGGCAGGCTCAAACATGAGTGATTCTGGTGAGGAAATCCCAACGTCCGGTGAAGACTATCAGCTCTTCCCACGAAGATTATTTCTGGGAGACAACTCTGAACCAGTTGCTATGTCATCTAGTCCCTCGTTACCACCAGGGTACAGGTCCTTGGGTCAGATCATTTCCGCCGCAGCCTCTATGGGAGTGTCAGCTCCTTCACCGAGGCCCGCTGCTCCTTCACCGGGAGTGTCTCCTCAGACACCCGTCACTTCTGTACCCATTTGACCCACTGTCTATGTGGTTGCATCTGCACCCGCTGTCACGGCACCCTCCGCGAGGGCTATGCTGCCTCCTAAAGATGTCTATTTAGTGATTGCTATGCCGGAGAACATTTCTCCGGAGGAGTATCGGTTGTCCCTACAACAGCCGAACCCCAAGGTTGGACCATCCTCCCGAGATCCCAACCACTCTTATTTTTCACACTATGCACAGGATGGTACACCCGTGTATGCTTTTCCAGGTCAGTATGATGAGCACGGGGACATTTTGCGTCTACCCGCTCCTGAGGCTTACCTCCATGCTCAAGGTTTACCTTATAACCAGGCTTATAACCCGCAAGGGCAACCTTTCCAAGGCCAACCTTCGGGCCAACCTGGCTATCCTTAAGACCCACAGGGGCAGCCCGTGCAAGGCTATCCTACGGGCCAGCAAGGGCCATCGTACGGTCCGCAAGGACAGTATTGCAGCCCTTCCGGTCAACCTGTGCAACCTCAACCGGGGTACCAACCGGGACCGGTCTATGGTCCTGGGGGGCAAATCCAGCCTTCTCAACCTATGCAACCGCAGTATCCTATTGTTTCTAACGTTGCATATCAGCCGGGACCATCCTATGGTCCTGCTCCAGGTCAAACTAGTTACCAGCAACCACCTGGCCCTATTCCTCCACTAGGCCAACCGGCCCATCTGGTACAACCTGGTGTTCCGCCTCCAGGCCAACCGGCCCATCCGGTACAACCTGGGGCTCCTTTACAGCCAGGTCAACCTGCGCAACTGGTGCAGCCTGTCTATCCGGGTCAACCTGTTCGCTCAGAGTAGCCCGTTCAGCCCGGTCAACCTGTCCACTCAGGGCAGCCCGCTCATTCCATTAACCCTGCCCAGCAGCCGATTCATTCAATGCCGCAACCAAATCAACAGCTGCGCCCTAGTTATCAGGCTCCACAGGGTTCCACCTATCAGCAGCCGACCCATCCTCAGGGCGGTTATTATCCTCATGGTCAATCTCAACTGAATTATAACCAGCCCCAAGGCTCTCAGTATTATCCTCATCCACCCGGTTCTACCCATACTCAGCAGCCAAATCCAAATGCTGCTTACACAGGGCCGACACATAATCAGGGTCCGTAATCTGGTTATCAAGCCCCACATGCTGGTTACCAGCAGCCAAGTCAGTCCGGTTATACGACCTACACCCCCTACAGTCAGAATCCTACGAGACAGAACCCATGGGGGCAAGGATATTCCCAACTAGCGTGGAGTACAGGTACCGGTCCCCATCCCGGGCCTGGCATGCCGGTTAATCTGCCATTGTCGTTCCTGGCTACCTTGGAGTTGCCGGATGTTTCAAAATTGACCAATGATCCAATTTTTCATAATCCTTATTGGCCTCCGGTTCCTACCAAGATACTAGGTGATTGCCCCAAGTTTGAGGGTAAATCTGGGGAGGACCCCTAAGCGCATGTGATGACGTATCATCTTTGGTGTTCGTCTAACTCTTGGGTCGATGATTCAATTCGTCTGCGCCTCTTCCAGCGCACTTTGACTGGAGCTGCTGCTAATTGGTGCATCGAGTTATCCCGTGGCATCTTCCAAGATTTCAATTCCTTAGCCATGGCTTTTCTGACGCACTTTCAGTTACCGGTTCGCTATGAAGCCAGGATGCACCTCCTGACTTCTCTGAAGCAGGATAAAGCCACTCACATTTCTGATCACATTCATGAGTGGCGGCACCATCGTAGACTGATCAAGTTTCATATACCTGATCAGATACTAACTCATTGGTTCACCACCTCCTTCATGAATAAAATCACCCAAGATATTGCGATGGGAGCGTGTGTGACGGAGGAACAAGCCATTGCATGTGCCCAATATCTGGATCTTGTATATTCTCAGTCCGGCATGCTTTATGATATCTTGCCTGATGCCCCATGGTGCGGAACCTCTAAGGCTCCACCTACCCCTGCAGTGGATGGTGTCATTGGTTCCGTGTCTCAGAATTCGAAGAAATCTTCGAATGGGAATCAGAAGTCTAATTCTTCCAACAATACTCTTGCTCATCCCGCCCCATCAGATTCTGGAAAAATCGCGGAGGTAAACACCGTTCAGGCCAATCCTACGGAGAAAACCTCCAAAGGAAACAAGAAGGGCAAAGGTAAATCCAAATCCGACGCCCCAAAGCCAGAATCCAAATCTCGTACTGAGGATGGTTCTCAACGTAAACCGAAGTACCCCTGCCTCATTTGTGAAGGAGACCATTATACTAAGGATTTTCCACGACGATTTGAAGTTAGTCAACTTCTCAAAGGCTCAAAAGGGACTCCGAAAGTTCTTAAAGAGCCATTCCCGTCTCAGCAGACCCAGATGGTTGAACAACCTTCACCATCTGCACCTTTTGGGTCCCAATTTTTTATGATGAATGGTGCTGCACCTATCTCTGTCGCTACACGTTCGAAGGATTACAACGAATCGCGGCAGGCACCTGGGAAGGCAGTTGCGGATGGACCACCTCCCCCACCTATCTCCAGTTCATTGGAAATCGAGAAGCCTACTCCTGAACCTGTTGTGAAGCCACCTTCTAAAGGTGTTCTTCGAAGATCTTCTTATAATCCGAATGCTCGTGCCACTCAACACTACAGTATTGTTGAGGATTTGGCACAGGCGCCTTCTGCTATGTCTGCACTAGAAGTTCTTCAAAGTTTTCCTTCGCAATGGAAGGCTTTACTGTCTACGATCGGTGGCATTGATCCCGCCGATTCGAGTTTTCTCACCTTCGATTTAGAGAATTTCCCCCCCGACTTCCTCATCAGATCGCTCTTGTTATTCAAGTCGGGATTAACGGTCTTAACATCCATAGGGCCGTTGTGGATGAAGGTGCCTCTACCTGTGTTATGTCGTCCGCTTGCTGGAAGGCCATTGGCTCTCCAGCCCTTTCTTCATCTCCCAATGCCCTAGAGGCATTTGATGGTCGGGAATCTAAACCCCTGGGTGTTCTCGAGAGTTTAGCGATCACTTTACAGGGGAAGACTCTCAAAGTAGAAGTAGAGGTGGTTGATGCCAGGCTCAACTACAATATACTTCTCGGCCACAGCTGGACTCATGCCATGCTATGCGTGCCATCCACCGTTTTTCGACTTCTTAAGTTCCCTCACGAGGGAAAAATCGTTATGGTGGATCAGTTGTCCTTCTTCACCTCCACCTCCGAGAACAACGTTCCATACGTGGATCAGATTCTGAATCCCCCTGACAGTATAGGACCCGGTCTCTTTAAAGACCCCGTCCTCATGGGTATTTTTCCCATGCCACCACCGCACAGCTCTCAAGTTAACATGATTTCCAGGTCTGATGACCCCTGGCTCATCCCTACGCCTGACCAGGTGTTTGAATTTGGAGAATCAATGCCCTTGACTCCAGTAGAGATTAGCTACTATGAAATTGTTGCTGCATCTGATCCTCCACCTCCTCAGCATGCTCCTTTGAGCATGGCTCTAGATGTCTACTCTCAATCCCCCTGGCTTGGTCAGGCCGATTCACCTGATCCTCTAAAAGAGACTTTTCCTTCTGATGAAGCCATTGTTGAAACCATGTCTCTTGAGGAGCTGCCTTGGAGCAATGGATATCATCGTTCCTCTTTTATGCCTAGCTTGGGGGCAATGTCAGATTGTCTAGAGCGTTATGCATCTCAGGTTAATACTCCTCCTCTCCAAACACCCATCTTTACGTACAAGGTTTTTTCGGAGGGAAACCTGAGTAATATCACTCAAACCATCCCAATCAACATCTCCGTTAAACAGGGGATCATTGAGAATATACACGTGGGAGTGACTTGTTCTACTGATGAGATTCAAGTATATACTGATCTTTTTAAAGAATTTAGAGATGTGTTTGCCTGGTCCTACGAGGAAATGCTAGGGATTGATCCCAGTATCGTAGTGCATGAGATTCCAACCTATCCTGGTTGCGAAGCCCGTGCGCCAACGCTTACGCCCGATGCATCCTCGTAAAGCCGCTGCAATCAAGGCAGAAGTTGAAAAACTTCTGAACGCGGGTTTTATTTATCCCATCCCCCTCACAAAATGGGTTTCTAACATTGTCCCTGTCGATAAAAAACAAGGTACTATTAGGGTCTGTGTTGATTACCGCGACATTAATCGTGCCTGTCCAAAAGATAACTATCCCACTCCGTTCATAGACCAAATTATCGACGAATGTGCCGGAAGTGAGATTTATTCCTTGATGGACGGTTTCTCGGGGTATAATCAGATCAATATTGCACCCGAGGATCAACACAAGACTACATTCATCTGTCCGTGGGGTACTTTCGCCTATAAAAAACTCTCGTTCGGCTTAAAGAATACTGGAGCCACTTTCCAGCGTGCAATGTCTTACACGTTCCATGACATTCGCCGCATCGTTCAGCCTTATCTAGATGACTTTCCGGCTCATTCAGCTAGGTGAGAAGACCACCCTGAACACCTCCGCCAGATTTTCCTTCGCTGTAGATGCTACAATATTAGGCTTAATCCTCATAAATGCGTCTTTTGCATAGATTCTGGCCGTCTTTTGGGATTCATATTCTCCAAAGACGGAATTCGCCTTGACCCTTTAAAAGTCGAGGCTATCATCAACCTCCCATCACCCTCCTCGTTATATCAGTTGCAGAGTCTGCAAGGAAAAGCGAACTTCCTTGGACGCTTTATCCCGAACTACGCCGAGGTGGCCAAAGGATTCACACGCCTATTAAAGTAGAACGTTCCCTTCCATTGGGATGAAATTTCTCAACAATCCTTTGAGAAGCTGAAGACATTACTCGTTAATGCTCCATTTCTTCGTCCTCTGGACTATCGTCGTGATTTCACTTTGTATCTCGCCGTCGCGTTTAGCACCATAGCTATGGTTTTGGTGCAAGATGATGATGATGGCAATGAACATGTTGTTTATTATTTATCACTAAACCTTCTCGATACAGAAACGCGTTATGCTCATGTTGAGAAGTTGGCGTTAGCCGCAGTACACGTTGTGCAACGTTTTCGCCATTACATCCTGTTGCGTACGATAACAGTGGTTTCTGATTGCAACCCCATGACATATATTCTCTCTCGACAATTACTGGGGGGAAAATACTTCAAATGGATCATTATCCTGCAGGAGTTTGACTTGGATTTCACTACTGCTAAGTCAACCAAATCACTTTTTTTCGCGGATCTTATATGCTCACTCCCGACAGACTCCGCTCCTTCACTCTCCGAGGATCATATCCCGAACGAAACTCTTTTCCTTATCAGTACTCGCGACCCTTGGTATGGCAACATAATTGTGTATCTTCAGACCTCCACATTTCGGTCTGAGTTGACTAAAGATGCCCGACGTCGGATTCGGCATCAGTCTCAACCCTACCGCATCGTAGGAGATACCTTATACCGCGTTGGAGTAGATTCAGTGCTCTGTCGGTGCCTAACCTTGGAAGAGGCTGAAAGGGTCCTAAATGACTACCACAGTGGCACCTATGGTGGACATATGTCTGGATATGCTACTGCCCAGAAATTTCTGCGAGCAGGTTACTTCTGGCCGTCAATATTCAAAGACTGTATCATTGCAGTTCGTAAATGTCATGCGTGCCAAGTGTTTCAGCGCAAGATGCGTGCGCCGCCTCTCCCTTTGCATCCTGTTATTACCGTCAGCCCTTTTGAGAAATGGGGCGTGGATTTTATGACGTGTAACCCTCATTCGGCCGGGGGGCATGCATATATAATTGTCGCTATCGACTACTTCACCAAGTGGGCCGAAGCGATGCCTACACTAGCTGCCGACGGTAAGACAGCTGCCCAATTCATCTTCAACCACATCATTGCACATTTCGGGGTCCCTCAAGCCATCGTTACTGATCATGGTACTCATTTCTGAGATTATACGATGGCCGATCTGACTTCAAGGTTGGGCTTACGCCACGATAGCTCAACGCCATACTACCCTCAGGAAAATGGCCAGGTTGAAGCAGTGAACAAGGTTCTGGTCACTATGCTTCAACGAACAGTTGGTATCCACAAATCCAATTGGCACCTCCAACTGTTCTCAGCTCTATGGGCATACCGGACGTCTGCAAAGAGTGCAACTGGATTCACACCATTTCAATTGGTGTATGGTCTGGAAGCAACTCTTCCAGTTGAATGCGAGATTCCTTCGTTGAAATTAGCTGTGGAACTTCTACCCGACACTTATGCTGAGGAAGAGTGTCTTTTTTATTTGGAACGGTTAGATGAAAACCACCACTTGGCTTCTTTAGTCATTGAAGCACAAAAGAAGCTGGTCAAAGCTCACTTCGATCAATCGGATTCTCCTCGTTCCTTTATCGAAGGGGACCTCATCCTCCTGTACGATCAAGCACATGACAAGCTTGGGGCTGGTAAGTTCCAACCTATGTGGCATGGGCCCTACATAGTAAAACGTGTTTTGAAGAATGGGGCTTATGAGCTTATAGATTATGAAGGAGTTCCGTTGGCGCAGCCCGGGAATGGGCTGTACCTGAAAAAATACTATGCTTAAAGTCATTTTTGGTGCGATGTGTGTACATAGGTGTGTGTTTTTCATTTGTGTGCATGTGTGGTGTGGTGTGCGATGTAAACATATTTCTGCTGATCGGGTCTTCCTGATTGTGTAGATGTCCATTCGTCCGTTTGTTGGTTTCGCGGATGGTGCCTCTCGCAGTACCAGGAACCTGTCTTCGGTGGCCTGGGTAATCTATGATCCTGCTGGTGAGTTGGTCAACCTGCAAGGTGTGTGTCTGGGATGTACTACAAATAACATCGCAGAATATAGTGCTGTATTAGAATTATTTGAGGCTGTGAACCTTGGTATCCATGAATTTCTTGTGTATCTAGACTCACAACTTGTAGTATTATAGCTTAATGGTCATTATTCAGTCAGAAACCCATCCATTTTACATCTGTATTTGCGTATTCATTTACTGGAAAGAAATTTTGACTATATTACATATCAACATATACCTAGGCATATGAATACATTAACAGATGCAGTAGCTAATTTGGTGTTAGATAGACATTTGCGCAATTTGTGAAACAACATCACATGAAAAAGAAAGATCCATCCAGAAATAGATATGTATATATAGATATTGAAATGTTTACATAGTGTGCGTCGCATAGAATCAAAAAATATATATGTTCATCTTAATAATACGGAGACAACATGTCTCTCAAAAATATGCATGATAAAGGCCCTAGGAGTCTAATCCGCATGGTGCTCATGATAACAAGTGACTGCACGCACTAAGCGTCTCAGAATTCGTTGGAGGCGATTTGGCACTCCCACCGTATGTCTCTGGTACGCCATCGGTACATCTACCAGCCGGGCGTAGTCTGGGATCCCTCGGGCGATACCCTCGACATTCTGGATCAACTCCCCCCGCTCTGCACCCTCTGCCTGAGGATCAGGTGCGGGAAGAGTCCTCCGCGCGATAGGAGACATACCGGCTGGTATCTCTGGGCCAACGTCTGCATACATATAAAATGTGTCAGGATGGAGATGTATTAAAAAAAAAATCATAAAACATAAAAATCAAAAAGAGAAGAGGTCATACCCAACTCCTCGTCCCAATCATCTCCCTCCGGCAATGGGAGATCTGGGTCTCCAGTAAAATCGGTTCCTGCATATGGCCAGTCTTCCACTACGATCAACTGATGCCGCAACCACCCAAAAAACTCCGGCCTCCAGGACATCTGTTGGCCTCCTCCAGCTCTGGGCATCAGTGCTGCCCAGCGAGCCATTCTTGGCTCTCGTTGAATCGGTTCAGCTACTATGGCCCCTTGGCCCTGGAAGATTGGTAATCATTCCAGAATGAACGATACCAAGATGGAACCATAGCCAAATTGTTTCAGTTTGGCCTGCTTACACTTCGTGAGCTGTCTCTTGATATTTATTGTCACGGCTGTAGCCCAGTCGAACAATAGGGGACTCATGCACTCTGAGGCCAGTAAGAGTTGGGCCTTTGTTGCCTCGTGCGGTGCCTGCGATCCCGTAGCCCGCGTGATGGTATGAAGCACTACTCTGAGTGCTAGATCAGGAATAGTATGGATGTCCACCTTTCCACTCCCTGATCCCAGTCGTGTCCCTCGGCACACTCGTGCCATCACTTGCTCCATCTTCTCACCAGATGGTCTGCTCCCTGTCAATATGGGCACCGGACCTCTGCGCGATAATCCGATTATGAAGTATATGTCAGATACCTCCAGTTCTAATACCTGGTCCCGTAACTTGAACACTTGTTCCTGTTCGTGCCATATGCTGATCAGGTACTGTAGGAGCTCGGGCTGAGCTCGTAAACAAGGTGTCAGGAAGAACTTTTTTAGTCCACAGTTCTTGAGGGCATTCATGCAAGTTTCATTCTCCATGGCTTGTTCATCCTCTTCACCGTGCTCTCTCTCTTTCCACTCAATGACCATTTTTATCGATTGCCTGCATTTACATGGTCAAAAAACTTCAATTAGACTTCTGCAATCCTTGAAAATTCATGCAATTCATTCATTATGTGGAAATTTCAAGCGGAAAATTTTATTGCGCCGCTGGCGCGACTGTTTTCCTAACAGTCGCGCCAGTTGGCGCGGGCCCTTTGGAAATAAAATTCCATTGGCACGGGTCCGTGCCAGATACCCGCGCCAATGGGCGGAGCCCTAAAAATTCAAAAATTCCTCATAAGAAGTCTAATATGCAATAAAAACTTATAAAAAATGGATTGAAATGGAGTACAAAGAAGCGCCTCTTACCTGGAACAGACGGGAATCTGAATGGTAGCTCGGATCGGTCGCAATCGCTGTCAGAAGTTCGCACACAAAATGGACCACTGCTGCTCTTCGGTGAGGTAAATAGTAAAAAGTAATTTTATTTTTACCATTTGACATATTTATAACTTTTTGAACTCAAAATAGTTATTTTTCTGAATATTTTAATATATTTGTGTCAAAAATGGGTTTTACACTTGCTTTTTGTGCAGCGACAAGTCTTTTACGCAACTTAGACAGTGAAACGAGTTGTATTTTATACTTTTTCGGACTCGGTAAATACACGAAAAATTCACTCTGGAGTCATCTTTCAGCTCTTTTCTGACTCTCTAAACATGAAAAGATTTCCGAGGCCCTTGTCGTTTCGATCTCGTTAAAGTGGACACGAATCGACATCTACCCAGTATACGTTTACCCCTTTTTTGGGCTGGGATGGATTATTTACAAAAAAGGAATACCCTAGCCTATCGCGACTAGGAGGTTTTCTCGGATATTGTTTTCTACCTTTTTGGGTTCGAGGAACTATCTACGAAAAGGGACCGGTGGAGTTTACTTTTCTGCTGTCTTTTCAAACTCTCTAAATATGAAAAGACGCCGAGTTCTCCCTCTGTCAGACTCGTTAAACCCTGATAACATTGGATTCAGTCAAAATGACGTTCTCCGAGTTCCTCCTTCCTAGGGCTCGTTAAATGTACTAGGATGGATTCGCCCGAAGGGCGGACTTATATTACAAGCATATGCTCTCCCCTTCAAGATTTTTATAAAAAATAATTGGGGTACTCGCCAGAAATGGTGGGGGAAAATGGAACCAGCATCATTGTCGTGTCGACAGTATGTCGCTCTTGAACATGGCACTTATATGCATTCGTGTCGGGTTGGGGACATCTCATCTCATTTTTTCACTTGCCTCCATGGGTTTGGATAATCCCTTTTGACCTCTCATCTGTTCTTCACCTCGTCACCATGACCTCTGATCCGTTGATGTTAAATACTGCCAAGTCCACTGTCGTGCCGTTTATATGTTCAAGAGAAGTTGACCTCTGCAAAATATCAACCTCCCTATGATTCTCATTTGATCCTGATTCACAAACAAAAACATCATGTTCCTCTGTCTCGTGTCAATGATGTGGGAAACACTATGGCCCACCTTCGATCAAGGTCACTTCCTGTCGACTTCAGCTCATTATCCAGGAAGATGATCTAGAGACTCCCTTTTGGTGCCTTGGAGCCTGCATGCCTCAATGGCAGGTTCTTCGCATTCGACACGAGGTTTTCATCATTGGCCTATGATTGAGTGATTCTATGGGTGTTCTACACCAGCTCATTGATTCACATGCCGTAGATTGTACCTATAGTACCTTGAGGGCCATTTTCATTATTGGTGGTTCCTCTCGCGTCTGTTAACAACTTTCATCAATGGTTGGTAATTAGACGATGTTCTTGCATGTTCGACTTCAGCTCACATATTCGCATGCTTGAACTTGTACTTTGTTCGGGTCGAGATGGAGCGCAAGACCCTGGATTGTGTCTGTTGTAATCCAGGCTGCGATATTATGGATTATTATTTACATGACTCACTGATTGGATGGCTGCGACCATACCTGAGCCTATTTATCGATCCTCACTGGATGGTTGCATCCATGCCTTGGAACTAGATTATTGTATACTCTGTTATGGATGGCTGCGCCCATACCATGCATATATATCATGTATCTGAGACATCAGTTGTACTTCGCTCCGCAGGTTTTCCGATGGCAGTGTTTTCAGTCGGCATGTTCTCGTAAAGCATTTCACCCCTCTCTATCTTGGGCCTCATGCTTTAGGGGGCATCTGTTACACAGCAATTTGTCACCATCCCTGCAATCCCCATCCCGCACATTGAAGGGCTCATTCCGTGACCTGTGAGTAGAGACAAGACTTGAAAATACTTTCATTGCATCCCTCTGAAGATGAGCTTTAATTTCCCTGAAGACATCTCCCTGCAAAAAACCCTAAAAATAGCTCTTTTTCCATTGGCGCGGTTCCACAGTTCAGCCCTCGTGCTAAGGGGGCAAATCCTCAAAAGAGGGCGTGCCAATTGGCGCTCTGTCATAGAGCCGTACCCGCGCCAACCATATTAAGAGGTGTTTTTTAAAAATAAAAGGCGGAAGTTTCTTCCTAACAAATTCCTGGACTGATATCTATCTTGAGTTGGGAGGTTTGGCTACGGATTTCCATAGAGAGGAAGTGGTTTGCCACCTCTCATGGAAGCTTCCTTGATGATAGGGCCAATCCCATAATTATAGGGATCCCAAATCCCCTTCCTCCTTCTATAAAAGCTTGCTCATCTCCATGGCAAGCTAATCTCCAAGTTCCCAAGAGCTTTCATAGCCTTATGCTGCAAGAGCCTTCTTGATTTCCCTAAGGCAAAATCCAAGCAAGGAGACTATTGCCAAGTATCCGGAGAGAGAGGCTTGTCCCATCCTTGACAGGCTTTATCGAGACATGTTCTGCTGACGGCCTGCCAAAGGAGAATTCGGCGTCGAAGTTATGGTTGTATTCTTCTTTTGACTCATTAATGATAAGCGACTATTGGTTATGGTTCCACTCTTGTTCTTGATCATGTTCATGAGTTATGTTCTCTTCGACTGACATATAGTTGTATATACTGGATTTTATGCTTGCGTTTGTGTTGTTTCTTGCATGTGCAGGTGTCCGATCACGGAGATCGTGAGGATTGTGATCTTCCAGGGCAAAGGAACGGGAGCACCACCTCTTCTACAAACGACAGCGTTGGATTCCAGGTAAGCCTTCCTCGCAAGTCAGTTTATTTGCAATTAGGAACCTGCACTGTAGCATGTTTGATTGTTGCTAGACCCGATCTGGGCTAGTAGGGATCGCCTCTGTCTGCAGAGGGGATTTACCTCCTCAACAAGAGTCAAATGAATACAGGTCTTTATAGGGACGGGTTATCTCTAGGCCTAATCTTTCCATCACTACTTTAGGCATCAGGTTTTGTGATGCTCTAGAATCATGCTTTGCATTGTGGATAATCTTATCATGGATATTAAGACTGATATAAAAAGGGGGCACTACCCCTTCTTGAAACTTTCCTTCTATCTTTGGAACAAACAGAAGGGCAGGCTGATCATCACTCAGATTTACAGTGTCACTGTTCTCACCTAAATTTAATGCTTTCAAAATTTGGCCTTTATATACATCCTGAGAGGCCAGCTCAGAGAGTGGGACAGAGATTTTAATTTTTGCAATCTCACTCTCCAAATTGAAAGTGGACTGATTCTTTGGAATGTTCAACTCTATTTTGTCAGACACTTCCTTGGTGGCTGAATCACTGTGTTGATTCTCATTATGTGCAGCGTTTCTAACAGTTTTATCAGGAGCACTAACCACAATGCTAATGCTACTAGCTGGTTTACCTTGTGTATCAGTGTTTTGGTTGTCCTTTTGGTTGTTCTTTCCAGAACTCTCGACTGCTGATTTGCTACTTTCAGCAGTTGCTTTAGAATTTTTCTCAAGTATTTTCTTGATGGTGACCTCAGAAGCTTTTGGTTTGGGAGTTTCTTGGCTCTTTTTTCTTCTGAGTTCATATTGCTCTCTGACCTGCATCATGGCATTTTCAAACCCTAACCTGTAATCCTCAGATTCCAACCATTCCTCCTCCCAACCAGAGGGTGATGGCTGATCTTCTTCTGAGTAATAGTTATGGATTGAATCCTCTATTTCGAACATGTTTATTGTGTTTCCCTCAGAATATTCTATGATTCCCTCATCTTCATCAAGAAAATTCTCTTGGAATGAGGGAATAACTTGCTGATATGATTCTCTTTGTCTGTTGGGAGTGACATTGTTTCTTCTAAAGTTTTGGTTCTGCTTTTGGTTTCTATTTCGGTTACTGACTGTGACAGCCATTTTTTCCATCATTTTATGTAACCTTTCCACATTTTTAGACAATTTATCATAATTTTGTTCAGATGTGGAAGCTGCATTGTCATCTCTATATGTTACCCTCTTCTCAGATCTTAGTCTTGCTCTTTTCTCAATAAGACTTGCCTCTATGTTCACTGCTCCTTTCTGCATGTCCTTCAATGTGTTGTACTCTTTATCCCTAAGCTCATAGGCCATGTCAACATCAAAGCCTTCAGGGGATTTTTCTAGGGCCATGCCTTCTGGAGGTTTCATATGTGGAGGGAGGGCATTGTAAATGCTGTTAAACCTTGTTGTGTAATCATGGACACTCTCTCCTGCGTTTCTTTTGAGGGTCATGTATTCTGCCAGGATTTGGCGAGGGTTTGCCCTATTTTCCCATTTTTTTATGAAAGTCTGATATAAACCCGGAAGATCGTTGATGCTACCTGGAGGTAGGCCCTTAAACCATTTCTTCACATCGCCCCCTAAGCTCTAGGCAAAGATTCTCATTTTGACTGTATCATCATCTATTTCCATGTAGTCAAAAGAATCTTCCATCTTATCTACATGTTGTTGGGCTTTGATGGACTGTTTTGCAGTGAAGTGTGGTATCTTTGACCGATAATCATTAGGTAAGGGTACTAGAGGCTGAGGTAAAACCAGAGGTGCATACCAGGCTGCCATGATGATGTTTTGATGAGGTAAAGGGTTAACTTGGGCAGTTGGTATATGGATGACAGGGATACTAGGACCAGCAGAGGTTTGTTGAGCAGATCTAGGGTGACTGAGCCCCAAGCTTTGAATGAAGTGAATATCGGGTGGTGTAGATGGAGGGGTCTATTTATTCCCAGGGTGTTTACCACTTTGGGGTGGTGAACCAGGAAGCTCAAGGTCTAGCTGATTTAGATCACTGGATGACCTAGTTCTTGGTAAACTATTTGGAGGGTCTAGGTCAAGAAATGGGTCTAATAGAGCTGTAAGTTTTTCCAGTGCAGAGTTAGCTCTATGGATGTGGCTAGAAATAGTTGGTCTTTTAGGTGTAGGAGCTCCCTTGAGGATGCTCTCAGGGTTGTCAACTATTTCAGGTGGTTCTGGGTTAGGGTAAGCTCTTGTATGAATGGTTCTAGAAGCTAGAATGTTGTTTCTGACCAAGCAACTTAACCCTACTTGCTATTTCTACTGTGGTTGATGTTGTGATGGAGGCTGGTCTCCCAGTGGAGTCTAATGTGAACCAAGATAATCAGCAGACCTACTGATCACCAATGGAGTCTTTAAAACGTTTAGGGAATATGGAGTCGCCAGCTGGAAAGGTTTTAGGATGTTCTTGGAGGGTACACTGTCCACCACAGTGCTTATGAGATGTCCCTTTTCAGGGATATCTTCCAAACGCAACAAACTCTAACCAGAGATTGATTGGGAGGGCATTAACCAGATATGTCACCTCTGAAAGAGTGTGAGATCCGGAGGCTACCTGGCCCTTTCCAGACTTTGTCCGAGAGTATGGGAGAACACAAAAAATGGTATATAGGTTTATGTGTGAATAGGAGTGTTTAACTACCAACCTAACCAGAGATTGTAGGTTTTCGAATACCTAAGAATGTTTAAGGTGTAAAGCGCTCAAGCTGTCCCCAGCGGAGTCGCCATTATGTTGGGGTTCCCATGTTTTGGCAAGGTTGGTAATACCAAAAGATGAGACAACATCAAAACCACTTTCAGACCTCAAGATCTAGCCCTCCTGGGTCCAGAGAGGGATCTCTCTATGTGATCAAAGGTTTAGGTATTTGAAGCTCAATGTTAAGATGTTAGGCTAGTTATATGGCTCGGGGTTTGTTTGTTTGATTTGTTTGTTTTGGTTGCTGGTTATCAGGAAGGAAGGGTTCAATGTAAGACATAGATGAGCAAAGAGGGATAAGGCAGAGGTGAAGTATTCCAGGAATTATTTCAAAACCATTGGGGAATGGAGTCAGGAAAAGGATTTGCTTGCTAATCAATAGGCAGGCTTTCAATTGGGCTAGTCATCTAAAACATAGGATCTTAAAGATGATTGTGACCTGGAAAGGTAGGAGGGGAGGAGATAACACAGATTTTCAAAGCACAAAGTTAAATACCAGCTGGTTGCACAAGGATCCTAGTGGACAGGGCTAACTCTAATCCCCAGTGTTCCCAAATCTTCAAACGAAATCTATAACAAGAAGCATCTAAGAACTGAATTCATTTAATCCATACATCAGAGAGGAGGCAATAACATCCACTACACTATTTAAACCAACTGAAATCATTTCTTAGATAATGCATTCAGAGGATAAACATCAATGGAAAGGAGAGAAGAAACATAGGGTACCTAACAAGGGTAAATCCTATGCCAATATTCTGATGCAATCTAGTAGAAACGAGATGATATGGATGTAAAAAAAAAGATAGGAAAACATCACCGCTGTTTCAGATCAGGATCCAAAGAAATGTACTTGTCATATTAAATAGCAATACCAGTCAAGTACAACATGCCAATGGCTGAATACTCAGTATGAAAACATCTCCTTCAACCTATCTTACAACCTTACACAGAAACTGTGTCTCAAAAGAAACTACTTGTAGTTCTCTGATAACTGATCAAAAACCTTTACAATATTATCTCATGTGTTTTATAGCTAAGATAAGCAGAGGAGGTAGGTAGGAAACTAAATGTAGCACTGACATTCAGAAGAGGAAGAGGGCCGAAGCCCATTCTACTTTAAACTCAAAGCATTAATTTCTGGTGTTCTTTGGGTGAACAAATGATCTTCTTCAGACTCCAGATTACTCTGATATTACTCTGATGTATTCTGTCTGCAGTAATGTGTGGTGCTATTGGTGAATAAACAAAATATGAATGAATGATAAAGAAGTATGGCATACTGATGAAATAAATGCTCTGATAGTACTGGGCTGTTTCAGGGTAGAAAATCTCTGCAGAACACAGCATAGATTGAACACTGCATGGGCACTCTGTCCTTTATGGAGGAAAAACATTCCACTGCTGTAGAAACCCCTGATATACATTGGTTTCTTCTTGCTGGACCTTCTGCGGGATCCCTGGGCTTTCAATCTGATTTTTCCCTTTAAAACACTGGATTAGGACTTAAGATCTTCAATGATGTACATAAGAACTCCCTAACTCTTGTGTTGATACTCCTTGCCACTTCAAATATCTCTGTCAGTGGGAAAAACGAGCTTTAATGGCACCGGAAAGATTTGCAGAGTTTGAACTCTACTCTTCTTTAATGCAAGTCCTGTCAGCCACCTTCTTTGACAATTTCATGGTAGTACCAGCTTCCAGATTCAATTCTATCTGCGCAACCCACCATTAAATTTGTACATATGGACCATGGCGTTTTCACGCATCTTGAAACCCTGCAAAACGCGAAAACATATTAAGAAAACAATGAGGGTGGTGGACACTACAGGGGGTGGCTGGATTGACTACGCAGACTGGTTAAATGGCGAAAAACATCGTGGAAGACCCATAGTGTGGTGAAAACAACAAGGATTACATTTGGAAGGTGGCGCGGAGGCAAAATGAATGAAAACCTTTGAACTTCGACCTTTTACTGGGAAATATAAAATGAGAGGGACGGAAGTACGTTGAGATGTGTGGAGGTGACATGGCGGGACTCGGCGACAGCGGAAAAGTCAACAGCGGGGAGACCAAACTGGGCCGTTGGATCTCAGAGGAGATCGATGGTCAAACACACAGTGGAGGGCGATGAACGGTGGGCCAGGAGTACGGAGGCCGTAGATTAAACCCCGCGCAGCTTCGTCGAGTGATGACCATTGGATGGGCGAGGGCAGATCTGACGGCTGACATGAATATCGCTGCGCATTCTATACCAAACAATAACGCGCGATGGGATAGCGGTTTTGCCGTCGCACAGGAGACAGGTGTCGAGCGATGTATGGAATCACTGGGCAATGGGAAAATACCGCTCGACCCTCATTAGCAGTGCGATCAAAACCGGGCTGTTTTATGGTATGGCGCGCAGCGAGGACCATAGTGGTGGATACACTCCGAACCGTTGATCTGGCAGTGAATGTACGGCGATGGCACGATCGGTGTTTTGAACAGGTGAATCACGAGCGCCGCGGGTTTAAACAATCGTTGTTCAATCTATATGGATCAACGGTTGAGAATATGCCCGATAAACATATGGGACAAGCGCCTTCGGGGCTAGCGCTTGGTCAGAGCGCTGGGTTCTGTAGGGAGAAAATGGAGGGCGCTTGCGGGAAGGAGCTTAGGCCTATTATAAGGTCGGAAAGTGGGTTTTTAACCCATTTTAATGCATTTCAAGGCCTAAGGAGGGTAACGATAGGGAGAGAGAGGGGAAATTTGGGAAAACAAAGGGTGTATGGATTTTTAGAGGGGTTTCTGGGATGGAAAGGGGGAATTAAGGGGAAGAAAAGGAACTTTGAGGAAAGGAATGAAGGGGTGATAATGAAGCACTTTGCAAAGGTATAAAGGGCAGAATAAAGCCTTTAGGAGCATAATTCTTTATCAATAAGGCTTACTTACTCAGAACAGCAGAGGGAAACAGTCACAAGGCAGGGAACATGAAAAGGCTGCAAGGATGATGTGTTTTCAACGAAAATGCATTCCTTGCATGCTTATAAAACAAATTAGCCCCTTGCTTGCTCGTCAAGAAATTTATTAGGGGCTAACAGTTTCTATGGACATAGTAATGGATTATTAGATGTTAACAAAAGGAAAAAAAAATACCAATTTTGGTTGGCTTATAACTCTTTAAGGTGGCCAACAGACCTGGTTTCCTTTGGGCAGGTTGAGGCTACCAAACATTGCATAATTTGTATAGCAACTTGCTCTTTACAAAATAGAAAATAGAAAGGTCCTACGAAATTTACAAAAAAAAATAATAATTATAGAAATAAATTTTATTCAAAGTTATGAAAACTAAAGTAAATTTTATTAGAGTTAAAGTTTATTTTAACAATAATAATTAAAATAAAATAAAAAGTGCAGTGGTAATTACTATGAAAGATATAAACTACCAGCCTATAATGTATAACTTAATTGTGGGCTTAATTAATGGGCATATATCAAGATCTTCTCATCCTCCATCTTGCCAAAGGGGATCTCTTTGTAGAATCCCTGCCCACATCAAAGCCAAAATTGAAACGATCTGTCCATGGTATGAAACGTCAAACTATCGAGGGTGGAGACATAGGGAAATATCACACCACTTACCATAAAATGGAAACAACCACGTTATGATAATGGAACCACCTAATTAATAGTAGTTTTACTGGGGTAAAAATATAAATGGCAACCCTCCCTTCACTCTCTATAGAATTAGAGAGAATTAGAGAGGTCGAGGAGTAACAAGAGCATTAAAAAAAACCACTTAATTATGCTAATCATAGTAATCTTATATGTTGAGTAATTTAATGGTTAGTTAAATTACTTTTCATTAAATGTTCAAACCACGGGTTTGTGAACTTGTGAAACATAACATACTTGCACTATATATGTTCTGAAATTGACTTAAAAAAAAAAATGAAAATAGTAAAGATGCAAAAATGTAATAAAAACATATCTATCACTAATTGCACATGTTCTTTTCTAATTCAAACTCAAGACTTGGAAATGAATTCAGAGAAAAATTATTCTAAAGAAAGGACTTCAAGATCTATTTTAACAATGAAAAACTCTATTCTATTCCAGTGAACCTAAAGGACAAGATTATTCTATGGACTTGAAAGGAAAGATTACTTTATTTTGTTTCGAAAAGAGATTTAATCTAATCAATTTGGAAAAGTAATTAAATATATCAATTCATGAAATTAAATCTTTTTGGAATTAATGCTTACATCTTATATTTGAGATGTTGGTTTGCAATGGTTGAGAAATTCTCTCAACCTCTCTTTCTAACTTAGGAATAAGTTAGATTTGGAAAACTCTATTTAATAGAGTAATCTAAATGTAATCTGTGTGTGTGTGTGTGTGTTGACGCATACACCATTGTGTGAATATATGAGAGCTTTTAGTTTGTTTTATCTTGGTATCAGAGAATTTATGGGCCTGGCCTCCTTATGAGATTGCTGAGATTACTGATGGAAATAGAGATTTTGTTTAGTGTTTGTTTCTTGATATATTTTTTTGTTTGTTTTACCATATTTTGTTGCTGCTATGTGGAATGAGAGACACGTCCAGTTCGAGAAGATTCACTATTGGAATGAGTGTGAAACATCAAGCAGTTTGAGAACCTGTCCCGTGTTAAGGGATGGAGCAGCTGGATTAAACTATACTCTCGTCATTGAACGAGACACGCTGAGAGAAGTGTGTCAATAATTACAGATCATTGACAATGGTAATGTGTTGTGGTAGAATACATTTCAGTGATGAGATATGCAGGGTTAATACTATAAGCCTCTTTGATGCATTGAAGATAATACTACAAATGGTTCTACCTGACAAATGTTAATGGAAAAATGAGCTCCCTTCAATTATTCCGGTGTCGGAAGTAGATCCCAGCAACCTGGAATAATTTTGATAAGACCATGAAAATATATATTCCCAACCAAGTATAATGGTTACAGATTTGGGTGTTCCTGGAGATAGTATCGAGTGTTCGGCGAATTCCCAGAGAGAGAGCCAGAGACATTCTCATAAGTGGTTTCATTAATTTTGTGTCTTCAATGGGATTGTTATTGGAGCTTTATTTCAATTATAATTTGTTCAAAAATGGCCATCAACATTGTAGCCTCTCCCTAGCTTCTGCCATTCGAATCTTGGCATATTGTAATGTTTTGGCTTTGCAACTGATCATCATAGAAATGTGTTGTGGTAGTCACTGTTACTGTGAATATAATGGTTTTTGGAGTCTCCAATCTTCTATTATACATTCCTTGGCTCAACTGCATGAATAGGTACATTTTCTCTGCTGCCCATAGCGATGGGTGGAATACAAGTCATTTTACAAAGATTGAAAATGATTCTATGCTGGGCATGTCACGGATTTTTAAAAATGCATTTGTGATTTTATTAGTTTAATCTTTATTTATGTGATGATGAAGATCATTTGGAACAACTATAGTTTAGGCTCAACATGGATGGTTATCCAGATAATATGGCAGTTGCAGATCTAGGGAAGGATCGCTCATTAGTCGTAGACATGGAGTGGTCTCCTAATGAGGTTATGCGACAGATTGGGATGTTGTTCGGTAATTGACTTTGGGAGGTCCTTGATTCGAGAGTTTAGGAGTCGAACTCGGGAATCCAACTTGCTAACAACACCTTGATGGAGCCTATACTGAGAAGTTAAAGAATGATTATGTTTTCAATAAATTTATGTAATGTAAGCATTAAGAGGGGATGTTGGAATTAATTCTTACATCCTATATTTGAGATGTTGGTTTGTGATGGTTGAGTTGGAATATGTAATTCCTACTTATCTGTGGTTGTAACTCTCCATATAAGGAGTCTGTTCCTACATTATAGAAGGTACCTAGAACTATATTTATTCCTAGTTTAGTGTGTGATTGAGAGAATTTCTCAACCACATTATTATGTGTCCAAGAAAGATTTCCTATCTTGAGACTATCTCATGTATAAATGTGTGTAATCTCTTTGATTAATTAATAGAGTTTGCAGATTGAAGTTTTATCTTGGTATGAGAGCCCATAAGGGCCTAGACCTCGGCCCCTCCTGGGCTAAGGGAAATAACGGAGTTTTTAAGTTGTGTTTTAGTTTTAGTTTTTGGTTTTCCATTCATTGGAGTGAATGTGTATTGGAGCAGTGGATATGGACTGCGAAATATAGGCGAGAGTGCAGCTGCGTGGAAAGTGCAAAGGCATTGTGGAGATGTCAGTTGATTGTTGTTCTTATTTTTTTCATTGTTAGAGGAGACAAAGGCGAGCCATTCCTGAAGCATGGCGTAGTGTTGATCTGAGAATGCAACGAGAAATCGAATATGACGTGGTGGTAGATGCTTTTCTTGAAAAGTTGGACTAAGATGGCTATTAACACAGTTTCGAGGGATGATTCTTCCATGGATTTCCCATGTATGATTTAGACGTAGTTGGGGTGTGGAATGTTCAAATATGTGAAGTTTTATCTCAATTACCACCGTTAAAATCATCATGCTTGGTCATTGGCCGAATGCGAGGCCGAATCTCCTCCCCACCGACCCAAATTTATCATGGGAAATGGCTGGCCAGTGTATTGGTTTCGCCCAAAAAGGAATGTCAGGAAAGATGAATTTGATGAGCTTGCTTTGGTAGAGGTGATATTTGTAGTAACTACATCTGTAAAGGATGTGTTTGCAAAGGATTCTACAAAACGTGTCTTCCTTGACAAGTATGGAAAAAATTGCCTCTGTTTGGATGAAATTGTTTGGCAGGGAATGATGGAGAATACAGACAAAGACCATGTGAGAAGACTAGAAAGATTGAAGCCTCTCACAGAAGGATAATTTTGTATTCATGTATGTCTGTATATATAGGATATGTGGCACTTAACATGCTTCATCTTTTCTTGATCCTGATATTAAATTTTTTGTGAATTGATTGTTTTGAACTTAGTTCCTATGGAAGTGTTCAGGTCTGAGTGTTCTAGAGTGGCTGCCTGCATCTATGAGAGGTTCAACGGGTCTGTGAATGGAAATCCAATTACATGGATAGAGAAATTGGATTATGAGCTGTTGGATATTTACATCTAGTGCAGTTTGAGAGCGTCTTTTGCATATGCGTTCTGTTGGATATTTAGATCCATCTTCAATTAAGTGAGAAGTGCGCCATCCCGTTCGTTTGGGCTTTCTCGAAGAAGCTCCCGGCATCGATCCAGTTGCCCATGGTGGCCATCTTGGCACTCAAGTCAGACTCCATGGCGAATCTCATGCCATTGGGCAGAGTCATGATGCGTGTGGCAGGGTACGCGAGAATGGGTGTGTGTTCCAGCAACCTCGGCTCCAGAGAATCGTAACGAAGAAATAGCTGGCTGATCGGGAAATATTCATGATCGTGCCAGTTGTTGGACTAGCCTGAAGAAAGAAATTTGCTGTCATGTCGAAGTTGAACCGAAGCCTTTCGAGGAGCTCAACCGGATCATTCAAAAATATAGCTGGAGTTGGGTCACAGAGTGTCAAAGTCAGCAGTGCCCAAACAATGAAATTTGTGAGGCGAACTACGAGTGGTCAATATGTGAGTCTCTCGAGAAATGATCTCAATCTGTCTCGTGAATTCAGCGGTGAATACATGAATTATACAGTTCATTTGGTGGGCCAATACCATCTTATTATCTATGATTATGCTGGGATTACTTGCTCTTTTAATAATATGGGGATTCCCCTTCATGGAGGAGAAGGTTGTCATTCCAACTATGAGTTTTGAGGTGTCAACCTTCAAAAGGCCTGTTCTAGTTTTTCTGTTGCTTGCCTCTATGGCTGTGTTCCCAATTTTCTTGCTTCAAATACATACGTGGCTAAAAAGATGGCCCAAAAGAGTTTTTGTGATAAGATTAGTAGGAGAAGGAAGTTGGTTCCATCAATTTTAGACAATCGCTCTTATAAGGGACTCACCATTTCCTTACACAATTTTCACTTATGGTGTTATCGCAACAAACGTCAAGTATGGTCCATATATAGCTGGGTCATTTGCTGGAATGGCTCCAGAAGCCTTGATTTCTATATACAGTGGAGCTTTGCCGCATTTCTCTGTGGAGATGTGTTGTGTTTCTGCATTAATTTTCACTCATTAATGTTCTAGAAGGATCGATATGTGGAGGCTGTGTTTTTCATAACAAAAATTTCTATTGGAACAAGCATTGCTATTACTGGTGGCGAAAGTGTTGTCGAAAATGTTCAGGTGTATGGTGCAACTGAGCTTTCCGTCATACATGATCTTCTTTATCACAGAGTTGCTTGCTCTTTGAATTTTTTGTCAGTTTCTGGATTGAAGGGTGTTGTTGCATGGAGAAGATAGCAGCGTGGGTGGATCCTTTGGTGAACTGTTGTTGTTTGCGGGATCTCTTCAGTGTTCTTGGTGCCTTTCTACTTCTCCAGTCTGCTATGTGGTTTGTTTGCAATTTACTAGTATGTCTGGTGCTTAGTGATTCTGTTGATGGAAGGATGCCAACAATTTGTAATCGCTACTATTTGAATGAGGTCATTTGGAGAAGTCAAATTTCACCGAAAGTGCTGGTGCAGATCGAAAGTGTTGGTATGCACAACGGATGGTTGTGTGTGTTCTTTGTTGGTTGCCTGTGTTCTTTGCTACAGATCAGATCATTGATTTTTTGACTGCACGGTCGTTATATGGCGAGAGGGTGGACGAGGCCACTGAGAAGGGTTGAGTCCTCAAATGTTGGTTTTTTTGTTTTTGGTTTAAATTTGTTTTAATTGCTCATTGAAACTAATCGGTGGTGGCTTCACTCACCTTTGTGGCTACAGGTGCCCCGGGTGCACATAGGAGCTTGAATGCTCATAGGAGTAGGTGTACTGCAGTAAACACCTCTCTCACAGGTCTCAGATATTGTTGTTTCTGAGCACAGGAGGGTCGACGCGTTTTTCTATCTGACAATCGTATCAAGAGGCGCAATCAGCGCAACTGTTAGGGATTTTTATTCGGATGTGAATATTTGTCTTAGAAAGGCACTAATCTCTCTCGTTTTGGTAGTTCTGCACATGGGATTCGCTCGTTTGTGGTGGATCTGAGTCGCAGACATATTGTCAGTTCTGCACAGGGGATTCGCCCGTTTGTGGTGGATTTGAGTCGCAGATACATTTGTTGGTGGTTATGGACATGTGATTTGCCTGTTGGTGGTGGATCTGAGTCGCAGACACATTTTTTGTTACAGTTACATGTATGCAGTGATAATGGTTGATAGAACCATGTATGTGAAGGACATCCTACGAGACCAGCAGTTGCAGCGGTTGGTACCCATGCATTCTGGTGGATGGTTGCTCCTTTATATGGACGTCGACATATCCTTTCTGTTATGTTTGACCACAAATAGATTTTGCAGATGGATATTTAGAGAAGTAGTCATTAAGGGGGAGAGTTGGAATATGTAATTCCTACTTGTCTGTGGTTATAACTCTCCATATAAGGAGTCTATTCCTACATTATAGGAGGTAGGTAGAACTATATTTATTCCTAGTTTAGTGTGTGGTTGAGAGAATCTCTCAACCACATTATTGTGCATCCAAGATATATTTCCTATCTTGAGACTATCTCATGTATAAATGTGTGTAATCTCTTTTATTAATTAATACAGTTTGCAGATTGAAGTTTTATCTGGTTGAGAAATTCTCTCAGCCTCTCCTTCTGAATTAGGAATAAGTTAGATCTGGAAACCTATATTTAATAGAGAAATCTGAATGTAATCTGTGTGTGTGTGTTGACGCATACACCATTGTGTGAATACATGAGTGCTTTTAATTAGTTTTATCTAATCTAATATAAAGACTATAAATATTGTAAATGGAAATAAAAGAGCATTCAAAACTTCAAAGAAAGCATTAGACAATTACTACTGTGCATGTCTTAACCAGAGACAACCATATCTATCCAATGTGACAAATAAATCAGGTAATAAAACTAAAGCTAATCTAGACAAATAATTCAAAGTAAGTGTTTATGAAGTTTTGAATTTCATATTGAGTGCTAACCCTGTTGCAAACAATAGACAAGTAAATTGTGCTCGAAAATAGAGTAATAAACATACAACTATTTGAAATATAAATTCAAATAATTGGAAACAAAATTTAAAGAACAATTACGTTATCTCACAACTCCACAAAGAGCCCTCATGAGCGTAAGAAATTATAAACTCAAAGCACTTGATTTAAATCGCCAATCACATTCAAAATTATGTCATAATAGGGATTGTATTCACTGAAAAATAGAGGTTTTACTCCAACAACAATAATTACAAATTAAGGTTCGTCATTGACATCTCCTCTCCTCTCATAAAAGAAAGTGCAATTTATACGTTTTTGAGGCAATTAAAAAACTCAAAATTTTATTGCTTGAGTTCTAGTCAAAAGATCTTTGTAAATGTGTTTGAGAATAAATTACAAACTTATTTTGATGGATCCTTGGATCAACGATTCTCCAAAATCTGGTTAGAATGATTTCCCTCCAATGAATTTGATGAACCCTAGCTCATTCTAACATATTTTTGCTTGAGTGGTCATTGATTGAAACCTTAGCACATTATTTTCTCATGTAATATGGAAATTAGTGGTTCGAAGAACTAGGAAAATATCGCAAGAAGTAACGAATGAGGAAACCATCTATTTGGAGCATCGTTGAGTTCTTGCTAAAGAAAACACATGTTTTCATTTTCTAAAATTTGTTTTCAATTTCTTAAAAATTGAATCTAAAGTTGATTGGTCAAAACTGGTATTTTTTTCTTTTGATAGCTTGCTGGAGGTTTACATTTTCAAGCCGGGTGGAATTTTACCAACACAAATCCATATTAGAGCTTTTAGAAACCAAGTCCAAGTGCCACATTTCTTTTAGAGTGGTGCTACTATCTCGGTCATAGATATGGATATAGAAATTTGAACTGGCAAAAATTTCATTAAGAAAACCATGCAGAATTCTCCTTAATTTACTGAAATTAGTGGAAAATCTATGTTAATTTATCAATTAGGAATATAAAGGCACATCATAGTACCAAAACTCTCACATATCACACGTGTGTTCTTGGCATAATAAACAATACCCTTAATTTGACTACATATTGGAAAATACCTCTAAAAAACACCTTATTTTACCTCCTACCAATACTAACCCAATACACCTTCCAAATTTAAAAAACATCTCCTTTCACTAGATATTATAGGTATCTACTTTTTCATTAACATTTTTTTATACCCCTTTAAATTTTTTCCATTTTTTATACCTTCCAATATAAATAATCTTAACCCCTATTATATGTACAATATATTATGTCATTTTTCTCTCAACATTATCCCCAAATATAAATGGTAAGGTATTTCTCCCCTACTGAAGCACTTTTGCATGTTAATTTGTAAAGAATTACGGTAAGGTTGGTTGTAAGTGGGTCCACTGCCTTCTATGAGTAGATGGGACAAAAAAATATCCCAGTGTTTTCAATCTTTACAGGAGGATGAGATTTTCTGATTCCACGGCCTCTTAGCGAATGACTCTTGTTGTAGTAAATACTTCATATGTTGAATTAAACTAGATGATAGATTTTTAGAATATTTTTGAATCAGATAGACAGAAACAAAGTTAATTATTCAATTCTTAATTTCAAAATATTTCAAAATTTGTTTTACCCGTAATTCTAAAATATTCTAAAAATTTGTCTATCAAATTTCAAAATATTCCTAGAGTGGATGGCGATACTTCACTGCTATGTTTGACTTGTTTGTTCTCTACAAGCTTATTCAATAACAATTGTTTGATAAATGCCATATTGATTGTCATGAGCAACTTGCTTTTTGTCCAGGGCATACATGTTTGGATAGATATGAATAGCTTCACATGTGAAAGAAACTCGACTGTCATATTCGAATTCTGATGGCATATAATAAATTGTGATCAGAATAACGTCCAAGAGGGATGTTAGACATTGGAAGATGTTGTACTTCCTACTAGTTTGCAGTCCGAGGGTCTACTAACAAGGGAAACTGGGTCTCCGGACGACATAGCCTTCGACTGAGATTGCCAATTTCCGTTGTGTACCTTGACTTTAGCGTCCTATGTTCTGCAGCATACATTAACATGACCAATATGGCTCAACATTCTTTATGTTTATAATGTCAGCAGTAGTGGGTATATCCAAAACCAAGACGTAGTGGGTATATCCAAAACCAAGACGAAAGAGAAATATTAGATTCGAAAGTTACACTTCCAAAGAAAATATTTCTTGAAATGCAGAAACATAAAACGATGGGCAGTGACATTTTGTAAATTTGTCAAAAGAAATTGTTGGGAGGGTCGTTTAGACCAAGTTTCTAAGAAATCACCATATCGAGCATGTATTTGAGTGACATATAACACATGCTACCCACGGGCCACCCGAGTTTGAGTTTACCAGCGTGCAGAACCTTCCTTTGACTTGTTACATGATGGACAAATACAGTACCCTTCAAGCAAATCAATTATGATACTAGTTGCAAATGACGTTTTGTCTGTTTTGCACTGATCAAATTAAACAGCCCTCAATGTCGTTTTTGCGAGGCTCGTCAATAATAATAATAATATCGTTTTGTCATTTTGTCCGTCTCCGCAGTAGACAAGGGTTAGTTGTCTTCTTTCTTCAAGCAAATTTGTCTTATTATTTGTCCGACCGAATATTTCGTGCAGGAGTATCGAGATCTAGGAAATATCATGTTGCATAATCAGTAGAGAGCGGGACATAATTATTACGGCTATGATTTCTGGTGTTTTGAATTTCAAGTGTCATGTCATGGACGGTGGACCCTCATTGCACCGGGTAACTTGGACGAATGAAGACAACCTCCGTGGCATGATATGAGAGTATTTTTATATATGATCACCTAGGCACATTATTGTAGTGCATCTCTGATTTCCAACGTGCAAAGAAACAACCTTCATTATAAGATGTGAGTGCATTTTTATATATCATCACCTAGGTGTTGCACTGATTTACAATGTGCTCTCCGTTATTTATTTTACTATTATTATCAAAATTTTGTTAAGTTTGGTTGATTTGGGAGAATTTTGGAAATAGTTTAATTGTTTTAAAAGTGGTTTTTATTTTAACTCTTTCTTAATATGATACTTCAGATTTAATGAGAATTAAATCTCACACAAGCTAACTATTTTATGTTTTATAAATTAATGTCCAATAATTTTATTTCCTTTTTTCTTTATTAAAAAAATAAAATAAAAATTAAACTAATCGATATCTTATAGATTAATGTCGAGTAAATTTATTTCTTTTTTTTATTAAAGAAAGTAAAAAAAACTTTAAGAGATTAAAAAAAATTAAAATTAAAAGGAAAGATTAGCTAGAGAGGTGACAACCATGGTGAAATGAGGGTCATGGGAGTTTAAAGATTCATTTTGATGAATGCGCCTCCATTAAATGTGGTGCATTCAATTTTGACACATCATCCTCCACACTATTCAATTATTTTGGTCTATACTTGAAATATCCACCATCGATTATGCTCAAATCTAATTTGGTATTTGAAAAAGTTGTGTGTGGTTATGATGAACTCTAGCTTGGTATTTGAAAAAGTTGTGTTTTTTTTTATCTGTGGTTGTATCGTTTGTGGTTGTATCGTTTGAGATCTTTGAAGTGATGTTGTCTCCACTATTTAATTTTTTCACTTTGTTTTATATGAAAGCATGAAAGTATTGTTGGAATTGATGGTTTATTTGGTCATTATTTGTAGTAGACTTTGTGCTTTTTAGGTGTTGAATTTATTATGGCATTGTATGTGGGTGGTTTTTTTGGTAAAAAATGTGGGGCTATTATGCTTTTGAGGGTGAGGGTCACATTTGTGATGATTTAAGTAGCTTTTTATGTCCAACTCACTTCTATTCTATAGCTTGGAAAATTTTAAGGATGGAAATTTATATTTAAGTTTAAAAACATCAGTGAATCTTGCTAGTTTATAATATGAAAACTATAAAATATTTGGTGATATCTTTGTAAAAAATAAAATTTATTATGTTTTTATATATACTCTCTATATAATTTTTGAGATGTTTAAGGTAAAATAATTTTATATTATAAATCTTTCGCGAATTATTTTTAGAAAAAATGGAAATTGGTGAATTTTTTGGTGAAGACTACTTATTCAGCTAGTGATGTGGAATAGGTATTCATTAAGGATGTGGTTAGATTGCATGGTGTTCTAAAGAATATCATGTCAGACATGGATGCAAAATTCACTTCTAAATTTTGGAAGGAGTTGTTTGGAGGATTAGGTACAAAGTTGGCCTTTAGTACAACTTATCATCCACAGAAAAATAGATAGAATGAGAGGGTCAACGTGATATTGGAGGCCTTTTTGAGGATATATGTGATGCATCAACAATGAAAGTGGGAAGAGTATCTTCCACTAGTAGAGCTCGCTTAAAATAGGGTGTATCAGGAATATTTGAAGATGAGTCTGTTTGAGGCATTGTATGGGTGGCGTCGAAATAATCCCATCAGTTAAATCGAACTAGTGAGCAGGGTATTGATTGGACCAGACATGTTGCAGAGATGCAGTAGGAAATGAATGTGATCAAGAAGAGTGTAAAAGAAACATAGGATATAGGCAAAAAATATATGCAAATCAGAACAGTTTGTTTAAGGACTTTGAGGTTGGGGAACAAGTGTACCTACACATGAAACGAAAGAAGAGTTCAGTTTAGATTGGATCATGTTACAAGTTGGAACCACGACTTTATGGAACCTTCCAGATCCTTGAGAGGATTAGGTCAATAGCCTATTGACTTTCATTTTATCCAAAAGTGAAATTCCATGATGTTTTCCATGTGTGGTTTCTTAAAATCTATGTTAAATATGTTTATAATGTGATTGATTGGCCCGTATTGTAGGTGGAGTCAGAAGGAGAATTCTAGTCAGAACCCTGGTGCATTTTGCATAGAAATATTCTCACACTTTGGAACCGATCAATCGACCAGGTTAAAGTTCAGTGGAAGTACTTTGGGCCGGATGAAGCTACATGGGAGATGGCGGATGAGATGAAAGCTATGTATCCTTCTTTATTTTCCAGTTTATGTAGATAATTTTTGGTATGATGTTTTGGTATATGTTTTGGAATATGTTTTGGTGTTATGTTTTGGTATATGTACATGTGTATATGGAAGTAAATACACCTAGGAGCTATGTTATAAAGTGCCAATAAGCAGTATGGGTGGCATGTCATTATAGTTGTGATGTTTTTATGTTGTCATGTTGGTTTGCTTCTCAACAGGGTGATCATTGTAAATACTAGACCGAGATATGTTATAAAGCTGCATGGAAAGTATGTTTTATTTTTATCAGTTTTGCTAAGGTATAGGTGTTGTTGAACAATGAGGATGGTGTCCCCCAAGGGGTAGGATTATCTAACAACCCTAGTGAAAATTCCATGTAATAAAAGCTAATAAAGGAAAAAACAATAATGACGGTTGTTGGGACACTTATTCCAAGCTGACTATTGGGAAAAAAATCCTAGTGTGGGTGTTCATTTGTTTTATTATGGCTAAGGAAATTGGAAAAGGTAGTGGAAAAGGTTTGAAAAGGAAATATGACATCTTTAGCAATTTATTTATGAAAATAATGGAAATTGGGAGAAAAGGAAGGTGAAAGGTCACAGGTTTCATATGAGGAGGAAAATGAAGGAAAATAATGGAAAATGAAGAAAATAGATGCCTCATTGATAAACAAGCTTCTAAAGATCAGTTGTTACATTTTTCCAGTTCATTTTTGGAGCTCTCTCTCTTCTCTCTCTCAAACTCTTTTACACTTAGAGTTTTCTTGGATATTTCAACACTGGATGAAGAAAGGAAATAAGAAAAGCAAGAGGATGGAAGGAGAAAGCAAGGAAGAGAAATATCAAGAAGCTACAACATGATTATTTGAAGGTATCAATTTTCATGTGTGATTTCCTTACTATATTTGGCATGCATGGTGTTTCATGTGGATTCTTGGTTCTCTTGTTATCATTGCATGGCTTTTACAGATGTGACATTTCTTTCAACCTAGCCTTGGCATTTCTAGATACCCATGGTGGTGTGTTCTCATGTTTTGGTTGAGCTGGATTATCATATTGACTCAAAGCTATGTGGGATGGTCTCAATATTGTTCGTAAGGCTTAGGAATCTTGGGTTGTGATACACGGTAAAGTGTAGATGTGAACAAATTGATTGCTCCTAGGAATCCCTTAACCAATGAATGGCAGGATGAATGGTAAATTTCAGTAGTGGTACCCTTGATTGGGCCTAGGAATCCTGGGTTGGGATATAGGGTAAAGACCAGAAGTTGGAGACCTTGTAGGCCTACAAATCCCTTGATCAGTAATGGAGGGATACACGGTAAATAAAAGAGGTTAAGACAGAAAAAATCCTCGTGGTTTAGATGGATATATCGAGTTACATCCATGCTTTTTTTGGCCTAGTGATATGGTGTAGATTACGATAAGGCCCATTATTGTATATTTATGGTTTATGGCCTAGTGATATGATGTGGATTGTGGTAAATCTTTCTTCTATTGATGAGGTTGAGGTGGAGTATCCTTGGGAATACATTGTTGAGTTTGGTTTTAAGTTCCACATTCATGCTTGGAATATGGTACAGGGGTGATGAGGTGAAAGAAATAATTGGTTCAGCCAATCTATGGTCAGGTGGTTCGTGGAAGTACCAAACCTAGTTGGCCTTTTCATACATTAATATGAGTTTCTTTCTTTGTGACATTTCATGAGTAATATACTTGTCTATATGTGGATTCTATGGTTGATGCATCCTTGATATTTCTGTTCTTATTATGTTGGTTATAAGAATGTATTATGACAGTGATGACGTATGGAACTCATCATGTTTTGATTTCTAAATGAATGAGAAATGAATATATGACATAATAGATGATAATTCAGTTAATGATATAAGGCATAAATGCTTCTTTGCGATTCTCGGATAAGTATGAGACCCCTACACCCATATATGTTGTTTAAACTGTAGAATGCATATTTGTGACATGTTTGACGAAATTCATGTCATGGCTAGTAGGGTTCCAGTCAAGTACTTGTTTAGGTGATTTCTTTTTTATCATTATTTTTTTGTTATCCTTCAATTCTAGAAGTGTTATGGATTCATGGGAAGTGAATTGAGCCTTGGGCATGAAAAGGTGGCACAAAAATCAGGGTTTCAGGTGCAAAAATACCTAGAAAATTCCCCAATCACCCCGATGGCAATGTTGTGCGAGTGAATGGAGGGTTCCAGTCACACTCTTTCCCATATGAAGGGAGCGATTGGGTAATTGATGCATGAAAAGGTAAAATTGTGTTAATGTCTAGCCACTTGGAAGGTTTGGATGGATCTTGGGTGTCGTGTAATAGTTGCAGAAGGCCTGTGTAGTTGTGTGGTGTTGGTTCCACTTCCTTAAGGTGACCTAGGAGGTTTAATTAGAACATAGTAGCCTCTCATCACATGTTTATCCTAGTGGACCGAGTAACTTGGGTAAATGTGGGAAGAGGGTGTTACACCACCCCTTGATGTGAAAGGGCCATTTTATTCGATAGAAGATAAACCACTGAAAAAAATCACCCAATTTCATGGATATCATAGTTCAAAACAAATTTCACAAAATATTCATGATGGCGATCCTTCTAGAATCTTTCGATATCAAGTCTAAGGCTCGAGCATGAAAGAGGAAGTGAACGTGCCCATTGTCCTTCTAGAACACTGTGACCTTGGGTTCGAAATCTGAGGCCTTCTTCGAGAGCTCGAAAATATTATTTTCAATGGACAGAGCAGCTATAACACCATGTTCGACATCCTCGGATACAACAACCTTCGATTCCAAAAATTATCGCTTATCTACATCACCTTTCTGTAGACTCCCTTTTTATAGCAGGTGCAAAGGAGAAAGAGTGTGCCATGGATGTGGGAGGCCATTATAATCTCCATTCCACTCAAGAATTCTCTACTGATGAACACCACAAGGACACCCTGATTACCACTGTCATAGTTCTCAACTTTAACATAGTGCCACACTCTGTGAACAACTATGTTACCATGGTAATGAGCCAGGTAATAGCTTGAGTATAAAATAAGTTAGATTTAGGTGGCCGAATGGAAATCCGTCTACTAGTCAAGAGAGTCACTAAACATGAAAGAAAACATCTCTCCTTGATAATGGACCCCATAACAAAAATTATTTGTTCGCTAGAAATATGCTTCATGCACTTCATTGCAGCTATCCACATAGGATGTTCCCACGATGCTCCACATGCACTATGTAACAAGGTTTCCCAATGTCTAAGAAAAAATAAGTATCATCTTGGCATGGAATCCACATGAAACTTAACACAACACTCCAAGGTGTTAATGTTCCAACATTTGACATAATTAATATGGAAGTAATATTGTGTGCATACTAGCTCTCTTATGCCAGATTGCAACTTTATATTCCAACTATTGGTTCACTACTCTCAGGATGCCTCTACCAAATTGTATAATATGTGTGTATTTGCGGTAAAATCCAACATGGCATAGACTAGTGTGACTCATATCTCAATGCTCTTAGTGGATCTCAATGCAACTGGTGCACTTGTGTGCGACATATCTCAAAACAGATCCATGAGACATGTCAACTTGATTCTTATTTAATCAACTCCACAAGAAATTTAATAATCTTCTAGAAACACAAAAAAATAAATCAAGATGAATATACTATGCTATTTCCCTCGACCCATGAGGGCCCAAGGCCTAGGCCCATATGAAATATGATACCAACAAATATTTTTTTAATGCACTCAAAATGTTATTCACATGAAAATAATAATACAATATAAATACATAAAGTTATGTCCCGAGATATCTAGTCTATCTTGGACATACAGTCTCTTGGTTGAGTGAATATCTCAACTACACACCAATCTTGGAAGCTAACTAGTTGGAGAGAATCTCTTAACATACACCAACATAATGTGCACCTATAACTCCTCGCTATTTTTTGTTGTTGAAAGGAATGAAAAATTGTTACCCTGCACTTGAATACAAATCAGTATGCAAGTAGAGAACACAATATAGTAAGCGTAGTCCATTCCAAACTACCAAGAATTCCAATTACGAACATAAATAATATCTTGACTCAGTAGTTATAGATTTAGAAATGCATAGCATCCTTTGCAGAAAATTATTACAAATAGTATGTCGAATGCAAGGTTTCTATATATTTATAGTGCATCACACAATCTTAGTAATATATGACCTCTACATTTATTATATACAATTAGTGAACATTTCCTATTTGTAGACGATGTGCCATGGAAGACTATAAATTTGAATCAATATTCATAAGCATATATACCAGAAGAACAACATCTCTGGCAGTCATTGGAAGAATTTTAGCGCTAGAAATGGTTTGTTGGAAAATAGATTCCAATTCATCTTGGCATGATCTAAAATGTAGAAGATGCGAAGTGAGATGTTGGATGATACATCTTTATTTCCTCCCTTCTTGTAGTAGAGTCTAACAACATAGATGCATTGAACCTCTGCACTCATTTACGCCAACTCGAATGTCAATACCCCACTTTATCTATTTAGGTTAATACAAACAAAGACATGCACACTTTATATTAATTTGTTACCTAACAAAATTATTGTGCTAGGGTTGGTTGGTTGACGATTGAACAAAATTAGGTGGAAAAAATGATGGAGAGCAATGATAGTGATGGAAGTTATACGAATATTGGGTGTGGCACGGAATTTAAATGAAAGAATGATTATTTCGTTATGCTCCAATGTGCATGTTATGAAGGTGAAAAATAAGACATGTAGTTTTTAATCCTGTACAAAATTTATCTGCAAAATGAAATCTTTAAACATAAAATAAATGATAGCGAGAGCATAAAATATAAAACATATATACATAGATATTTTCCCCTGGATCCAAAAAATGGGACTACTAGATTGATTTTTCATTATGTTCCTTTCAATGTTATATATATATATATATATATATATATATATAAATACGATTTACAAAGATCTTGGTTTGGGTTTTAAAATTTTCTTCAAAATTTGGATTTAAGAGCATTTCTTGGAAGCAAAATGATTTACAAAAGAATTGTTTTAGGTTAAAGAATTTTTTGGAAGACACTGTTGGAGGTATGTATGTGTTTTGAGTTTAAGTAAATCTTTTGAGCTTCGTTTCATTTTTATAAGACAGTTTTCTCTCAAATTTTTTCAAGTAAGTGTTTTGAATTGGAGTATGTATTTTTTGCAAAAAATTTAAACTAATTTTTTTTAAATTAACTCTTTTGTGATATTTTTTGTAATCGAGTTATTGTCTAATTTTTTGAAGGAAATTTTTCGAACTTCATACCCTATTATCATGGGAAATCGAAGAACTTGTGCGATAAAATATGATCGAAAAAGAGACCCTGAAGAACATAGAGAAGAGACGAGACAATCTCGCAAAAGAAAGTTAGAAGCCCTCTCAAATATTGAAGAGGAAAATCAACCTCAAGCAGAAATTGAAACAGGTATGTAAATATAAATATTATGATCTATTGATATATTTAAAAAATTTCTAATGTAAAATGTGAAGCTTAATTTTTATTTGATGAACTAATTTTAAAAATATTTTGTTTAATGTAAACAAACAGAGATATTCCTCAAAATATTGAAGAAGAAAATCAACCTCAAGCAGAAATTGAAGCAGGTATGTAAATGTAAATATTATGATCTATTGATATATTTACAATTTTCCTAATGTAAAATGTGAAGCTTAATTTTTATTTGATGAACTAATTTGAAAAATATTTTGTTTAATGTAAACAGACAGAGATATTCCTCAAAATATTGAAGAAGAAAATCAACCTCAAGCATAAATTGAAGCAGGTATGTAAATGTAAATATTATGATCTATTGATATATTTACAATTTTCCTAATGTAAAATGTGAAGCTTAATTTTTATTTGATGTACTAATTTGAAAAATATTTGAAATTATAGATATATTTATTAATTTAGTTATTTATTGAATATGTACTATTTTTTCAAATATGTACAGATGAAATCACTATCGATAATGAGATGTTAGAAAATGTTGACACTCACACATATGGAGATAAAAAAAACTGACCATGTTATACGATATCGTGTTAATTTAATTTTTGAAAAGTATTTCTTAAATGAGCGGGTGTCAGTTCAGGCTCAAATGTTGAAAGGTCTCCTATCATCAAATAAATTAAAAGAAGCGACGACACTATTGGGTATTCGAAAATCAACAAAAGATAAAAAAAATGAAGGAAGAGGTGATAAAAAATATGAGTAGTGCTATAAAGTCAATTAAGAGATCTAGAGAGAAAGATGTTTCAATTGTACGTAGAGGAATACAGATGGCGATGGTTTCACCAAGTACTCAAGAGAATCGTTTGGTAACATCTATGGCACGAGCACTGGGAACCTCGCGAAAAACTCTGCACAAACATCGAAAATTTCGACTGCAAATAGATGTAAATGATGAACTCGCTTGTTGGAGAGCTATTTGTAGGCAACCATACAAAGATAGACTTGGAAAAGATGTTAAAAAAATAATATATGAATATTGGAAGAACAATTCGCGTGTTTCACCCACTGCAAGACATGTGATGCGAAGAAGAATAGCACGAAATCAATACGAAGAACATGAAAAACATCTCTTGGAAACCACTCAAATAGAGTTATTCAACAAGCTCAAAGAAGAGAATCGTCAAATTCAAGTTTCACTCAGTGCTTTTGTTCAACAAAAACCATGGTATGTAAAACCTATCACCGTACGCGACACTTGTTGTTGCCATTATCATGTGGAATTTGAGTTATATTATGACACATTCCTTGATTTCGGTAGAACATTATGGAAGGATTCACCTCCTCCTTCCACTATCCATGAATTCATATCTCAAATTCTATGTGAAAGAGAAAGCGATGAAATATTTTACAAAAAGAAATGTGTTGGTGGTAAAAAATGCGATGATTGTGGAAATTTGACTAAATTTAAAAAAAAATATCGTATTGATATAAATGATCAATCATTGTCCAACATGAAAGTGAAATGGAAGAGATATGAATATATCAATACATCGATTCAAGGTGCAAATAGTGTTAAAAGAATCGAATTACTAGAAGACGAAATTTTTCTGATAAAATTTTTGAGAAAGTTTGAGGCAGAAATTTACAAATACACCAAGCATTCCCATAGAGCTCGATGGCAAGATTTGCAATTCAAAAAATCTCTTGAAGTTTTTCCACCAGGGACCATTTTATCAGTGATTGATTTTGCAGAAAACTACACATTTGTTCCACAAAAAGAAATTCAGAGTGAATACTATCATTCTGACCAAGTCTCCATGCTCGTCCATATTCTATATAGACATGCTGAACAAAATATCGATCATATAGAAAGCACGAGTGAAAATCGACATATCATTAAAGAATATCACTTTTATATCAGTGACGATCGTACACATGATACATGTTTTGTACAACATTGTTTTGGAAAAAATTATGATTCATTGAAAAATCGTGGAATAACATTCAATGAACATTGGATATGGTCAGACGGATGCGCAGGTCAATTCAAATCTGCACGATCATTTTTTTGGTTGTGTTGTCTTCATAAGAAAACCTGCATTAAACATTGTTGGAATTTCTTTGAGACTAGCCATGGAAAAGGAGAACATGACGGTGCAGGAGCATGCATAAAACGAGTACTTCGAAGATATCAAATGAACCACTCTTCACGCCGACTTGTGAATGCTGAAGAAGTTGTTCAATGGTGCAAAACTGCTCTAAGCCATGAGATTAACCCATCAAGAGAAGTGCGAAGGTACATTCAATTTAATTTATATTGGAAATGTAATTTTAAACGTTGTACATTTATCATGCAATGATTATTTTTAATTGTATTTTGATATCATATTTACAAATTCTTTTTCTAATTTTCCATATAAAGGTTTTTCTGGCATATTGGAATCAAAGACGTAGATAGATCAATTGGAAATGATGTTGAAACAATAAAAGGGACTCGAAAATTGCATTCAATTCAAACAAAGTCATCAAGAAATGTGTTTGCATTGGATAGAAGGAAATATTCTTGTTTTTGTGATGTTTGCATAGACAACACAAAATCCAATGACGTTTGTGAAAACAAAATGTATGTGAACGATTGGAAACATACAGAGCTAAATACAAAGGGCAAAATCTCTGTTGCAATGTTTGAAGAAATGCAATCAGAAGAAACTACAATATCATCCGATGGTGATCGAGTTTCTGATCTTGTTAGAGAAGGTAACATTTGAATTACTTTCTAATGATTTAAAGATCTACAAATAAATTTAAATATGCATAATTAAATGTTAAATTTATTTTATTGTGTAGGAGATGTTTTTGCTGTAATTGCACCTATTGACAACGATGAAAATGTAAAGTATTATTTGATGCGTTGCACTGAACAAAAAATGAAATTATTACAAGACTATAATGATCACGGATTTCAGTATGACAAAGGGTCTATTATACTGAAAGGTTATTTTTTCAAACAAACTCGTCAAAGTGGAGACTTTTTTTACTTTGAAGACTATGAACCTGATTCCATAAGTTGTCAATATAGTCACTTGGTGTGTGCAGCACACATAAAGTTGATAGAAGTTCAATCAAAGAAAAAATCAAAAATTAAGAGATGGAAAATGTCAAAATCCAATCATGAACGGATTATTGAAGATGGAATTCCATTAGAATTTTTTTGAGTGAATTGTCCAACAATTTATTCTCTTTGGATTAAATATGTTTTAGAACTTCTAGTACTCAACTAAAAATTGAGTTGCTTATGTTATTTGTGCAAGTGTTTGCACATGTACAAATTGTTTTGGTACAAGCACGTGCTCTAGTATCAACTGAAAGTAACTTTTCTATACATATGCATTGATGAAAAATGTTATTTGGATATATATATGTGTGTGTGTGTGTGTGTGTGTGTGTGTGTGTGTGTGTGTGTGTTCTAGAATGAAATTAATTATTCTAGTTTTACTACGTGCATTGATGAAAAATTATTTATGTACTCAATCTATATGTTCTAGAATGCAATTAACTAGAACTAGTTTTTCTATGTGCATTGATGAAAAACTAGTTGGATTTTCTGGTAAAAAGTATGGACACAACGTAAATAAATCATCTGCAGTATAGTTTTGTACGAAAATTCCTTTCAGACAAGAGACTCGGAGCACTTCTCTGACTTTTGGTGGGATTTGACCCACATCTCTAATCTTGATTGAAAATCTAGTACAAAATTTGCTTGTCCAATGGTCGGATATGTTCAATGTGCATTGATGAAAAATGTTACTTGTCTTGGATAGATATGTTCTAGAATGCACAATTAATTGTTCCAAGTAGTTTTTCTATGTGCATTGATGAAAAACTAGTTGGATTTTCTAGTAAAAAGTTTCCATAATGTAAATAAATCAACAAGGCTACCTATTTAAGTGCATTAACGACATTGACCCAAATTCAACAAACATATATATATGTACTACACTTATATTTCTAATCAAAATTAAAGGGATAATTCATACATATCTACTTCTTTAAACTCTTTTTTCATTTAGAGCTCAATTAATACATGGTTAGTTGCATTGAAAAGCTATGTTCTTCCTATTAGAAATTTTTTCATTCAAACAAAAATACATGGAGAGATCAAAAGCAAACTTAAAATTCCAAATGTACTTCAACCATCCAAAAGGGATTTGTGCAACATTACTTGACATGCCATGCCAATTATAGTGAACAAATATCCAAAAGAAACATTTAACATTATATACCACATGTGCCAAATGTAGATTGAGACCATCCAAAACTTTAAAATTTTAAAAACTTTTGATAATATATTGTGCAACATTAAAACATTAAACATCACATACGAAATGTAAATTGAAACCATTCAAAACTTGAGTTTAAAAAACTTTTTGATCATATATAGATCGTTACTTCACATGCCATGCCAATTATAGTTCAACTAGATGGACAATAGAAAAATTTAACATTATATACCACATGTGCCAAATATATACCACATGTGCCAAATGTAGATTGAAACCATTCAAAACTTTAAGTTTTAAAAACCTTTTGATTATATATCATGCAACATTAAAACATTAAACATTTAAAGTTCATTAAATATCACATGCAAAATGTAGATTGAAACCATCCAAAACTTGAGTTTTAAAAACTTCACATGCCATGCCAACAATATTAATTTATAGATAACAACATTACTTCACATTCACATGCCAAAAGTACTAAAACCATCCAAAAATTAAATAAAACAAATTATATAATAACAATGTAATAAAATATGTCCAAAAATTGTAAATCTCACAAGTATCAAACTATATCAAGTTTAACAAATTTTAAGACCATCTAAATTTTGAAATCAAATCTACTGTAAATCATGTCCATCAAATGGAGACGGATCTAGCGTCTTCCCTACTAGGGTCTCAGTCTGCGCCCTATCATGTGAATGGGAAACCTACATACATAATGCACATGTACTTGAACATTAAAATTTGATGTTTTAAAAATGAATAAGAATATATATATCTAGAACTTCATGTAAAAAACAAAATATAACAAAAAAATCATGCAATACCTCATAAGGTTCCCTCTCCATTTGATGAACAAGTTCTCCCATAGGAACATCTGCAACGGTAAACTGTACAATATACATGTACAGTTAAATATATATATATATATATATATATATTAAAAACTTTCAAATGAAAATGCACGTGTACATATATAAACTTATTTTCAATAATATTAAAAAAAGGAACTAAAGACAACTTGTTCAAACGCTGTGGATGTTCCTATCTTCGTCGCTAGAGTCCCCGGATTAAAGAAATCTTCTATAGGAACCTAAATTCAAAAAAAAAAAAATAACTCAAAATATAGATCTCTCTCTCTCTCTCTCTCTCTCTCTCTCTCTCTCTATATATATATATATATATATATCTCAATTTTTAATGGAACTTTTTGAGGTAGAATATATATATATATATATATAACTTTTAAACATAAATTTTAAACTTGTGAAAAATTGTCCATACTTGTGGCTCATCTCCCAATGAAGTAGAAGGTATATCTCCTAAAGAAGAAGAAGGTACCGCCATCCCAAAAACATCAGACGGAATTGGTACCTGTTAAAATATTTTATCAAATTATATATATACATACATGTACATGTGTGGCAACAATTATTTATTTTAGAGTCACTTAAAAAACACTAACATACATGTGCCAACATATCATGATGGTCAGACCCATCTGCATCGTTTGAGCCAGAGGTCCCGAATGTAATATTAACATTTTCATCATGCATCATGCCTGAGAACTGCAAATGGTGTTTTAACATATAATCATACATTTTTGTTAGATTAATGTACACATAAAAATAAATGTATACATGTACATACACATGTATTTATTACAAATTGTACACATGTATATGTAAAAATAATTTCAAACCCTAAGGTCACTAACACATACCGTTCCGGTGCCCTCTTCCTCATGAAAAATTAGGTCTTGCAGACCATTGCGACAATTTATTGCATATGTTTGGAGATCTTCAACATTCATGTTGTAAATCTCCTCATATGTACGATAAACAAAATTGGCACGTGCATTTTCACGTGCTCTTTGTTGATTTAAACAAAGATCGACTCCACTCAATCCGCTATGAACATTGTCGATCATAACATCCCTTGCTTCTCGACTTATTTGAGAAGTCGCATCCATCTCTGATCGTAGAGTTTCGACTCGAAACGGTCGACTCACCAATGGCGGCTCAGGGCGAGGCAACTCCACATCTCGCTTAGCGCCCTTACGGTCATATAATCGACCTTTCCCCGGGCCAAAAAATTCTGAAGGAAGGTCATTGTAGTTGGGTTTCATACCCAAAAAAAATTCTGCATAAAACATTTGTGCAAAATAAACAGGAACCTCATCATTCCATGGAAGCCTTCCAAAGGCCGCAAGATGCCGATCATACAAATAACGAGCTATGTCTGGGTGCTTGAAATACTGCACCTTCAACATTTTTCTTTTTGGCCCTTCCTTATAATTAAACATTGACTTGGCCACTTCTCTTGTAACTTTTTGTTTAATGTCCTCCCATTTATCGGGACCCATCACTGTTTATTTTCTCTTTCTCATCAATTCTACAAATGAATCAGTCGTTGGCCCAAGATTTCTGTACACATTTACCATTTCACCCAATGAATGTGTAACTATTTCAAGGCTTTGTCGACTCTCAGCAGGTAGAGACAAAGCCACGAGATCTCTTTGCAACTTTGCATGAAGGATTTCACACCTTTGTAAGGTGCATTCCGCCATGTTGGTTTCCCATGGTATATCAGTAATCTTGGCAGGATAAGTTGTGCTGGGTTGACAGCCTTCTTCTTGAATGTAGCGGGCTGCCCTGCGTCTATTTTGACCACTAGCTCGAACATTTTCGGCCTCTGCATCAATATATATATAATTTCGTATATTAGAAAAAACACGTGTAAAAAAAGTTGTACAAATTTAATGAAAAAATATTGAAATTGATGGCAACCTTGATGTTTTTGGTTAACATATTCTCCAACATGACCCTATTGAGAACCAGACCCAGAATGACGCTGCTGAGAACTAGACCCAAAATGACCCTGTTGAGAACCAGCAGTCGTTGATTGCCCTTCGGGGGAATAAATATCACCCCCTTCACGCAACATGCTACCACTCATACCTCGACCGATTGAACCATGGCCACGCTCCATGGATGGAGTAGAAACCCTTCTCCTCTTACCTCCTAAAAATTAAAATATGAAACTTATTAATAATTAATTTAACTCACAAAGTTAATAAAAAATCAATTCCATATGTACACATGTATGGAGATTTAAGATTATATTTAAATACCGTGAACATTCCCCGATCCCTGAACCTCCATATGGGATTCGGCTGATCTTCGTTGTTCATCCTCCATGATATATATCTATTGGTTGACATTTACACAAAATAGATTTCAAAAAATCAATTTGTAATTTAGTGTACACAAATTATGTAGAACACAACTTTCAAAGCAATAATTGATCATGTGTGAAACTAAATTTAATCGAAAAAGATATTATAAAAATGATAAGTTCACCAAATTTCGCTTTACATGGTGGGAGCACACTTGGTATAGAATTTACTACTTTTACACTTTAGTTTGTGGGAGAAATGACACATGTACATATTTTACCTTAAAGTTGTTGTGTTTTATGGATATTAAAATGAAGAAATTCTATTTAGATCCATTCCAGAGATTGACTGTAGGGGAATTTACTAGATATGTCACCTTTCATAAAAGATGAGATCCAGAGGCTACCTGGCCCTTTACAGACTCTACCTATAGAACTTGTAGAATTAAACACTAGAGGCATTAACAATATCAAAGAACGTTTTCATGCTCAGACATGGGAATGTGTCTCTTTCCCTACACAAAAAAATAGTTCAAGGTAGTTAATCTTCATAGACACGTCATCAAGCAGGTCAATGTGATCATCCCCAACTTACTTTTCATGAAATTATGCTTGGAATCCTCTACAACCTGGTGGATGGAGTTGAATGGGAACTAGGTCAAGGCCTTTACAAAATACATGCTAGTGAATAACACTTACTAGGTTATGCCAACAAATAAAGTGGCATAAATGTTTTCTCCTCAAGGTTGTCCAATTGGGTGTGTAATACCAGCTTCACCCATTTCCTAATAGGTTTCTCTCTTAGGTTACAAATGTCTTCCACCTTATTAGTTATATATTTTTCAATTTCCCATGGATTCCTTGAATTTTTTCTCCTACCATCTCCCTCTCTCACTCCCCAAATTATTGTCATCAAACATGCCCCATTGAGGATCTGGAGCAATGTTTGCACCATACTTAGAACTGTCATTGTTGCTAATTGAAATTGGAGTCATGTATACTAGATTTCTTGCTTAAGTGGCTCTTACTTGGACAATATCCTGAGATGAGTTTGACATGATGGTCATATGAGTTTGGAAGCTACTTGGTGTAATTTTCCTTAAATCTTCAAAAAAACAGAGCAAAAATGTCATTTTCGATCATTTTTTATTAGCTTCTGCATACAGCAGATGTTATCACAATTGCAACAAAATCATGTTCCATGAGCATGAATTATAAATGTCGCAAGCCAAATTGCAAGGAAATTTGCATTCATTTTAGGCAAAAGAAGGCTATGACATTAAGGTCCATGCTAGAAAAAATTATTCAAATAAGGTTGCTAAGTCTTGATACTTACCATGTGTTTCAAAGCCATAACGAAGGTTGGCTTTGAGAGTGTCCTCTCAAAGCCCTGTCTTGAGATGAAATTTAATTCAATGTCTCTTAGAGTTGCAAGGTGGAATTTATAGAACTATTTGATTTCTTTACCATAGATGGATATCTCCTTTCATCTATACCTTTCTCTACCATCTTATTTCCAAGTGAAATGGGAATTTTCACATTTTGAATGCCATTACCATGTAATTTGGTAGTCTGCTAGCTAGACCTATCACAAATAAGGTTGTCATACCAAACTATTTCTCTTGCTCAACTCGGTGACCATGACTCTCTTCTCACACTCCTTACCATATAAGATCTTCAATTGTACATGTCACGCAAAGTTGGGGGTTCTAGGTCTACACCTATTAGGTAAAGTTACATATTTTATGTCATTGTGGTCCTTAAATTTGGAGGTATTCCACCTGAAAAAATAGGCATTAAATATGGATGAATTAAAAATAGGCATTAAATATGGATGACCTTACTAAGGAATTTGATGCACACAATATTTACTTTGAAGATGGTTTAGAAGATGTTGAAGAAGTTGTAGATTTTGGTGTTGTCACTGAATGTTTCTTTGTTGTTGGACTTGATCAAGACATGTAATTTAACTTTACGAGCAGATTGAAGACCTTGAAGAGGTTTTAGATTTTGTTGTTCTCACTGAAGGTTTTTGTCTAGTTTTGTTTCTTAAAAGAGGTTGATAAAGAATATAGGAAGACAAAAAACTAACCAGTGGTGTAATAAATGGATTTCTTGGGAGGTATATTGGCATATGGACTTTTGGTAGCTAGAACTTTTCCAAATAAGTGAATGTATTTGAAAACCAAACCTCTAGTTTATTTTGGTTTAGACAAGGTCTAGAATTTGAAAAGTGAATTCCCTCTTTCTTCCTCTTACATGTCCAATGATCAAAATCTGGATTGAGGGAAAACAATTTCCTATAAATAAAATTTTTGCATTTTATTTGTTGTACACGAGTTTTTAAAAGCTAATTAACTAATAAATTTCTCACGAAATACACTTAAAGCTTGACATATATACCCCTTCCCAATTGGCTAACTTTAGACGATCCTAAACACATTTTTATTTAACTAATGAGGGAGATAGCCCAACAAAACTAGTTTGTCCATATTCAAATCAAGTTGGTATCAAAGTACAATTTAGCTCATTTTAGTCAAGGTTAGAAGAATTAGCTATTGGTTTCTGTCTTCAATTTCCTCTCAAAATGAATGTGTATGTGCTTTTGAGAGACACACTAGAGGAATAAGGTCCAAATTTTTTATGAAAATGTGCTATGAAAGTAAAGGGTTAAAGGCAAACATGTACAAGGCATAGTTGAGTACAAGGCATAGTTGAGCCAAATGTTGTTGAGGAAGGGCCTAATTATTTGGGTCTTGGTTATGGAAAACATGATGGAGAATGCTCCAAAGCCAAAGAGGCACATGAAGTTGTTCCAAGAAGGAATTTTATTTCGTGTTCATTACCTCAAGCTTGTGAAGTTTGTGCTCATGATGAATGGAAAATTTTGACACCCACTTTGCGAGAAGATGTTAATAATCATGCAGCTAATGAGAATGTAAAAGAAGCGCCATTGAAATGGTTTGCTAACAGATGTCTAGATTTCTTATCCAATTAAGGCCTTGCATGTATTTTGATGTTTCATGAATTTCTTTGCAAATTCAAAGTATGGTGCATATTGCATGAAGCAATATGTTGGAAGTAGAGTTATGTTGACACACTTAAATGCAACAAATATGGAAATTTGTACATGAGCTATTATTTGACTTGAGAGTCAGTTGTTTGAAGAGGCATGTTTTGTCGACTTGTGTTTGGTTGATGGTTTTGTACACCAATATGTAAGAGTACATGGAGATATTCGTGCATGATGTGAATTTTTTTTCTTTGAAGGAGACAAATGATACATGTCAACAAGCTATGTTTCTTGCATGATGTGTTTTTCAGTTTGATGGTTTTGTTTGTGACAAGACGTCACAAGATTTTGGGAAGGTCCACTATTGAGCGAGAGCCTCATGATTACAGCCTAATCATGAGAATCAAATGGGAGTGCATCCTTATTTTCAAAACAAATAGGATTCTAAGCTATCTAGGACTCAAACCATTATTTTTAAATTTGAAATATCATGGTGTGTTGTTTCAATGCCTGAATCCACAACCCTAACATTTGTTTTATTCTTTTTTTGCAGGATTTACTTGGTTATATTAAAAGTCAGTTGAATTCAAAATTCTTGGCTTAGTGGCATGAACCAAACATATTGTACATATTAAATGAGGAATTTCACTCTCCCAATCATTTTCTAAATCACCCATATCACCGAGAAAACATGTTTTAAAAGAACATACTTTGGTATGGGAAAGACCTTAGGTTTCAAACATTATAAGAAGGTTTTTGATATGGTTGAGAGAATGTGGAAAATAGAATCCATAAACAAATTATTTTTCTAGAGCATCATTACTTTTTAGGGTTTCTTGTCTCCCATAAGGATTTCCTAGGAAAATAATTGTGTTGATTGTCTAGAGATATGTATGTGTGTGTTTCATTATGTTCTCTATTTCTTACGTTGTGTTTCATTATGTTTTATATTTCTTACATTTTTTCCCTCCTATTTTTCTTTCCAATCAAGGTTTATAAAATAACATGAGAAGCAACATGAGACTTGGAACAATCATTTTCATTATCTATATGGAAGGCGAGAAGGATTATATCCCCTTAAGCTTAAGCTTATGTAGTTTGTCAATTTTTATCATATATTTTTTGGTAAGGGTAAATGTTTTTTTATCTATAGTACAAGTCATGAGTTCCCCATTTTTACCTTATGTAAAGCATGATTCTAGGATTACTACAATTTGTACTTGGTTTTTTATTGTGATGATGCCCTGTCTCAATCACTTGGCCATCCCTCTATGGGTAGTTAAATCTTTATAGTTCAATACTTAAGTAATATTTATCTATTTTTATTATGTGAAATGTAAAAAATGGTATACTATTTTTCATAAATTTGGGTTGATTTTATCATATATTTCGATGAAAGTTGATTATATGACACGTTTTCTTTAAAAGGATCTAACAATTTTGTTAAGGTATGAATTTGAAATTTTGTGTGGCTCTCTATCAACCTTCACTTCCTCATTTCTAGAAAAAATCTACTTGCTCATTAGTATACCCACTTTCTATTCAAATGCATGAGTTTTGAACTCTCGGTAACTATGTTTTTCCACGCAGGAAAATTATATGTCACATTTTATACTAAAGTTCTAAATATTATTTTGAAGTTTGGATTATTGTTATTCTTTTATATAATTTAACATTAGATATAAGTTTAAATTGAAAGCTACTAAGATGAAATATAGCTTAGATATGGCATTTGCAAATTATTATCTATTTATTGAACTAGAAAGGACATAATTATTACACATGTTTAATTTACATTCAAATGCTTCTTTTATTTATCTCCTATAGCTTAATGTAATACTAGATATATAATTTAAGTTGAAGGCCCATGAGATAAATATGACTTCTATGTGACATTTGTATTGAATCATCTATTTGTTGTGTTATATGAACATAATTGGTACACATATCTAATTTTCATTACTAATATGTCATGCTTCTTTAATTTATCTTTTATAGATGACCGGAGCATCCCTTTTTAATCTATCCCTTTTGACTTCGGATATGTGGGCAATATTCATCTGCATATTTTTCTATCATAAAGCAATGAGTAAAATTGTATTCCATTTGTGTCAATGTTAAGGTTAAGCACATGGATTAAAGTTTTATATATTAGATGAGGAGGCTATGTATTACATATGGTCTTGAATGAGATTTTGGACTCTTTAGATATATATCTAAAGAGTCCAAATGCTTATTCAAGACCATATGTAATCCTCATCTAACTTAGCAAGGGATTTGCAATACTATATTTGAGTTGGCTAGCTCCATTTCAAGATATTATGGTTATCCAAGAGGGGATATAAAAAATGAAAAGAAGGATGTTGTTGTAGGTTATCCAAGTCGAACATAGAACTAGTGGAGAAACCTAAGGAAAACCTATGTTTCCAGGTCGAACCTTTGTAGAGGCTCCAGTACCTGAGAGTAAAATCCAATTTGGGGCTGTTAAATTCTAACTGCACTGGTAATTGTGCTAGGGGGGAGAAATAGGATGTAATTTCCTCTTCTCATGGTTGGGAGTCTTGTTTTTCATGTGGATTCAACCAAACATATTGTACATATTAAATGAGGAATTTCGCTCTCCCAATCATTTCTAAATCACCCATATCACCAAGAAAACATGTTTTAAAAGAACATACTTTGGTATGGGAAATACCTTAGGTTTCAAATATTATAAGAAGGTTTTTGATATGGTTGAGAGAATGTGGAAAATAGAATCCATAAACAAATTATTTTTCAAAACATATTACTTTCAAAGTATCAACAAGGAATGTACAAGGGCGTTCAATGAATTAACGCTATTTATTTAAATTCCATGATGTATATCTTACTCATAATTTTAACAAATTATTAAATAATGATCTAGATTGGATAATTATATTATTTGTCATATATTTTGATGCTTATAGAGTGAAAAAACTTAAATAATCAACTTGTAGGGTCATTTTAATGGTGGGTGGAGAATTGGGGTCTAAAACCCTTTGGAGTCATTTTGAGGCATTAAATGACATTTCTGGGGGTCAAACGATTATCCCTTGTGCCAAAATCTTGACCATTATTCTACACTTAAAGACATATCCAATGGTGCAAGAAAAACATCAAATGAAGTTCATTCAAAATTTATGCCTTTAGTAAGTTGACCTATCATGTTAACCACCATGGTACGAGAGAATGTCATTTTAGCCCCATTACTCATGCATAGCAAGCTAGCTACATGTGGAATTTTAACAAGACTCTAAAAGGTCTAAAATCAAAAACCTCGTTAATGGTTGACGGAGTCAAATCTTACACCTAGTTGGCTATCACGCTATGTTAAATACTTGGCCACTAGGAGGAATAAGAGTTCCATCTTGTGTTATTGTATTTTGTTCCATAGTTGAAAATACAACTAGGAGTGTGAAGTTAGAGAGAAAATGTATGAAGTTAAGTTTTTATAGCAACCTTACACGCTAAAAGTCTTAGCTAACTCTAGAGAGATTACCTCTTTCTTTGTACTCACATATTTTCCATACCAGAAAAGAGAGAGCAGAGCATGTTTACATTTTAGTGTTGTTTTTCTCCCATAAGGATTTCCTAGGGGAAAAGGAGTCTAGAGCATCATTAATTTTTAGGGTTGCTTGTCTCCCATATAAGTATTTCCTAGGAAAATAATTGTGTTGATTGTCTAGAGATATTTATGTGTGTGTTTCATTATGTTCTCTATTTCTTACGTTGTGTTTCATTATGTTTTATATTTCTTACATTTTTGCCCTCCTATTTTTCTTTCCAATCAAGGTTTATAAAATAACATGAGAAGCAACATGAGACTTGGAACAATCATTTTCATTATCTATATGGAAGGCAAGAAGGATTATATCCTCTTAAGCTTAAGCTTATGTAGTTTGTCAATTTTTATCATATATCTTTTGGTAAGGGTAAATGTTTTTTATCTATAGTACAAGTCATGAGTTCCCCAATTTTACCTTATGTAAAGCATGATTCTAGGATTACTACAATTTGTACTTGGTTTTTTATTGTGATGATGCCTTGTCTCAATCACTTGGCCATCTCTCTATGGGTAGTTAAATCTTTATAGTTCAATACTTAAGTAATATTTATCTATTTGTATTATGTGAAATGTAAAAAATGGTATACTATTTTTCATAAAATTGAGTTGAGTTTATCATATATTTTGATGAAAGTTGATTATATGACACGTTTTCTTTAAAAGGATCTAAAATTTTTGTTAAGGTATGAATTTTATTAGATGAGGAGGCTATGTATTACATATGGTCTTGAATGAGCTTTTGGACTCTTTAGATATATATATAAAGAGTCCAAATGCTCATTCAAGACCATATGTAATACATAGCCTCCTCATCTAACTTAGCCAGGGATTTGCAATACTATATTTGAGTTGGCTAGCTCCATTTCAAGATATTATAATGTTAGATTATTATTTCTATAGATTTTGATTATGGTAGTAAAATGTTACAAAAAACTGGAAACTACAAATAATATTATTCTAGATATATGTAAAAAGGACATGGTAGAGAAGATCAAACAATATTAAACTTTTCATAAATAGTTTAGATAAAAATACATTTTCTAATTTTGATTGTAAATTCCAAGGCTTAAAGAAATAATTTTTCTAATAATTTTGTTTTAATTAATAAATAAAAAAGAAGCATTTTCAATCAAAATCACATCCAACATATAATAAAAATAATAAAAACAATTTAAAACTTTTTATGCAGGTATTACTTATCATCACATATACCGCGAAAAGAACAATGTTGCGGATGAGTTGTCAAAGTAGGGGCTACAGGATGCGTATGGAAAGATAAATTATCAGCTATTTAATATACAGGGTCTTCAGGCCGAAGGCTCAGTGCCCATCATCTAAGTACAGTGGTACCATAGATGCTGTGATTTTTAGTTTTTTGGATTAATACTTTGAAATACAAACCATGCCATAACACAGAACTGACAACCATGCTCTCGGGATCAAGCGAGCCAGACCTCTTCTACCGAACCTGGGTACGCTTTATGTGGTTGGTATAACAAGATTTGGTGCACATTACCTGCTCCAGGTATTGGTGCTTTTTTTTGTATTTGACAGGTTCCATACTGCCTACAATGTTAGTACCGGATGGAAATGATGTTGACATTTTGATATGGTATGACGGTTAGCATTATTTTGGACGGATCTCTAGCCCTCGCAGTTAATGATTTTGTTTTGGATGTTCTGGATTCTCTAAGATATTTTTGGAATCTATGTATGTTGGATGTCTGTTGCAAACTTTTTCTTATCTACGTGGGTCTTTTTCTATTAGTTGTCTGGGAAATTTTGGATACATCTCAGTAAAAAAATATATACATGTGGATCATCTATGGGCTTTCAACAAGTCCATGTAGGTGTTTTGGGATTATTATCTCTTGTCTGACATGGGTCACCCTTTTCTCCTGGATGCAAAATTGCGTTTCTACCTTCAGATGCGAATGTAATGACTTATGGACTATTTTCTCATTATATATAAACAAAACAATGTTTTTTAGAAATGTGAAAAAAAAAACACAGAACTGACAACAAACTAACAACTACCATATATCCACTGTATATCCGTCCAAAAATCTTTAATTTCAGAGAGATTAACAACGCCATGGTATTCTTGGTCGACAAATAAGAAAACAGAGAATAACCAGTATAACATACACGGGAGTCTATGTTATAAACAAAACAACGTTTTTTAGAAATGTGAAAAAAAAACACAGAACTTACAACAAACTAACAACTACCATATATCCATTGTATATCCATCCAAAAATCTTTAATTTCAGAAAGATTAACAACGCCATGGTATTCTTGGTCGAGCAGTATACCGACGAGAACGAAAGAGCGCGAAACGTGAAGAACACCGGCGTGGCCACGAAAGGGAACAATAACGACGCGAGGACAAAGCAGCGCGAGCAGTGGCTTAGGTAAACCACACGAGAACCGCGACGGTATCTATAGAAAATAGTTTCGACCAAACTATTTTAATGTAAAAGTTGATTCGAACTTTTGTTGCCGGTTTTCCAATCTCCGACAAAAATTCTGTTTGCCTGCGCCATCAGTGTGCCGTCAATCTAAACGGAATCACGAGTTCGGCTGAAATTTCTAAGAAAGTTCGGCTGAACTATTACATATTTCGGTCGAACTTTATAAAATGTTCGGCTGAACTATTGCCGAAAAAAATTTTCGGCCCCCGATTCTCACAAAAGTGTAACCCAGCTTCACGTTTCAAATATATATATATATAAATATATATATATATATATATATATATATATATATATATATATATATATATATATATATATATATATATATATATATATATATATAGATATATATATATCGAAGCATTCATAAACCTAAATCCATTAACCCTCTATTAGAACATAACCGTATTTCCCTTGAATGGATCTATATTAGTCAAATCTTGTTTAATAAATAATAAAATCTCATTTAATCATACTTAATAGAAACTAATAACACTTCAAATAAAATTGCCAAAATATTTTTCAACTCAAATAACCTAGCAAAATATTTTCATATTAGCAACCTTGCATATTATCTCACAATAAATGGTTTCAATATTCTATGTTGTACATCACAAGTCAAACTTTACGTCACAAGTCAAAGGTGCATATTAGAGTGGATCCCATCGATGGACATATTTATATTTATGTCTTTCTTTTTATTTTTAGAATGGAGGGTGGTATCAACTTTAATGTTGGATAGAAAAAATATAGGTTACATGTAAGATGCTATCATTAATTTTGATGTTCCTTGATAAAATTTAATTTCTCAAAAATAACTACAAAATTCAACATAAAATTATTAAAATAAATATATAAGTTTCAAATGAATATTGATATCCATATGGCAGAAAAAGGAACATAAAAGATATATAATTTGATATTTTTCAAAAACATGATAAAATTGAAGTTAAAAATAGTTAAATAAAAAAATTTAATTCCTTACTATTTATAATTAAATAAAAATATAGAAGATAAGTGGAAGGCTCCTCAGAATGGGTTTATTAAACTCAATTATGATGGTTCTTCAAAAGGTAATCTGGGCCAAGAAGGAATTGGAGGGATCTTTCAAAATTCTCTAGGGGAAGCTTGTCAGGTTTACACATCAGATTTGGGCTTTGCAACTAATAATGAAGCAGAATTAATGGTGGTAAAACAAGGGTTATTGATAACCATAAGAGAAAACTATCAGCGACTCATTGTAGAAGGCGACTCTGCAATGGTTACAGCTGTCCTAAGAAAATTACAACAAGGTTCAACTTGGGAAAAAATAAGTAAAAGTTGGAGAATGATGAATCTAATTTAGGAAATAAGCATGCTAATTAAATAAATTCAGTATCTTATACCAAGACACATTCGAACAAAAGGAAATGAGGCGGCGAATTATTTAGCTAATTGGAGCTACAAAAATAATGATAGGAACTTGGATGCCAGGCCAAGAGATAGAATCTGGAATATTGAATTACATTCCCTTAAGCTTATTACACAAAAATATCTCAGTGGAAGTAACGATCCCCGATTGGGGTGGGGAATGATAGCATGACACTGCCAAGTGGGAGGTGTGTCAGCGGATAATCATACCATCTTAATGGCAAGGAGCATGGCTCTTCTCACACGCTGTATACTTATCATCTCAGTGCACTTACATCATACCATTAACTGTCTGGACAGCCCTACAGCATCTCGGTGGCAAGGTAGGAAAGTTATATTATTCTCATGACGTTGTCGAGATTTCATTCCTCTGCGAACTGGAGGAAAGCATTGCAAAGTGCCAAGGGAGTTGACGGGGAAGGACGGGTTGCATTTTTTGGCAGGCTTTCGTTTGTGCCTTTGCAGCATTGCAAAACCAAATCAATCATGGGTCGGTATAATAGTTGTTGAGAAGTATGTTATGTACTATCATTTACATGGCCATTTCCTTAACGACAAGAATTCCAACTCTATTTTATTCCATTGCAAAATTAATTATCTGAGCAATTTTGTTCTGTCTCAACTTGCCAAGTGTTTGTGTGTGAATGGGTTCCTTAACAACAAATTACGAAGGCTTCAAGAAGGGATGGTTTGGCCTATTGTTAAGAGGACAAATGAGAACTGTTATCCATACCCCAACATTCTAGTTTACCACATGAAATTTCATAAGGATTCTAAGTTTTACCTATTGGCTACTATTCGATATACAGGGTTTTTTCAGTCCAAAGGAGATACAGGGATATTCAGGTCACAATGAAAAAAGGAAAGGGAAGGAAAATACATTCAAACCAGGTTGCCAAGACAAGCAAACGAGGAAGTAAAACAAATCATCAGACCCTTGAAAGTCTAGCAGAAAGCTATGAAAGCGGAATTCCGATAGATATTCAGAAAACAATACAGGGATGGGAATGGGATATTGATGATGAAGAGGATGAAATTCAGAATAAGCAGGAAGGAATAGATTTTCTTTCTGACCCAGGAAATACAAGAGGGAGAGTTTCTTTATTTCAGCAATCTATAAAAACTTATTGTAAAATCAAATGTGTGCTTGCAAAAGCATTGTTAAGTACGTAAGCAAAACAACTCAATTTTTCCTTGTTGTTTGAGCTCCAACAGATGAAACAGGATATGAGCGAAATGAAAAAGGCACAATTACAAGTTAATGCGAGATTAGCAAGGATGGAGCAGCAACTACTGGACCTGTAGCAAGCTGAGATGCTAGGGTCAACTGAAAAATACCCTACACCTGTGGATTCATCAGATGGTTAACTTCTTTTCAAGTTATTTTTTGTATGTGTTTTGAGGATATTAATTTTACTCTATGTTTTATATGTGGTTTATATGGACATAGTAAAGGATTATTAGCTATTAACAGAAGGAAAAAACAATACCAATTTTGGTTGGCTTATAACTCTTTGAGGTGACCAACAGACTTGGTTTCCTTCGGGCAGGTTGAGGCTACCAAACATTGCATAATTTGTATAACAACTTTCTCTTTACAAAATAGAAAATAGAAAGGTCCTATGAAATTTACAAAAAAAAAAAAAAAAATTATAATAATATTTTTTATTCAAATTTATGAAAACTAAAGTAAATTTTATTATATTTAAAGTTTATTTTAACAATAATAATTAGAATAAAATAAAAAGTGCAGTGGTAATTACTATGAAAGATATAAACTACCAGCCTATAATGTATAACTTAATTGTGGGCTTAATTAATGGGCATATTTCAATATCTTCTCATCCTCCATCTTGCCAAAGGGGATCTCTGTGTAGAATCCTTGCCCACATCAAAGCCAAAATTGAAACGATCTGTCCATTGTATGAAACATCAAACAATCGGGGGTGGAGACATAGGGAAATATCGCACCACTTACCATAAAATGGAAACAACCACGTTATGATAATGGAACCACCTAATTAATAGTAATTTTACTGGGGTAAAAATATAAATCGCAATCCTCCCTTCACTCGCTAGAGAATTAGAGAGAATTAGAGAGATCAAGGAGTAACAAGAGCATTAAAAACAACCACTTAATTATGATAATCACAGTAGTCTTATATGTTGAGTAATTTAATGGTTAGTTAAATTAATTTTCATTAAATGTTCAAACCACGGGTTTGTGAACTTGCAAAACATAACATACTTGCACTATATATGTTCTGAAATTGACTTTAAAAAAATGAAAATAGTAAAGGTGAAAAAATGTAATAAAAACATATCTATCACTAATTGCACATGTTCTTTTCTAATTCAAACTCAAGACTTGGAAATGAATTCAAAGAAAAATTATTCTAAAGAAAAGACTTCAAGATCTATTTTAACAATGAAAATCTCTATTCTATTCTAGTGAACCTAAAAGACAAGATTATTCTATGGACTTGAAAAGAAATATTACTTTATTTGTTTTGAAAAGAAATTTAATCTAATCAATTTGAAAAATTAATTAAATCTATCAATTCATGAAATTAAATCTTGTTGGAATTAATGCTTACATCTTATGTTTGAGATGTTGGTTTGTAATGGTTGATAAATTCTCTCAACCTCTCTTTCTAACTTAGGAATAAGTTAGATTTGGAAAACTCTATTTAATAGAGTAATCTAAATGTAATCTGTTTGTGTGTGTGAGTTGACGCATGCACCATTGTGTGAATATATGAGAGCTTTTAGTTAGTTTTATCTTGGTATCGGAGCACTTATGGGCCTGGCCTCCTTATGAGATTGCTAAGATTGCTAAGGGAAATAGAGATTTTGTTTAGTTTTTGTTTCTTGATATATTTTTTTGTTTGTTTTACCATATTTTTTTGCTGCTATGTGGAATGAGAGACATGACCAATTCGAGAAGACTCACTATTGGAATGAGTGTGAAACATTGAGTAGTTTGAGCACCTGTCCCATGTTGAGGGATGGAGAAGCTGGAGTAAACTGTACTCTCGTCATTGAACGAGACACACTGAGAGAAGTGTGTCAATCATTACAAATCATTAACAATGGTAATGTTTTGTGGTAGAATAAATTTCAGTGATGAGATATGCAGGGTTAATACTATAAGCCTCTCTGATGCATTGAAGATAATTCTGGTGCATTGAAGTTAATAATGCAAATGGTTCTACCTGGCAAATGTTATTGGAAAACTGAGCTCCCTTCAATTATTCCAGTTTCAGAAGTAGATCCCAGCAACCTGGAATAATTTTTATAAGACCATGAAAATATATATTCCCAACCAAGTATAATGGTTAAAGATTTGGGTGTTCCTAGAGATAGTATCGAGTGTTCGATGAATGTCCAGAGAGAGAGCCAGGGGCATTCTCATAAGTGGTTTCATTAATTTTGTGTCTTCAATGGGATTGTTATTGGAGCTTTATTTCAATTATAATTTTCTCAAAAATGGCCACCAACATTGTAGCCTCTCCCTGGCTTCCCCCATTCAAATATTGTCATATTGTAATGTTTTGGATTTTCAACTGATCATCATAGAAATGTGTTGTGGCAGTCACTGTTACCGTGAATATAATGGTTTTTGGAGTCTCCAATCTTCTATTATACATTCCTTGGCTCAACTGCATGAACAAGTACATTTTCTCTGCTGCCCATAGAGATGGGTGGAATACAAGTTATTTTACAAGATTGAAAATGATTCTATGTTGGGCATGTCACGGATTTTGAAAAATGCATTTGTGATTTTATTAGTTTAATCTTTATTTATGTGATGATGAAGCTCATTTGGAACAACTATAGTTTAGGCTTAACATGAATTGTTTTCCATATAGTATGGTAGTTGCAGATCTAGGGAAGGATACCTCATTAGTTGTAGACATGGAGTGGTCTCCTAATGAGGTTATGCGATAGATTGGGATGTTGTCCGGTAATTAACTTTGGGAGGTCCTTGATTCGGGAGTTTAGGAGTCAAACTCGAGAATCCAACTTGTTGACAAAACCTTGATGGAGCCTATACTGAGAAGTTAAAGAATGATTATGTTTTCAATAAATTTATGTAATGTAAGCATTAAGAGGGGATGTTGGAATTAATTCTTACATCCTATATTTGAGATGTTGGTTTGTGATGGTTGAGTTGGAATATGTAATTCCTACTTATCTGTGGTTGTAACTCTCCATATAAGGTGTCTGTTCCTACCTTATAGGAGGTATCTAGAACTATATTTATTCCTAGTTTAGTGTGTGGTTGAGAGAATCTCTCAACCACATTATTGTGTGTCTAAGAAAGATTTCCCATCTTGAGACTATCTCATGTATAAATGTGTGTAATATCTTTGATTAATTAATAGAGTTTGCAAATTGAAGTTTTATCTTGGTATCAGAGCCCATAAGAGCCTAAACCTCGGCCCCTCTTGGGCTGAGGGAAATAAGAGATTTTTTAAGTTGTGTTTTAGTTTTAGTTTTTGGTTTTCCATTCATTGGAGTGAATGTGTATTGGAGCAGTGGAGCTGGACCGCGAAAGAAAGGCGAGAGTGCAGCTGCGTGGAAAGTGCAGAGGCTTGTGGAGATGTCAATTGATTACCGTTCTTGTTTTTTTCGGTGTTAGAGGAGACAGAGGCGAGCCATTCCTAAAGCATGGCATGTTGTCGATCTGTGAATGCGATGGGAAATGGAAGACGCTGTGGTGGTAGATGTTTTTCTTGAAAAGTTGGACTAAGATGGCTATTAACACAGCTTTTAGTGATGATTTTTCCATGGATTTCCCATGTATGATTTAGATGCAGTTGGGGTGTGGAATGTTCTGATATGTGAAGTTTTATCTCAAATACCACCGTTAAAATTATCTTGCTTGGTCGTTGGACGAATGTGAGGCTGAATCTCCTCCCCACCGGCCCAAATTTATCATGGGAAATGGCTAGCCAATCTATTGGTTTCGCTCAGAAAGGAATGTTAGGCAAGACAAATATGATGAGCTTGGTTTGGCAGAGGTGATATTTGTAGTAACTTCATCTGTAAAGGATGTGTGTGCAAAGGATCCTACAAAACGTGTCTTCCTTGACAAGTATGGAAAAATTTGCCTCTGTTTGGATGAAATTGTTTGGCAGGGAATGCTGGAGAATACATACAAGGACCGTGTGAGAAGACTAGAAAGATTGAAGCCTTTCACAGAAGGATAATTCTGTATTCATGTTAGTCTATATATATAGGATATGTGGCACACAGCATGCTTCGTGTTTTCTTGATTCTAATATTTAAATTTTTGTGAATTGATTGTTTTGAACTTAGTTCCTATGGAAGTGCTGAGGTCTGAGTGTTCTGGAGTGGTTGCCTGCATCTACGAGAGGTTCAACAAGTCTGTGAATGGCAATCCAGTTACATGGATAGAGAAATTGGATTATGAGCTGTTGGATATTTAGATTTAGTGTAGTTTGAGAGTGTATGTTGCATCTGTGTTTTGTTGGATATTTAGATCCATATTCAATTAAGTGAGAAGTGAGATGTCCCGTTCATTTGGGTTGTTTTGAAGCGGCTCCCAGCGTCGATCCAATTGCCCACGGTGGCCGTCTCGGCGCTCAAATCAGATTCCGTGGCGACTCTCATGCCATTGGGCAAAATCGTGATGTGTGTGGTAGGGTACACGAGAATGGGCGTGTGGTCCAGCAACCTCGACTCTGGAGAACCGTAACGAAGAAACAACTGGCTGATCAGGAAAGATTCATGACTGTGCCAGTTGTTGGACTAGCCTGAAGAAAGAAATTTACAGTCATGTCGAAGTTGAACCCAAGCCTTTTGAGGAGCTCAACCAAATCATTCAAAAGTGCAAGTGGAGTTGGGTCACAGAGTGTCAAAGTCAACAGTGCCAAAACAGTGAAATTTGTGAGGCGAACTGCCAGTGGTTGATATGTGAGCCTCTCAAGAGATGATCTTGATCTGTCTCGTGAATTCAGCGGTGAATAAAAGAATTATACAGTTCATTTGGTGGGCCAAGACCATCTTATTATCTATGATTATGCTGGGATTACTTGCTCTTTTAATAATATGGGGATTTCTCTTCCTAGCGGAGAAGGTTGTCATTCCAACTATGAGTTGGGAGGTGTCAACCTTCAAAAGGCCTGTTCTAGTTTTTCTGTTGCTTGCCTCTATGGTTGCGTTCACAGTTTTCTTGATTCAAATACATACGTGGCTAAAAAGATGGCCCAAAAGAGCTTCTGTGATAATATTAGTAGGAGAAGGATGTTGGTTCTGTCAATTTCAGACAATCGCTCTTATAAGGGTCTCACCATTTCCTTACACAATTTTCACTTATGGTGTTGCCGCAACAAACGTCAAGTATGGTCCATATATAGCTGGGTCATTTGCTGGAATGGATCCAGAAGCCTTGATTGCTATATACATTGGAGCTCTGTCGCGTTTCTCTGTGGAGATGTGTTTCGTTTCTACGTTAATTTTCACTCATTGATGTTCCATAAGGATCGATATTCTGGAGGCTGTGTTTTTCATAACAAAAATTTCTATTGGAACAAGCATTGCTATTACTGGTGCGAAAGTGTTGTCGAAAATGTTCAGGTGTATGGTGCAACCGAGCTTTCTGTCATGCGTGATCTTCTTTCTCACAGAGTTGCTTGCTCTTTGAAATTTTTGTCAATGTGTGGATTGAAGGGTGTTGTTGCGTGGAGAAGATAGCAGCGTGGGTGGATCCTTTGGTGAACTGTTGTTGTTTACAGGATCTCTTCAACGTTCTTGGTGCCTTGCTACTGCTCTAGTCTACTGTGTGGTTTGTTTGCAATTTACTAGTATGTCTGGTGCTTAGTGATTCTATCGATGGAAGGACGCCAACGATTTGTAATTGCTGCTATTTGAATGAGGTCGCTTGGAGAAGTCAAATTTCACCGAAAGTGCTGGTGCAGATCGAAAGTGTTGGTATGCACAACGGATGGTTGCATGTGTTCTTTGCTAGTTTCCTGTGTTCTTTGCTACAGATCGGATCATTGATTTTTTGTCTGCACGGTCGTTATATGGCGAGAGGGTGGATGAGGCCACTGAGAAGGACCGAGTCCTCAAATGCTACTTTTTTTTTTGGTTTCAATCATTTTAATTTCTCGTTGGAACCAATCAGTGGTGGCTTCACTCATATGCTCGAGATGAACAAGGCAGCTTTCAGAGAAGAGGTCGATAGATTTTTGGGTCTTCTGGAGGTGTCAGAAGAGGTGCAGAAGCACGCGGAGTTGTTTGGAGGATTTCAGCTTCCTGTGTTTGGGATCGGCCTGGGTTAAGGTTGTGCGTTTTTTTTTCCTCACTAGTGCAACCGCAGCGTGTAGCACGGTTGTTTTTTACACGCTTGGGTAAATGATATTTTTTATGGTGAAAGTATTTTGGAATCAAAATCGATATGCATATTGAGATTAGCCATCTCAATATGAAGTTACTTTGTTAGAATTGGCTACTCTAATAGATGACAGGTGAAACATGAAGTTCCAAGTTTTAATTGACAATGTCAAAGACACCTAAGATGTGAGCAATGAAAGAGGAGGTAACGAAGTAGCAACAACTATTATGATGGACAACAAAGTAAATGTTTGTTTGAGTTAGTGTGGGTTTGTGGGATAGACTCCCTAGCATGTTATAAGCAAGTCTAGGATGGTTTTGTAAGTGGTCATTATATGTACTTGGAGACTCCAAGAGTTGGAGTATGGTATGTAAGCCTTGTTATGGCATGTGTAAAGTTCATGGTAATATCAAAACCACATTGTAATGGTTTATGGTCAGCCAAAAACCATATTTTGTCACTTTAAAGTGATGGTTTGTGGTGAACCGGAAACCACATACAGAGCCTTAGTGGCTACAGAGCCTTTGTGGCTACAGGTGCCCTGGGTGCACACAGGAGGTTGAATTCTCACAGGAGTAGGTGGACTGCAGTAAACACCTCACTCACAGGTCCCAGATATTGTTTTTTCTGAGCACAGGAGGGTTGGCGCGTTTTTCTATCTGACAGTCACGTCAAAAGGTGTAATCAGTGCGAATGTTAGGGATTGTTATTTGGACATGAATATTTGGCTTAGAAAGGCGTTGATCTCTCTCTTTTTCGCAGTTCTGCATATGGGGTTCGCTCGTTTGTGGTGGATCTGAGTCGCAGACATATTGCCGGTTTTGCACATGGGATTCGCCCGTTTGTGGTGGATTTGAGTCGCAGATACATTTGTTGGTGGTTATGGACATGTGATTTGCCTGTTGGTGGTGGATCTGAGTCGCAGACACATTTTTTGTTACAGTTACATGTATGCAGTGATAATGGTTGATAGAACCATGTATGTGAAGGACATCCTACGAGACCAGCAGTTGCAGCGGTTGGTACCCATGCATTCTGGTGGATGGTTGCTCCTTTATATGGACGTCGACATATCCTTTCTGTTATGTTTGACCACAAATAGATTTTGCAGATGGATATTTAGAGAAGTAGTCATTAAGGGGGAGAGTTGGAATATGTAATTCCTACTTGTCTGTGGTTATAACTCTCCATATAAGGAGTCTATTCCTACATTATAGGAGGTAGGTAGAACTATATTTATTCCTAGTTTAGTGTGTGGTTGAGAGAATCTCTCAACCACATTATTGTGCATCCAAGATATATTTCCTATCTTGAGACTATCTCATGTATAAATGTGTGTAATCTCTTTTATTAATTAATACAGTTTGCAGATTGAAGTTTTATCTGGTTGAGAAATTCTCTCAGCCTCTCCTTCTGAATTAGGAATAAGTTAGATCTGGAAACCTATATTTAATAGAGAAATCTGAATGTAATCTGTGTGTGTGTGTTGACGCATACACCATTGTGTGAATACATGAGTGCTTTTAATTAGTTTTATCTAATCTAATATAAAGACTATAAATATTGTAAATGGAAATAAAAGAGCATTCAAAACTTCAAAGAAAGCATTAGACAATTACTACTGTGCATGTCTTAACCAGAGACAACCATATCTATCCAATGTGACAAATAAATCAGGTAATAAAACTAAAGCTAATCTAGACAAATAATTCAAAGTAAGTGTTTATGAAGTTTTGAATTTCATATTGAGTGCTAACCCTGTTGCAAACAATAGACAAGTAAATTGTGCTCGAAAATAGAGTAATAAACATACAACTATTTGAAATATAAATTCAAATAATTGGAAACAAAATTTAAAGAACAATTACGTTATCTCACAACTCCACAAAGAGCCCTCATGAGCGTAAGAAATTATAAACTCAAAGCACTTGATTTAAATCGCCAATCACATTCAAAATTATGTCATAATAGGGATTGTATTCACTGAAAAATAGAGGTTTTACTCCAACAACAATAATTACAAATTAAGGTTCGTCATTGACATCTCCTCTCCTCTCATAAAAGAAAGTGCAATTTATACGTTTTTGAGGCAATTAAAAAACTCAAAATTTTATTGCTTGAGTTCTAGTCAAAAGATCTTTGTAAATGTGTTTGAGAATAAATTACAAACTTATTTTGATGGATCCTTGGATCAACGATTCTCCAAAATCTGGTTAGAATGATTTCCCTCCAATGAATTTGATGAACCCTAGCTCATTCTAACATATTTTTGCTTGAGTGGTCATTGATTGAAACCTTAGCACATTATTTTCTCATGTAATATGGAAATTAGTGGTTCGAAGAACTAGGAAAATATCGCAAGAAGTAACGAATGAGGAAACCATCTATTTGGAGCATCGTTGAGTTCTTGCTAAAGAAAACACATGTTTTCATTTTCTAAAATTTGTTTTCAATTTCTTAAAAATTGAATCTAAAGTTGATTGGTCAAAACTGGTATTTTTTTCTTTTGATAGCTTGCTGGAGGTTTACATTTTCAAGCCGGGTGGAATTTTACCAACACAAATCCATATTAGAGCTTTTAGAAACCAAGTCCAAGTGCCACATTTCTTTTAGAGTGGTGCTACTATCTCGGTCATAGATATGGATATAGAAATTTGAACTGGCAAAAATTTCATTAAGAAAACCATGCAGAATTCTCCTTAATTTACTGAAATTAGTGGAAAATCTATGTTAATTTATCAATTAGGAATATAAAGGCACATCATAGTACCAAAACTCTCACATATCACACGTGTGTTCTTGGCATAATAAACAATACCCTTAATTTGACTACATATTGGAAAATACCTCTAAAAAACACCTTATTTTACACCTTCCAAATTTAAAAAACATCTCCTTTCACTAGATATTATAGGTATCTACTTTTTCATTAACATTTTTTTATACCCCTTTAAATTTTTTCCATTTTTTATACCTTCCAATATAAATAATCTTAACCCCTATTATATGTACAATATATTATGTCATTTTTCTCTCAACATTATCCCCAAATATAAATGGTAAGGTATTTCTCCCCTACTGAAGCACTTTTGCATGTTAATTTGTAAAGAATTACGGTAAGGTTGGTTGTAAGTGGGTCCACTGCCTTCTATGAGTAGATGGGACAAAAAAATATCCCAGTGTTTTCAATCTTTACAGGAGGATGAGATTTTCTGATTCCACGGCCTCTTAGCGAATGACTCTTGTTGTAGTAAATACTTCATATGTTGAATTAAACTAGATGATAGATTTTTAGAATATTTTTGAATCAGATAGACAGAAACAAAGTTAATTATTCAATTCTTAATTTCAAAATATTTCAAAATTTGTTTTACCCGTAATTCTAAAAAGCGTAGTCTAAAGAGGCCGCATTTTGACCCAAAATCCGAGAACGAAATTTTCATAAAATCCGACAAAGATTTGCCCGGAAACTTGTTTATAGTTGTTAAACATTAGTATTTTGAGTGCCCCAGGGGTTTGATAGCGCTGAATCATTTCCACTATCAAAAATGGCCTGTGCTAAACCATAGTTTTGCAAGAGTTGACCGGATTCGAGGCAGAAGACAGGTCACGAGGGCCAAAGCGAAGCCTCATTAAACAACTCCATTCTAAAATATTCTAAAAATTTGTCTATCAAATTTCAAAATATTCCTAGAGTGGATGGCGATACTTCACTGCTATGTTTGACTTGTTTGTTCTCTACAAGCTTATTCAATAACAATTGTTTGATAAATGCCATATTGATTGTCATGAGCAACTTGCTTTTTGTCCAGGGCATACATGTTTGGATAGATATGAATAGCTTCACATGTGAAAGAAACTCGACTGTCATATTCGAATTCTGATGGCATATAATAAATTGTGATCAGAATAACGTCCAAGAGGGATGTTAGACATTGGAAGATGTTGTACTTCCTACTAGTTTGCAGTCCGAGGGTCTACTAACAAGGGAAACTGGGTCTCCGGACGACATAGCCTTCGACTGAGATTGCCAATTTCCGTTGTGTACCTTGACTTTAGCGTCCTATGTTCTGCAGCATACATTTCAAGAAAATATTTCTTGAAATGCAGAAACATAAAACGATGGGCAGTGACATTTTGTAAATTTGTCAAAAGAAATTGTTGGGAGGGTCGTTTAGACCAAGTTTCTAAGAAATCACCATATCGAGCATGTATTTGAGTGACATATAACACATGCTACCCACGGGCCACCCGAGTTTGAGTTTACCAGCGTGCAGAACCTTCCTTTGACTTGTTACATGATGGACAAATACAGTACCCTTCAAGCAAATCAATTATGATACTAGTTGCAAATGACGTTTTGTCTGTTTTGCACTGATCAAATTAAACAGCCCTCAATGTCGTTTTTGCGAGGCTCGTCAATAATAATAATAATATCGTTTTGTCATTTTGTCCGTCTCCGCAGTAGACAAGGGTTAGTTGTCTTCTTTCTTCAAGCAAATTTGTCTTATTATTTGTCCGACCGAATATTTCGTGCAGGAGTATCGAGATCTAGGAAATATCATGTTGCATAATCAGTAGAGAGCGGGACATAATTATTACGGCTATGATTTCTGGTGTTTTGAATTTCAAGTGTCATGTCATGGACGGTGGACCCTCATTGCACCGGGTAACTTGGACGAATGAAGACAACCTCCGTGGCATGATATGAGAGTATTTTTATATATGATCACCTAGGCACATTATTGTAGTGCATCTCTGATTTCCAACGTGCAAAGAAACAACCTTCATTATAAGATGTGAGTGCATTTTTATATATCATCACCTAGGTGTTGCACTGATTTACAATGTGCTCTCCGTTATTTATTTTACTATTATTATCAAAATTTTGTTAAGTTTGGTTGATTTGGGAGAATTTTGGAAATAGTTTAATTGTTTTAAAAGTGGTTTTTATTTTAACTCTTTCTTAATATGATACTTCAGATTTAATGAGAATTAAATCTCACACAAGCTAACTATTTTATGTTTTATAAATTAATGTCCAATAATTTTATTTCCTTTTTTCTTTATTAAAAAAATAAAATAAAAATTAAACTAATCGATATCTTATAGATTAATGTCGAGTAAATTTATTTCTTTTTTTTATTAAAGAAAGTAAAAAAAACTTTAAGAGATTAAAAAAAATTAAAATTAAAAGGAAAGATTAGCTAGAGAGGTGACAACCATGGTGAAATGAGGGTCATGGGAGTTTAAAGATTCATTTTGATGAATGCGCCTCCATTAAATGTGGTGCATTCAATTTTGACACATCATCCTCCACACTATTCAATTATTTTGGTCTATACTTGAAATATCCACCATCGATTATGCTCAAATCTAATTTGGTATTTGAAAAAGTTGTGTGTGGTTATGATGAACTCTAGCTTGGTATTTGAAAAAGTTGTGTTTTTTTTTATCTGTGGTTGTATCGTTTGTGGTTGTATCGTTTGAGATCTTTGAAGTGATGTTGTCTCCACTATTTAATTTTTTCACTTTGTTTTATATGAAAGCATGAAAGTATTGTTGGAATTGATGGTTTATTTGGTCATTATTTGTAGTAGACTTTGTGCTTTTTAGGTGTTGAATTTATTATGGCATTGTATGTGGGTGGTTTTTTTGGTAAAAAATGTGGGGCTATTATGCTTTTGAGGGTGAGGGTCACATTTGTGATGATTTAAGTAGCTTTTTATGTCCAACTCACTTCTATTCTATAGCTTGGAAAATTTTAAGGATGGAAATTTATATTTAAGTTTAAAAACATCAGTGAATCTTGCTAGTTTATAATATGAAAACTGTAAAATATTTGGTGATATCTTTGTAAATAAAATAAAATTTATTATGTTTTTATATATAATCTCTATATAATTTTGGAGATGTTTAAGGTAAAATAATTTTATATTATAAATATTTCGCGAATTATTTTTAGAAAAAATGGCAATTGGTGAATTTTTTTTTAGAAAAACCATGGAAAATTGGCCCACCTATGAATATTAGCCTCTAAAAGTTTCCATGTTTTATGGAATATCGAGAAATTGGTTCCATATAGCAACCATAAACATTACAGGGATCCTCATGCATTCATCATCATTATTCTCATTAATGATGGTGCTTTTGTAGGTGCTGACTACAAATAATTTTCAATATTCTATTCCTTACTTTCATAATTAAACAAATGTGTTTGACTCTCGAATATCAAATTTTGCATTTTACATTAGTGTTGTCCTTGTTAAGCATTCTATTAGCTCTTGCTTCAATTTACTATTCTGATTTGTTGAGCAATTCCTATCAGTGTTGGTAATTTTGTGTGGAAATGAAGTTAAGTTTCAACTGATTTACTTCTTGGGTTCTGAATAAAATATAGTCTCTTTCGTGCATTCATATTTCTACTATTTTCATCAATTGGTGGATGATTACCTGTGGCTTTTAATGGCATGGTAATAAATTTAATGAGACTCATATTTTTATTTTAGTTGAACATCCCTTACCTCTTAAGAAGCCTAATCATTACCCAATACTAGGATGAGCTTTCTAGTTGGGCATGACTACTAATTTATTGTGTCACTCGAACTGCACCAAATTGACATGACTTGACTTGTAATGGATTTTTTTTTAAATGTTATATACAACATTACTTACATGAATCTAGGTCCATTAATAAAAATAAAAAAATTATATTTTAATTAATATTTAAATACTCCACAAGAGTAGTGAGTGGCGTGAGACTTACTAGTGAGATGAAAAAGGCCACTTATATGCAGTGTTATGGTTTGAAATAGTTACACTAAAATATATGATCCAACTAATCCCAACCAAGTTGTACGAGACATCTCTCATTCCAACCAAACCCTAAGTCACAACAAATAAGATCCCTTGCGCCATCAATCCACTACCTCGAGAAGTGTGTAAACCGTCCTTTCCAATTCTCTCTTGCAAAAATATGTTTCACATCCTTCTCCCAAATCCATTAAGTAGGACACTTTTGATCCAAAAATGGAAGGAAAAAAATCATTAATAACATCCACGTTCTATGATGATTTTTTTGTTTGTTTGTTTGTTTCATCTTAATATTTTCCTACTTTATATGTTTCTATACATTTCTTTGTCATTATGTTTACTCTTTACTTCCATTACTTAAATAGTTTATTTTATTTATTTAATATGATATCCACTACATTATTATTATTATTATTATTAATTCCATAATATGGGGCATTCCATACTCCCCTTCTTTGAGGAACATTATCCGAAAGTTAACCTTGATTGTGTTATCACCTTTTTTTTTTTTTTTCTCGCAACATGACAAAAAAAATAAATCAATATTGTTTTAACACTAAACTATTATTGGAAAACATGCATCAAAAGTCATAGGAACTGTAATAAATTCTCTATAACTTCTTCGCTTCCAAGGTACGAGGTTTAAATCCATCTTAGTCTATCATGACTGTTAGCTCTTATACCTCACCTACCCATGTAGGCATATAGATTAGTAATCACCCAGCCTAGGAATCTCTAAAGGATCTCACAACTACTACATCAACTCCCTAATGTACATATTCCCAAGAATCAGAGTCCAATCCTATAGCTCCAATATCTTGCAGCTATTTTTTTTACTGGCATCAAAACTTAAATATCAAGCACTTGACCTAGTCAAGATGGTCTCATATCCCACCAAGAATTACAAAAGAAAAATTAACAATTGCATAAGTAGTTGATTTAGTTTTTCCGCAACCCATAAGATGTTACATAATATTCCTCATAGGTATGGGCTCCCATGAGATCATCAAATAAACCATCCCTCTTAACCTGTCATTGGGTTTTGTGATTATAACCACCTCAAAATATCCAACCAAAGAATTAATTATAATCATAAGATCATCATCTCATAGAAAATAATCAACATACTAACTCTCACATTCCATCACGAAAACACAACATCATCATTACAACAATGTTATGAATAGTACCACAACAGATCCTCATCCATACCAAAATTAAACATCTCATCATAAACGTTATATGTGATTATCACATGCCATCACATTATAAAATGTGCAATGTTATCTCATCAACATAATAAATAAATCTACATATTAACATGATATTCAAACGTAAATATGATGATCATCTCAACACATATATATAAACCTAAAACATAATCTTCAGAAAAATCAATTTCACTAGCTTACATAAACAATGAATACCAACTATTACGTTCAATAAAATTATTTAAAACTCATATAGGATATGCACTAGATGAATATTGTGAGTAAAATGTTCTCACTAAGGTATCAATTAGTTTTTAATAATTATTTATTCTTCCTCCAACAATGAATTTGATTACTATCTTCAATTTTGCATATATTGTCATTATTCAAGTACATTGTTAAAATTTATGTAATTTATAATTTATTTCCTATGGAATTTAGTAAAATTCCTCGTTAAGCTATTACTAGCATTATTGATATTCCTTAAATCATGAATATCAAAGTTAAATCCCATAATTATTTTGTTCTAATCCCTTTACATATTTTTGTTTATCCCTCTTAGTGTTGTTATTTCAATAACATGTAAACACTAATCCATCATTGTTTAAGTTTTCTATCATGCATAACCCATTTTCATAAAGGAATGGTTAAGCTTGTATGACTTACCCATCACTTAGTATTCATCATTATTAAAACTTAGAAAAATTAGTTCATTTCATCATGTTACTATCTCAATATCACCTGACCTCTTATATCATAAATGCATCCTTCTTCAACATGGATAGGAATTCTCCCATTTCCTTTATGGTTCAACAGATTCATCCTTAGTTTAGAAATTAAAGCACACATAACCACTACTGCTACTATCATCCCTAAAGAGTTTTTATATAATTTTTTTGGTTTGGTAAAAATCTTATAATAATAATGGAACAAACTTGATAAGTTATTCTATATGGATTCTTTGTATATGATAAATTCACTCGCAAAATAATCAGTGCAGATCAACTAAAGAACGCTCTCTATTAGTTGATTCACACTTTTTTCGTCAAATTATGCATAATCCTTCTTAATGTATCATTATTAAATTTCTAGCAACGTTTCTTCTTACTCTTTAGTTATTATCCTTGATAATTTAAAGCTTTTCCTAATCTGTCGTGACCGGTTTTGAATGTTTTTAGCACATAATTCCAAATCTTGACACCTTAGAATTATGTGTTTCATCACTGTGACTTTACTTAATTATTATCCATGATGATCCATATACTTAATCTATAAATCCTTAACAGTTAGTCTATATCCTTAACAAAAGGTGCCATTTGAGAAAGCATCCCCTTCAATTATTGTGCACAAATTTTTTCTATACGTTAGTACATTTCATAGTTCCACTAGCCATTTTATGTTATTCATAATCTATACACCTTGAGGGATTTGTTTGACCCTTAATATAGATCCTAAAATCATATAAGTTCCATCTTGTTGTGATTCACGTTCAACACCCTTCTTTGCTATCACTAAAATTTACTAGGTAGAAGAATATTTGTTTTATGTTAAACTATTTTCATTTTCTCACTTGAGAAAATTACAAAAAAAAATTCTTCACTTTTATATCTTATAGGAACTTATTAGTTTAATATATCTTTATATAATTCCATTGTCTTTTCCAATTCATCATTATCAATATCATTTAATTTCATTCCTTGATAGACAATATTTTCTTCATAATATTCAAAATCTTTATTTAGATTTCATATTAATCGTTAGCATGTTCTGATTTAGAAATGTTGCAGTGACTCCACTCCTATTTACCCTGTGATTTTTCAATCACGAAATAGCTCCAAAATGTTAAGTTATTTCATCATGAATCCTTCTTGAATACGAAATCCTCCATCATGTTCTACGATATGCTTTTGCTTCCAGTTAATTCCATACGCATGTTTTTGAAATTTCCAGTTCTCTCAAATATCTACCTAATACTTCTTCTTTTTTTACGTTTTCCTCATTATTCTACATTGATTATGGTTAAGAAAAATTCGCGTCATTATCATCACTAGAAATTTATATGCTCCTCTTTTTTTTCTACATTAAAACTTTATCAAATATATATTATCACCATTCACGACCAAACAGAGTTTTTTTTTTTTAAATTAAAATCGATGTCACTCTGTATTGACTTTTTTCCATCCTTTCATTCAAATAATAATATTATTGTCATTTTCTCGATCGTTGCATTCCATCATAATGTAATTTTTATTTTTTCATTTTTAACTTCATTGGATGCGTTCCTTCAATGCATTATATTATTGTTTCCTTACTTTTATCATCATAATTTCTCTACTTCTTACTTTAATACTTTAATAACTAAAATCATTTTACTTAGGTTAATTACCTTAATCAATTTCACATTTATGTGAATATATATAACTTTAAAAATTCCAACTTCATGAAAACATATCATTCTTATACATATAATTTGTTACCATCTATAAACTTGAAATAACTCATTCTCCAAACCGAAGGGAATGGTGAAACATTGATTTTAATGCTTGTGTTTCTATCCGACAACTTCAAATACGTCATTATCCAAACCGAAGGGAAGGTGAAATGAAGTGAACCATAATGAACATAAAAGAATCATTAACTTTTAAGCCATAGTTAAGTGTATATTCATTAGCAGTTGTTTTTAAAGGTGTAAAGATACACTGAAGGTAGTTCATCATGTCCAAATTTGAGAAGATTTGTCTTTCATTTTTGTGATTGAAGTAGAAATTTTGTTTTGTGGTTATGCATACAACAACCTGAATGAATTATTACCAAAATATGTCAATTGGGTGCATCTCAAATTTAAGGATTGGGAGTGCAACACCCCAAAAATCTGCTAATGTTAATTTTAACCACAACCATGTGGGACCTACACATAATCCCCCCATTGCAATATCAAAAGGATAAAAGTCATGTGTTAATCATGTAAATATTGGAAATTGACTAGAACAACATGTGATTGTGAGGACATGAATACGTCTGTTTACCGTGACTTGGAGGAAAATGCAATAGGACAGTGCCCTACAAAAATGATGAGGTAAAGCTCAACCATGTTGATAAAGAGATGCACAAGAAAATTGTGGATGAATTCAAATATGGAACAAAGGAAGAGGTTTCCAATGGCCCAATCGAAAAATTGTTTGATACATATTGCAGTCTACTTAAGCTAGATGGGACACCAGAAAATACACAGACTCCAATTTTATATCAAAGAGCAGAAGTAATCATTATGTTCCAATTGACTACCTGGATTGGTGATTGTCTTGCCCAATCCATGCATAGAATGAAATTTTATTGAAAATGAGCAAGGATATTTAACAATTTCCTTTCATAAATTTTATCCATGCTTCCTTGCCTTTATTCTATCAGAAATAGTTTTTATCTTAGAATTAGTGCATGATTTATTTTTTTCCATAATGTTAAATTTCCTATTTAGAAAGTTCAAATAATTTATTAATGCTATATTTTAGTTGTAATAGGCTATGAAAGCTATATTGTAGTTGTAATAGGCTATCAAAGTTATGCAGACAGAAAACGAAGAGCTTGGTATGGATGTTTATGGTGGAAAACAACTATTTGTAAAATTGTCAACATTCTACCAGAAACTCAACTCAACTTTCGAGACTCTCTTAGTATTTCAATGCCAATTTCTAATTTTCTAGTGTCTCATATTGTATTTCTCTAGTGACAATAGCATGCTTGAGTTGCTGCACAATGGAACTATTTTGCATTTGTGTTATTTGAAAATGTTTAAAGCAATTAAATATTTAAAATATCGTAAGCATTTCAAAATTGGAAAAAAAAAATAAAGAAGGAATTATTTTTCATTTGTGTTATTTGAAAATGTTTTGAAGCAATTAAATATTTAAAATATGGCAAGCATTTCAAGATTGAAAAAAAAAAAGAATTATGTTAAGAAACAATTTTAATGAAACCCCTTCATATAACCGGTTTAATTTACTTGTTAATAGTATTTGGTTGGTTGGTAAAGTAGGGTCATTATTAGTTTTTTTCCTAACATAAAAATAACCTTTTATAATATATATTTTCTTTTAAATAATATATACGAACATTAACTATATTGCATAGGGCTTGACTATAAAAATTGGTTTACTTGGTCCAATTATTATTACAGTTAGGATGGGGTTCATGCATAGTTGGATTGTATTGACTATATTGAGCTAAATTAAGGGACCAAAACAAAAATTTATTTGCCCTCGTATCTTTTCGTATACTAAAGTTAAGATATATCTATATCTATATCTATATCTATCTATATCTATATCTATATATATATATATATATATATATATATATATATATATATAATTAGAGGAAAAACCACTATATATATATATATATATATATATATATATATATATATATATATATATATATATATATATATATATATATATATATATATATATATATATATATATATATATATATATATATATATGTCATTTATAGTGGTTTTTCCAATTATATTTATATATATATATATATATATATATATATATATATATATATATATATATATATATAACCACTATGAATGATAGATTCTCTGTTTTATCTCAAATTTATTTTATTTGTTTTTTGTTAAATAATTTTACCAAATCAAATTGCAGGGCAACAAAAACTCTTCAAATTTAAAATTTTAAAGTGCACCAATTTTATTTCAAATTTCAAATTTTAAAATAATATATTATATAAAATTTGTATAAAACAAATTACAAAACCTACATGCCAAAACTCAAAACTAAGGGATAACATCATAATTAGTTAAAGTGATTTGGCAATGAGGTTGTTGCAAATATTTCCTAAATTCAACTTGGCCTTCAATTCCTTCTCGACATCTTTCTAGCCATAGACTAATGTTCCATTCTAAATTAATTCCATGTCAATTGACTAAATTTGAGCAAATCATAATAGTCTTATAATTAGAGAGAGTGCTTTTATTCCCACTTTTAAAAATAAATCTAATGAATCTTTACATCATGTTTAAAGAATTCTTATTTCACTATTAATCAAAGAACATATATATGTGAAAAATGAAAATAAACCCTTACGATTTTAAAATTTCAATCTAATATCCTTCAATATCTTTAACTTTCTCATTTAAGAACAATTTAACTCCAAACTCTATATCTTCCTTGAAAAAAAAAATTCCTCTTTATAACTTTCATAATAATATCCATATTATTAAAATTAAAATAAAACTTACCTTAAAACACCAACTTTCTATATTTTTTTTATTAACAATTCAAAAAGCAACTTTCTATTTCATTAATACTTTATATTTTTTTCATATCAATAAATGATATTAACAATACAATTCAATTGATATTCTTAAGATATAGATCACTTTCTATTTCATTAATACTTTATATTTTTTTCATATCGATAAATGATATTAACAATTCAATTGATATTCTTAAGATATAAGTTTATGATTTATAGATTATTCTTATTTAATTGCTACAAATCTACAAAAGGACTTAAAATAAATAACTTTGTTGTTATTTTAATAAAATTCTAAAATATTCTCAAAACATTAAAAAAAAATATGTTTCATCTGATTTATTAATTTCTTCACTTACACTCAGTCACGTATTTTCTATTTTTAAAGTTATATGCATACACACCGACTGTACTGAGAAAAATTACCTTTCTGTAAGGATGGCATACAGATTATATCTCACAGTAACCTACAACCTGCGATCCTCATATGATGGAGATAACTTCGACAAGAATTTATGTATTGCGATGGCCCTCGACATTTGCGAAACTACAAAACGTATGCACATTTACATTCGAACTTCTTGGCAGCAATCACATTAATCCCTCTGGACTGTTCAACACCCATTTACTTTGAAGTGTGATCAATCCCTTTGATTCCATTCTCTATTTGTGAATACTAGTACGCAGGAATTGACAGGAAGAAGAATATGGAGATAACAGGCACGGGAAGATCATCACTGTGGTGGGATATGGAGAGCTATCCCCTGCCTCCTCCTTTCGATCTTTACAAAGTAACTTCCATGGGCTATGCTTTACATCACACATTTAACATTATCGATGTTAATGCAGTGCGCCATGGCTGCAGATCCCTTAATAACTATCAATTATCTGCCTATGCATTTTTCTCTCCGGCCAAGACAGAGCTTTATCAGACTGTGATTAACTCTGGAATCCGACTGCACCAACTCCCTCCAGGTCAATACATTCATTGCCCTAGTTTTTCTTGCTTTAAGAACCCTAAATTATTGAATCATTCAATGCCATAGATTTTCTTACTTTAAGAAGCCTAAGTCATTTAGGAAATTGCAGATATTTTCAGACTTCTAAGTTTGCAACATGATAAGATTCTTTTATTGTGAAAAAAACAGAGAGAGTAATTGTAAAATTTTTTGTTGAGAAACATTAGGACATTTCTTGACTTTCCATCTCCATTATTATATAGATACAACAGTGGACAATGTGACAGTTGTTTACTTGAATCAACTTCAGAAAATAAAAATGTCGACTATGGTGAAAATTTGTGAAATGATTAGTAAACACCTTGAAAGACGTACTCTTGTAAGTGTGTTAAATGAAAAAATAAATATTGATTGAATAAAATAAACAATTAAAGTGGAGAGTAATAAAAGTAATAACAAAAATAATAAATTAATTAATCTGTACGGTACATAGAAATAACTTATGGAATAGATTAGACGAGCTAAAGGTTCCTTTTGACTTGAGAGTGTTGGAAATGTTGTCATTCATGGCAAATGAATTGGCGAAGAAGGAGCATCTGAAACAGTAACTAGGAAAAGAGAAAAGAAAAGTAGCAGAGAACAAAGGTCAGCAGAGAAGAACAGAGGAAGAGTGCATTTACAGAGAGCAGTATCAGTCAAGGAGCAGAGACAAGTAGTGAATTGAAGCAGAGTTGTCTAGAGACAGAGTAGGAGAAAAAGGCCATCGAATAGAAAATCTGGCCAATTGAGAAGAATAAGTGAATGTTCTTGTAAATGGTTACATTTGTATATAATGATGAGGGGTTACTTCTAAATTCTCTGTGAATTATATGTATATTCTTGATTGAATTCAGTAGGAAGGATATTTGAGTCCCTGTGGACAATTATGAAACCCTGTGTTACTGACAGATGGGATTATGCCTGTGTAGACTGCTTGAATTTATTTTGAAAGCGTGAATTTGTTACTCATGGTCTGTAAACATCATAAGCTCTGTGGAAGGAGTAGATTCGTGAATCTCTATAAGATATCGGATTGCTAAGGCCACGCTACAGTGAGAAATGGGGAATGTATAACCTGATGAAGCAATGCGTTATAGTATGCGAAGGAGTCGTGTTGAAACATTGATGAACCAAAGGTTAGAATATAAATTGAGGGAACCTTGAGCGAAGGGGCGGAACCACAAAGGAGGAATAGTGGACGCGGTTTAGAGCGAACCGGTGGTTTTCATCGCACCACCTTCGACGAGCAAGCGGTATTCAAGATATTTGGAGCGATTCCATAGAACGAGCAACACGCGTCCCTGAATGAATCTGCAAAACCGCCATCACTGTGCGTCATCGCACGTTAATGTCCAACCAAGGAAGCCGCGCGATATTGTTGAGTGCCATCGATCTGGAGGGGAGCCATCGAACGGTGGCCGTATGAGGAAGGTGCGCGAAGGATAACCACGGTACAGTGCGAGTATGTGATTGGGTCATTGATTACATATGTGGGCCTTAGTTTAAATTATATTGATTGGGACTTTTCAAATTAATGTTTGCGGGTTTAACCAAGGTTTGTTTAACTTAAATATAAATTATGACGAAAAGCAATTGGGCCATCACTTTGAATGTTATTCCAAATTTGGTGATATTTGCCATGGTCGAGCTCAGAAATTGTAACCAGAGTGCGGACTAAAAGAAGTGTTGAGCAAAAATTCACCATATATGTGATGTGTGGAAACCTGGTCATTTAACCAATGTTAAATTGATTGGTCCGAGTTGATTCGACTACGGTTTAAGCCATAGATTCTTCAAGGAGGTAAACTTTAGCATCAATTCGAAATATTATAAGTTGGGTTTTTTATTATGGTTTAACCACAGTTTTGAAGATGCCAAGAGTTGATGAAACCAAAGGCTTTGTAGTAAAAAATATTAAAAAGGCGTTTTCACTTTGAAGACTTTGGAATATGTGGGTCTCGATATATATGGTTCCGTATGAAATATTGTAAAGATTGAAATATGAATGAATTTATACGTATGGTTTTATAACCATGGAAAAATGAAGTTTCTGCATTAATTCAAGTTTGCCCAGATTTAAAATCAGCTATTATATGAAAAGACAGTTATATGTGCAGCAGTTATACAACTGCAACGAAAGAGAGAGAGACAGCTGCAGAAAAATGTCCAGTGATCCAAAAAGTCGGAAGGGGGTTGATTTGAAAATATATTATATGGACAGAGAGTGTGTAAGTAGGTAGCTCGAGCACAGAGATTAATAATGAATAGACATTGCCTAGATTTATATTGATTTGAGGATAAACTTGGAAAAGCAGTTATATATGCAGTAGGTGCACGAAAGTACAGTAAACAGGTGAATAAACACAGGGATGAAAATGTGGGCCTAACAGAGGTAAACAAAGAATGTAGGAACTAAAAAAGTCACAGGGAATTTTGCAGGCATGATGAACAGAAGTATGCAGATCAGAGACTTAACAGCAGCAGAAAAGACAAATCTAGTAAAGCCAAAATCTAGAAAAGGAGCTGAGTGAAATTGAAATGTGTAACTGAAAATGTGAATGTAAATGTTGTAATTAATTTCTTATTGTTTGTGATGCATTGGCAAGTCTCCGGAGGAAAACATAATCCCACTGTAATATTGAAATTAACACATATTGTTATATTTTTTTAATGAGCTGGTAAAAGAAATAAGGAGGCAGAAGGCAAAAATTCAGGGCTATTCACTTCAAATTCCCTGAGGAATGTAAAGAGTCATGTGATGAACTCTATATATAATAACACATTTATATGCACAAAGAGGTAAGAGACTGAGTGAAGAGAATGCAGAAATGAAGCAGTGAGGCAGAGAAGAAAGAGGAGCTGAGAAGAGAAGAAGGAGAAGTTGTTAGAGAATCTAAGAAGATGCAGAGATGATACAAGGCAAATATGAGGATAGATGAACAACAGAGCAGATGGAATAGAACAGAGCTGATATCCAAGGTAAATCAACAAGTGATTCTCTTTTGAAAGAGTAAGGAAGTTGGAGCTTCCCTATCAAGTTGTAGCTGACTGAGGTTGGAGACTCCTGTAGGTTGGTGCCTGCAGAAAATAGATGGGAGTTGGTGCTTCCACATCAAGTTTTAGCTTGATAAAATGTCAGTTGTAGCTGAGTGAGGTTGGAGCCTCCTGTAGGTTGGTGTCTGCAGAAAATTAATGGGAGTTGGAGCTTCCTTGCAAGTTGTAGCTTGCAGAATTAAGGTTGGAGCCTCCTGTGGGTTGGTGCCTGCAGAAAAAAAGTGGTGAGAGGGAGTTGGAGCTTGGATTTGCATCACAAAAATAATAAGATGTGGTTTTCTCCCTTTATGGGTTTCCACTTATATCTGGTGTCTCTGTGCATGATGTTTATGTGTTGATGTGGTTTATCTCATCTACTCAATACTTGTTGCTCTCATATTAAATCTATTGTTACATTATATTAATACTTGATGTTCACACTCTAAGACTACTCACATATTAAGTTGAATATGAAATGAAGGTGTAAATAAGTTTTAATGAAAAAGTTTTAAAAGTCCATGAATGTGTAAAACTGATTCACCCCCCCTCTCAGTTTGACTAAGGGTTCAACAATTGGTATCAGAGCTGGTTCCTTTGGTGTAAGCTTAATAGCTTGAAGGAGATCTGGTTGAGTCATGGACTATCAAAATGCACCTGTGTTAAATACAACAAACTTTCCTGAATGGAGAGATAAGGTTAAAATAGGTTTAATGGCCTATGAACCTGAGGTATGGAAGCTTGTATGTGATGGTTACTGCAAAGACTCACCCACGGTGAAAGAACAACAGAGGAATGCCAAGGCAAAATGTGTGATATATAACAATCTTCATAACAAGGATCTTGAGTTAATAATGGATTTAACTTCAGCAAAATAAATCTGGGACAGACTGCATTTCATGCATGGAGTAGACACTGAGGATTGCATTGTCAAGAAGGAGAAGAGATTTAAGAAAAAGAGAAATTCATGTCAAAAAGAATATGTTCAATCAAATGAGGTACCTGCTAGTGTGAATGGTAGTAAGAGCCATGAAGAAATTGCAGCTGAAGAAAAAACCAAACTTGACACAGCTCTAACTAAAATAGAAAGATTGAAGAATAAAAACAAAGACCTTAAGAGATTGGTACAAATATGTGATGAGAGATAATATGAATATAGGAAAGAAATTATTGGCCTGAAGACACAGCTTGAAGAGGCAAAGAAAGTAGAAGACACTCTGCTGCAACAAATGAGAGAGAAAAATCTGGAATGTGAAAAATTGGAAGAAGAAGTAGTGAACCTGAGAAAGAAATTAGAAAAGGCCCAAAGAGACTTATTAATGAATACTCCTCAAATGAAAAGCTCTGAACAACTGGACCAAATTCTAAATGCTCAAAGGTCTCCTCTCATAAAGGCTGGGATAGGATATGAAGGAGAAACCAGTAAGTCCAAGGCAGAAGATAACAAGAAAATCATTTTTGTAAAAGCTATAAAGAACAGTGAAACAGCTCAGCAAATTCCTACAGAAGCAGAAGCCAGCAAGAACATGAGTTGCAGAGAAACAAATAGAATCAAGCAGCGAAATGAAAGAACAAAGAATGAGAAGATGAAACAATCAACTGCTAAAGGCTCACATGCTCCTAAAGATGAAATGAATAAATTTGGAAGATGTCAAAGAAGGTTCTTTCCTCCTATGAAAAATAGCACATGTTTCTCTTGTCATAAACCAGGACATAATGCAGCATATTGTAAGACAAAGCCAATCCAGTCCAACCAGCAAAGGATGCAGCAAAAGAGAAGAACCCCTCAAGCAAGCAAATGGAAAAGACAATCTTTCACCAGGTACACAAATCATTTCCATGGCTAATGTTATGCATGCAATGAATTTGGACATAAATCTGTTAATTGTAAATTATGTTTAAAAAGGGGAATGAAATATTATACATCAGATCAAATATACTTTGATAAAATAAGATGTTGTATATGCCTCAAGCTTGGCCACAAAGCAAAGGACTGTAAACTGCCATATATATTAAAGAACTCTAGACATATGATGGAATCAAAATAGATCAATCAAAACTATGAATCAAAAGGAAGAGCAGTCATTATAAAGAACCCCAATAAAGTATGGAAAGAAAAGAGAAATGGGGAGCCTATTATCTCAATAACATAATGAATACATCCTAGTCTCAGGGGGAGTTGCTCTAGGAAGCAAAGAAAAAATCCATCTAGTGACAAATATGAAGCAACATCCCAGGGGGAGAACAGTTCATATATAGACCCCATGAAAGTAGTCTAAGAAGAGCTCCATGTAATGAGAACAGCTATGAGATCAGGAAGAAAAAGGAAATTCCTCTAAAAGAGAACTATAGAGAAAGAAGATCATCTGAAGTATTAAGTAGCTGACAGATTGATGGAAGAAGAGAAGAGAGCAAGAAGCCATGATGATAGAGGAAACCTTAGCAATGAACATATAAGCTAAGAAGACTTTAGCACATTAAAGTGATGATCACACTATGCCCTATACTGCTAGAATTAACAATGTATCACATTAAGAAGGTTGAGTAAGAAAAGCGCCTATCATCAGTGCATTACATCTTTCAAAAGGTCCACTTGGAGAAATGCAGTTAAATGAGTAATAAATCTTTGAGTAATCAGCCCATGAAGATTCATAGAAAAGAAATTGAAGATGTCTTCCTGAAAATCTTTATGTTAGAACAATTGAATTGAATATAAAGCAACAATGACTCTAGAGCAGTCCTAGAAAGGAACATGCAATGGCTTTCTTTGGAACAGAAGGACAGAAAAAGAAGAGTGGTAAATAATGCCAAGATCAGATTCAATATATTGATGATTGTTGGTGTGAACAGTGGAAAGATCAATAATAGAATTTATGAAGGATGCATCAATTATGGGTTAATGTGCAAGCTGAATTGAAATCTCTGCATGGTTTATCAAAGTAATATCAATTGGTGTTTAGGTACAAGCAGCATGCCTATCAACAAAATATCAAGTGTTGTCATAGAGCAGTAGTATGATACAGGTCCTCAGGATCAAAGGACTATGGCAAGAATACATCAAGGTAAAATTCCCAGGGTTATCTACATTCAGCATGAAAAGGGCAATGGCAGTGCTAAAGGATCAGTATCTGATTTACACTTGAAGTAGTATATTGAGCACCGAAGCAATATCTTTTTCTATATATAATTTCATGCCTTCCTGAAGTTGGTACATGTATATCTTCAAGGCCTATTTTTTTTTAAATATCAGTTACAAAACTGTGTGAAGTCTGTTTGCTGAGCTTTCAATTAAACATCTTGAATATGCTTTTGTGGAAATTCATTCTGATAGAGCAGTCAAAGTATCTGGAGAATAAAGGACTAGTTGTGATTACCATCTGAAGCTCAAAAGTTTTTTTTTAAATCATCTAAATCCTACTTCAGCACAAAGTATTTACTGGTAATCCACCTTTAAAGAGAGATTGATTATTGACATACATACCCATTATGTCATAAATAAAACTGCATGGTTGATAAGTGAGATTGACTAATACACCGAATGTATCTAGCCTCAAGGGTTTGTTTTGAAAATACATTGAACAAGCAGAAAAGTTATTTGGTCTTTCATATTGAAAGATGTTGTCTATTATCACAATAAACTGTAGGCTCGGGTTTGATTGATTGATTCACTTCAGCAACAAGGATTATTCAGTCATTAAGTGAAATATCATCACCAATAGGCAAGAAAGGTGTACCACAACAATAAATTATATATTGGCCTCATCACAATTGAACAGATGTGTACTGTAGATGTACTTTTCAGAAAAAGACTTACTTCATCTTCAACCTTCCTCAATAGATATGCATCATAGGTGAAGATTATAATATATACAGTAGTATAGCTGAAGCAAGCTTGATATGTCACATGGAACATTCACGATCTTTAAGCTTGGATACAACTATACATCTCTGATTATACAAGTATGATTATATATGGTTGTCATCACCTACACTTTATAAAATTGAAAGGAGTCAGTGCTTTGGGATTTTATCAACTTCCAGTGTACATTCAATATCAATAATCCTCAAAAGTGTTCTCTCAAAAAATATTTTACACCAGTGTGGAGCAGCAGGGTACAAAGTCAGAAGAAGAAGGCCTAATCACATCTCAGAGAGAGGAAATGCAGAAAGCAAACTAGGAAATGAGCAACCCTTTGCCATTGATGTCAAAGGGGGAGGAAAAGAAAAAAGTGGCTTCTATAAGACAAACAGAGGAAGAGTATTTCCATCAATGCCAAAGGGGGAGACTGTTGGAAATGTTGTCATTGATGGCAAAGGAATTGGCAAAGAAGGAGCATCTGAAACAGTAACTAGGAAAAGAGAAAAGCAAAGTAGCAGAGAACAAAGGTCAGTAGAGAATAACAGAGGAAGAGTGCATTTACAGATAGCAGTATCAGTCAAGGAGCGGAGACAAGTAGTGAATTGAAGCAGAGTTGTCCAGAAACAGATTAGGAGAAAAAGGCCATCAAATAGAAATTCTGGCCAATTGAGAAGAATAAGTGAATGTTCTTTTAAATGGTTACATTTGTATATAATGATGAGGGACTGCTTCTAAATTCTCTATGAATTATATGTATATTCTTGATTGAATTCAGTAGGAAGGATATTTGAGTCCCTGTGGACAATTATGAAACCTTGTGTTACTGACAAATGGGATTATGCCCGTGTAGACTGCTTGAATTTATTGTGAAAGCGTGAATTTGTTACTCATGGTCTGTAAACATCATAAGCTCTGTGGAAGGAGTAGATTCGTGAATCTGTATAAGATATCGGGTTGCTAAGGCCACGATACATTGAGAAATGGGGAATGTATAACCTGATGAAGCAGCGCGTTATAGTATGCGGAGGAGTCGTGTTGAAACATTGATGAACCAAAGGTTAGAATATAAATTGACGGAACCTTGAGCGAAGGGGCGGAACCACGAAGGACGAATAGTAGACGCAGTTTAGAGCGAACCAGTGGTTTTCATCGCACCACCTTCGACGGGAAAGCGGTATTCAAGAGATTGGGAGCGTACGAAAATGTAGGAAGCTGGGTTACACTTTTTGCCCTTTTTTGAGAAAAAAATTTCATTTTTTCGGTTCTTCAACTTTCTGCAAACTATAACAATTTTTCTGTGTAGAATTTCATTTTGCGATAAAAATAAAAGTTGTGAGAAATTTTGTTAGCTTTCTATTACTTATTTTTGAAATTTTTTTATGCAGATTTGATATGTCAACTTAGCGTTTCTTTGAGTGTGTGTTTCTTAACAATCAAAGGATTCATAAGAAGTCATGTTATGACGCAATGTTGTATTCATTGAAAAATTGTGTTTTTGAGAAAACAAAATGTGTTACAACAATCTAGACAGAGTCTACTTTGGTTTCGTCATATTTACAAAGCCAATGGATGCATATCATAATTACTAGAATTTTTTGAACTGGTCAAATACAAAAAATTGCGTATTTTGGATATGTTTCGCGACGCAAGAAATTTCTTAACATATAAGTTATAAACTAAAAATATAAAAGCTACCCATTAGAGACGACGGACCAATGTAATGTCCCATAATTTTTTCAATTTTTTTTACAATGTATTTTGGGAGATACAAAATTTTGATTTCACTGAATCACAATGACCCTTAGAAATTGTTTGCACCCATTTTATTAGAAAAATAATTAAAATTATTAAACGTTTATGAAATTCCATAAAAGTTATATTTCCTGAAAGTAGATTCAATTCTGAAAATGTTTGTCTTGGTTCCGACAGTTAATTAACAACCTTTCATGGAGTTTAATCAGTCCAAAGTTGCAGAACCATATTCAGAGCCTAGTTTTTGCGTAATTGATGACGCGTTAGTTCGACCGAACTTTTAGTAAAGTTCGGTCGAACTATGTTTTCCGCTTAAGACTCGTTAAATCTAACGTCTTAATAGTTCGGTCGAACTTTTGATCAAAAGTTCGGCCGAACTATTGTATAACTCTCCGTCGGCCAGAGACTTTTGCAGAGCCCCCTACTAAAACACATTTCGCGTCAATATAAATTGCCGTGAAATGATTCACAATTTTTGCACATTTCGCACACTTCTTCTCATTTTACAAAGATCTTGGTTTGGGTTCAAAAAAATTTCTTCAAAGTTTGGATTTAAGAGCATTTCTTGGTTGATTTTACAATTTTGGGTTTAAAGAATTTTTTTGGAGGACATTTCTTAGAGGCGGCGTGATTTTGGCAAAAATTGTAAAAAATTTCTTGGACGTACATTCAAAATACATTTCTTGGAGGTATGTACGTGTTTTGAGTTGAAGTAAATCTTTTGAGCTTCGTTTCATTTTTATAAGACATTTTTCTCTCAAATTTTTTAAAGTAAATGTTTTGAATTGGAATATGTATTTTTTGCAAAAAAATTACATTGAATTTTTTTAAATTAAATCTTTTGTGATATTTTTTGTAATTGAGTTATTCTCCAATTTTTTGAAGGAAATTTTTTGAACTTCATACCCTATTATCATGGGAAATCGAAGAACTTGTGCGAGAAAATATGATCGAAAAAGAGACCCTGAGGCACGTAGAGAAGAAACGAGACAATCTCGCAAAATAAAGTTAGAAGCCCTCTCAAATATTGAAGAGGAAAATCAACCTCAAGAAGAAATTGAAGCAGGTATGTAAATGTAAATATTATGATCTATTGATATATATTTAAAATTTTCCTAATGTAAAATGTGAAGCTTAAATTTTATTTGATGAACTAGTTTGAAAAATATTTTGTTTAATGTAAACAGACAGAGATATTCCTCAAAATATTGAAGAAGAAAATCAACCTCAAGCAGAAATTGAAGCAGGTATGTAAATGTAAATATTATGATCTATTGATATATTTAAAATTTTCCTAATGTAAAATGTGAAGCTTAATTTTTATTTGATGAAATAGTTTGAAAAATATTTTGTTTAATGTAAACAGACAGAGATACTCCTCAAAATATTGAAGAAGAAAATCAACCTCAAGCAGAAATTGAAGCGGGTATGTAAATGTATATATTATGATCTATTGATATATTTAAAATTTTCCTAATATTTATTGACATATTTATTAATTTAGTGATTTATTGAATATGTACTATTTTTTCGAATATGTACAAATGAAATCACTATCGATAATGAGATGTTAGAAAATGTTGACACTCACACATATGGAGATAAAAAACTTGACCATATTATACGATATCGTGTCGACCGCATTTTTGAAAAGTATTTCTTAAATGAGCGAGTGACAGTTCAGGCTCAAATGTTGAAAGGTCTCCTATCATCAAGGAAATTAAAAGAAGCGACAACACTATTGGGTATTCGAAAATCAACCAAAGATAAAAAAATGAAGGAAGAGGTGATAAAAAATATGAGTAGTGCTATAAAGTCAATTAAGAGATCTAGAGATAAAGATGTTTCAAATGTACGTAGAGGAATATAGATGGCAATGGTTTCACCAAGTACTCAAGAGAATCGTTTGATAACATCTATGGCACGAGCACTGGGAACCTCGCGAAAAACTTTGCACAAACATCGAAAATTTCGACTACAAATAGATGTAAATGATGAACTCGCTTGTTGGAGAGCTATTTGTAGGCAACCATACAAAGATAGACTTGGAGAATATGTTAAAAAAATAATATATGAATATTGGAAGAACAATTTGCGTGTTTCACCAACTGCAAGACATGTGATGCGAAGAAGAATAACACGAAATCGGTACGAAGAACATGAAAAACATCTCTTGGAAACCACTCAGATAGAGTTATTCAACAAGTTCAAAAAAGAGAATCATCAAATTCATGTTTCACTCAGTGCTTTTGTTCAACAAAAACCATGGTATGTAAAACCTATCACCGTACGCGACACTTGTTGTTGCCGTTATCATGTGGAATTTGAGTTATATTATGACACATTCCTTGATTTCGGTAGAACAATATGGAAGGATTCACCTCCTCCTTCCACTATCCGTGAATTCATATCTCAAATTCTATGTGAAAGAGAAAGCGATGAACTATTTTACAAAAAGAAATGTGTTGGTGGTAAAAAATGCGATGATTGTGGAAATTTGACTAAATTTCAAAACAAATATCGTACTGATATAAATGATCAATCATTGTCCAATATGAAAGTGAAATGGAAGAGATATGAATATATCCATACATCGATTCAAGGTGCAAATAGTGTTAAAAGAATTGAATTACGAGAAGAAGAAATTTTTGTGATAGAATTTTTGAGAAAGTTTGAGGCAGAAATTTACAAATACACGAAGCATTCCCATAGAGCTTGATGGAAAGACTTGCAATTCAAAAAATCCTGTGAATTTTTTCCACCAGGGACCATTTTTTCAGTAATTGATTTTGTAGAAAACTACACATTTGTTCCACAAAAAGAAATTCAGAGTGAATACTATCATTCTGACCAAGTCTCCATGCTCGTCCATATTCTATATAGACATGCTGAACAAAATGTCGATCATATAGAAAGCACGAGTGAAAATCAACATATCATTAAAGAATATCACTTTTATATCAGTGACGATCGTACACATGATACATGTTTTGTACAACATTGTTTTGGAAAAATTTATGATTCATTGAAAAATCATGGAATAACATTCAATGAACATTGGATATGGTCAGATGGATGCGCAGTTCAATTCAAATCTGCACGATCATTTTTTTGGTTGTGTTGTCTTCATAAAAAAACCTGCATTAAACATTGTTGGAATTTCTTTGAGACTGGCCATGGAAAAGGAGAACATGACGGTGCAGGAGCATGCATAAAACGAGTACTTCGAAGATATCAAATGAACCACTGTGCACGCCGACTTGTGAACGTTGAAGAAGTTGTTCAATGGTGCATCGCTGCTCTAAGCCATGAGAAAAACCCATCAAGAGAAGTGCGAAGGTACATTCAATTTAATTTATATTGGAAATATAATTTTAAACATTGTACATTTATCATGCAATGATTATCTTTGATTGTATTTTGATATCATATTTACAAATTCTTCTTCTAATTTTCCATATAAAGGTTTTTCTAGCATATTGGAATCGAAGACGTAGATAGATCAATTGGAAATGACATTGAAACAATAAAAGGGACTCGAAAATTGCATTCAATTCAAACAAAGTCGTCCAGAAATGTGTTTGCATTGGATAAAATAAAATATTCTTGTTTTTGTGATGTTTGCATAGACAACACAAAATCCAATGACGTTTGTGAAAAAAAAATGTATGTGAACGATTGGAAACATACAGAGCTAAATACAAAGGGCAAAATGTCTGTTGCAATGTTTAAAGAAATGCAATCAGAGGAAACTACAATATCATCCGATGGTGATCGAGTTTCTGATCTTGTTAGAGAAGGTAACATTTGAATTACTTTCTAATGATTTAAAGATCTAGAAATAAATTTAAATATGCATAATTAAATGTTAAATTTTTATTTTATTGTGCAAGAGATGTTTTTGCTGTAATTGCACCTATTGACAACAATGAAAATGTGAAGTATTATTTGATGCGTTGCACTGAACGAAAAATGAAATTGTTACAAGACTATAATGATCACGGATTTCAGTATGACAGAGGGTCTATTATACTGAAAGGTTATTTTTTCAGACAAACTCATCAAAGTGGAGACTTTGTTTACTTTGAAGACTATGAACTTGATTCCATAAGTTGTCAATATAGTCACTTGGTGTGTGCAGCACACATAAAGTTGATAGAAGTTCAATCAAAGAAAAAATCGAAAATTAAAAAATGGAAAATGTCAAAATCCGATCATGAACGGATTATTGAAGATGGAATTCCATTAGAATTTTTTTGAGTGAAGTGTCCAACAATTTATTATCTTTGGATTAAATATGTTTTAGAACTTCCAATACTCAACTAAAAATTGAGCTGCTTATGTTATTTGTGGTTTGCACACGTTACAAATTGTTTGGGTACAAGCACGTGCTCTAGTATCAACTAAAAGTTGTTTTTCTATACATGTGCATTGATGAAAAATGTTATATGTATTGGATATATATATTCTAGAATGAAATTAATTGTTCTTGTATATTAATTGTTCTTGTATATGTTTTTCGACCGTATGGTACAAATTATTTCACTTTATTTTGTAAGGTCAGATTCGGTCCCCATATGGCCTAGCCTCCAAGGGACAAGATAACAAGTGGTTGTCCCCACTTGCCCGAATCTCAGATTTTAAGTACAATTTTACTGTTTATGGCAGGCATCTTACATGATGTCCTAGCCAAGGATAGATTCTCTTTGTTTCAAGTTTCCGGTAAAAGTTGTCACCGAATGACCTACTAGGATATTATAAATACTATCTTTGTAAGATCATTTGGCATTCGGAAAAATTCGAAAGTCTTAGACTGTCAATCAATTTAAAGTATCATTCACCCTAGGGAGTGTAAAATATTCAATGTAGGTTGGTGACGATGCTCACTCCTAGCTTGAAGCAGCTCCAATGACCAATTATTTAATGAATTCCAATGCACTAGACCAAAGTTGGTGACCCACTTGGTTTTTCACCCAAGAAATTCCAAGGTACTCTTCTTACCTTTGGCCCCCAAAGCTACAATGGAGTTATAGGAAGGTGAAGAAATTTTTTTTCACTAATAGGAATTTGGTCACATCCCTTATCTCCCCTTATCATAAAGTTCCTATCTACTACATTATCCAACGTGTACTCAAGATCACTATTTCGTAATTAGAATATCACAATATCATAAGTTCTCACAAAAATACTTGGAATGCCATTACGACACTCATCTAACAATGGGGAGCTCAAAACCTAGAAAGCTCCTCGTCCCCTTAATAATAATGTGTTTAATTTAGTCTTTTAGGTGAGGATTAAGTGTGAATCTTGTTTTCACATACAAAAATAATTAATTGTTTAATTCCATAAATTTGATTATTCACCAAAATACATGTCATATCCACTATTTGTTTCTCCTACAAATTCCCATTATTTTATTAAAATATATGATTTTATCTCACCCAACTATCACATGTTCCTAAATTTACTCCTAATTGTTCCCTATGCCCTAAATCTACTCCTAATTGTTCCCTATGCCCTAAATCTACTCCTAATTGTTCCCTATGTTGCTTTTCCCTTACTTATTTTTAGAAAGTTATTTTCCTAGATCCATCATAACTATGGATCTATCAAGCGCCGAGAGGGATCAAATATCTAGAGGTGCAAACCTCTTTTTGAGTGCAAAACTTGAAGAAAGGTTTGCACCTCAAGAGATTTGATCCCTCTCGGCGCTTGATAGATCCGTAGTTAAGATGGATCTAAGTTGGTTTCAGTCGTGTGCAACCAAGGAAAAACTATCGATAATATGAGGAACATATGATTAATTTTATCAATAATATGTAAATACATCTAATATTAATATAACCATTTTAAATATGCTAAATATGTTTGAGATTTATCAAGTCATTTTAATTTTAAATTTTCTTAGTTACCTCAATTTTTTGAGATGATAAATATTGTAGAATAACTTTAATAATGGAAAATGATCGAATAAAATTTTTGAATGCAAAGTGACAATGTAATAATATTGAATGATAGAATGTGAATAATTAGAATGTAATCAATTACAAATAGCATTTATTGTGATCAATCTTAAACTATTTTCTTCTTCTATTCTTATTTTCACCCTTATTAGTTTTGTCATCTTTCCGTATCGATTATATTAAAAAGAAAGTATAAATCATAAATCATAAACCATTTAAATATTTAGCTCGAACTCTTGTAGTAAACACCATACCTCGAGTCTCTCTTGCTCTCCAATATTATTAGGTTTAATTATTATAACACAAAAATCGTTCTACATTGTCAATAATTTTTTGCGCTTACACTGAAATCAATGAACACTATTAATCCAATGAATTTACAAGTAATGTACCATCATACATGCAATTATATCAAATCAGAAATCAACATATACAATGAAATCAATGGGGATTGTCTTGTTACAAGTAACATTTCAATTTACCACATGTGAAAATGTAGGTTGAAACCATCCAAAACTTTAAGTTGTAGATTGAAACCATCCAAAACTTTAAGTTTTAAAACCCTTTTGATTATATATTGTGCAACATTAAAACATTAAACATTTAAACTTCATTAAATATCACATGCAAAATGTAGATTGAAACCATCCAAAACTTGAGTTTTAAAAACTTCACATGCCATGCCAATTATAATTCAACTATCCAACAAAAACATTTAACATTAAATATCACATGCCATATGTAGTTCAGATGACAACATTACTTCACATTCACATGCCAAAAGTACTAAAACCATCCAAAAATTAAATAAAAAAAATTATATAATAACAATGTAATAAAATATGTCCAAAAATTGTAAATCTCACTTGAGTATCAAACTGTATCAAGTTTAACAAATTTTAAAACCATCTAAATTTTGAAATCAAATCTACAGTAAATCATGTCCATCAAATGGAGGATCTAGCGTATGGGTCTCAGTCCACGCCCTATCCTGTGAATAGGAAACCTACATACATAATGCACATGTACTTGAACATTAAAATTTGAAGTTTTAAAAATGAATGAGAATATATATATCTAGAACTTCATGTAAAAAACAAAATATAACAAAAAAATCATTCAATACCTCGTAAGGTTCCCTCTCCATTTGATGAACAGGTTCTCCCATACGAACATCTGCAATGGTAAACTGTACAATATACATGTACAGTTAAATATATATATATATATATATATATATATATATTAAAAACTTTCAAATGAAAATGCACGTGTACATATATAAACTTATTTTCAATAATATTAAAAAAAGGAACTAAAGACAACTTGTTCAAATGTTGTGGATGTTCCTATCTCCGTCGCTAGAGTCTGCAGCTTAAATAAATCTTCTATAGGAACCTAAATTCAAAATTTTTAAATAACTCAAAATATAAATCTCTCTATATATATATATCTCAATTTTTAATGGAACATTTTGAGGTAGAATATATATATATATATATATATATAAATTTTAAACATAAATTTTAAGCTTGTGAAAAATTGTCCATACTTGTGGCTCATCTCCCAAGGAAGTAGAAGGTACATCTCCCAAGGAAGAAGAAGGTACCGCCATCCCAAAAACATCAGACGGAATCGGTACCTATTAAAACATTTTATCAAATTATATATATACATACATGTACATGTGTGGCAACAATTATTTATTTTAGAGTCACTTAAAAAAAACTAACATACATGTGCCAACATATCATGATGGTCAGACCCATCTGCATCGTTTGAGCCAGAGGTCCCGAACGTAATATTAACATTTTCATCACGCATCATGCCTGAGAACTGCAAATGGTGTTTTAACATATAATCATAAATTTTTGTTAGATTAATGTACACATACAAATAAATGTATACATGTACATACACATGTATTTATTACAAATTGTACACATGTATATGTAAAAATAATTTCAAACCCTAAGGTCACTAACACATACCGTTCCGGTGCCCTCTTCCTCATGAAAAATTAGGTCTTGCAAACCATTGCGACAATTTATTGCATATGTTTGGAGATATTCAACATTCATGTTTTAAATCTCCTCATCTGTACGATAAACAAAATTGGCACGTGCATTTTCACGTGCTCTTTGTCAATTTAAACAAAGATCGACTCCACTCAATCTGCTATGAACATTGTCGATCATAACATCTCTTGCTTCTCGACTTATTTGAGAAGTCGCATCCATCTCTGATCGCAGGGTTTCGACTCAAAACGGTCGACTCACCAATGGCGGCTCAGGGCGAGGCAACTCCACATCTCGCTTAGCGCCCTTACATTGATATAATCGACCTCTCCCCGGGCCAAAAATTTCTGAAGGAAGGTCATTATAGTCGGGTTTCATACCCAAAAAAAATTCTGCATAAAACATTTGTGCAAAATAAACATGAACCTCATCGTTCCATGGAAGCCTTCCAAAGGTTGCAAGATGTCGATCATACAAATAACCAGCTTTGTCTGGGTGCTTGAAATACTGCACCTTCAACATTTTTCTTTTTGGCCCTTCCTTATAATTAAACATTGACTTGGCCTCTGCTCTTGTAAATTTTTGTTTTATGTCCTGCCATTTATCGGGACCTATCACTGTTTCTTTTCTCTTTCTCATCATTTCTACAAACGAATCAGTCGTTGGCCCCAAATTTCTGTACACATTTACCATTTCACCCAATGAATGTGTAACTATTTCAAGGCTTTGTCTACTCTCAGCAGGTAGAGACAAAGCCATGATATCTCTTTGCAATTTTGCATGAAGGCTTTCACACCTTTGTAAGGTGCATTCCGCCATGTTGGTTTCCCATGGTATATCAGTAATCTCAGCCAGATAAGTTGTGCTGGGTTGACAGCCTTCTTCTTGAATGTAGCGAGCTGCCCTGCATCTATTTTGACCACTAGCTCGAACATTTTCGGCCTCTGCATCAATATATATAAAATTTCGTATATTAGAAAAAACACGTGTAAAAAAAGTTGTACAAATTTAATGAAAAAATATTGAAATTTATGGCAACCTTGATGTTGTTGGTTAACATCATCTCCAACATGACCCTGCTGAGAACCAACCCCAGAATGACGCTGCTGAGAACCAGACCCACAGTGACCCTGTTGAGAACCAGCAGCCGTTGATTGGCCTTTGGGGGAATAAATATCACCCCCTTCCCGCAACCTGCTACCACTCATCCCTCGACCGGTTGAACCTTGGCCATGCTCCATGGATGGAGTAGAAACCCTTCTCCTCTTGCCTCCTAAAAATTAAAATATGAAACTTATTAACAACTAATTTCACTCACAAAGTTATAAAAAAAATCAATTCCATATGTACACACATGTATGGAGATTTAAGATTATATTTAAATACCGTGAACATCCTCTGATCCCTGAACCTCCATATGGGATTCGGCTGATCTTCGTCTTTCATCCTCCATGATATATATATCTATTGGTCGACATTCACAAAATATATTTCAAAAAATCAATTTGTAATTTAGTGTACACAAATTATGTAGAACACAAATTTCAAAGCAATAATTGATCATGTGTGAAACTAAATTTAATCGAAAAAGATATTATAAAAATGATAAGTTCACCAAATTGCGCTTTACATGGTGGGAACACACTTGGTATAAAATTTACTACTTATACACTTTAGTTTGTGGAAGAAATGACACATGTACATAGTTTACCTTAAATTTGTTGTGTTTTACGGATATTAAAATGAAGAACTTCTACTTAGATCCATTCCAGAGATTGACTGTAGGGGCATTTACTAGATATGTCACCTTTCATAAAAGATGAGATCCAGAGGCTACCTGGCCCTTTACAGACTCTTCCTATAGAACTTGTAGAAGTAAACACTAGAGGCATTAACAATATCAAAGAACGTTTTCATGCTTAGACATGGGAATGTGTCTCTTTCCCTACGCAAAAAAATAGTTCAAGGTAGTTAATCTTCATAGACATGTCATCAAGCAAGTCAATGTGATCATCCCCAACTTAATTTTTATGAAATTAGGCTTGGAATCCTCTACAACCCGGTGGATGGAGTTGAATGGGAACTAGGTTGAAAGGCCTTTACAAAATACATGCTAGTGAATAATACTTACTAGGTTATGCCAACAAATAAAGTGGGAGAAATGTTTTCTCCTCGAGGTTGTCCAATTGGGTGTGTAATACCAACTTCACCCATTTCCTAACAGGTTTCTCTCTTAGGTTACAAATGTCTTCCACCTTATTAGTATATATTTTTCAATTTCCCGTGGATTCCTTGATTTTTTTTCTCCTACCATCTCCCTCTCTCACTCCCCAAATTATTGTCATCAAACATGCCCCATTGAGGATCTGGAGCAATGTTTGCACCATACTTAGAACTGTCATTGCTGCTAATTGAAATTGGAGTCATGTATACTAGATTGCTTGCTTAAGTGGCTCTTACTTGGACAATATCCTAAGATGAGTTTGACATGATGGTCATATGAGGTTGGAAGCTACTTGGTGTAATTTTCCTTAAATCTTCAAAAAAATAGAGCAAAAATGTCATTTTCTATCATTTTTTATTAGCTTCTGCATACAGCAAATGTTATCACAATTGCAACACAATTTTTGATGAAACTGTGCTATGAAAGTAAAGGGTTAAAGGCAACCATGTACAAGGCATAGTTAATACAAGGCATAGTTGAGCCAAATGTTGTTGAGGAAGGGCCTAATTATTTGGGTCTTGGTTATGGAAAACATGGAGAATGCTCCAAAGCCAAGGAGGCACATGAAGCTGTTCTAAGAAGGAATTTTATTTCGTGTTCATTACCTCAAGCTTGTGAAGTTTGTGTTCATGATGAATGGAAAAGTTTGACACCCACTTTGCAAGAAGATGTTAATAAACATGCGGCTAATGAGAATGTAAAAGAAGAGGATGTTGAAAGCTCTATCTAGTCATTGAATTCATTGCTAGTATTCAAAGGAGAGCCACTACCTCATCAAATTCACCTCCTCAAGAAGGCGACAATGGTGAATGTTCAAGGTATAAATTTGCCTTTAATCAAATTGCTTTTGATTATGATAAACATGGTAAATATTCACATAATATATATAAAAAAACTTGCACATGTTCCTTTTGTGGTTTGAATAATCATAATTTTTATATATGTTGGAAGAAGATATCCATACACATTGAAAATTTCTAAATAAATGAGGCAAAAATTCAAAGGCCCATTGGACAAGGAAAATGATGTTGAAAATAAGATGGAATTGTTTATTACTCATTGCCATAAGAAAGGTCACCTTGTGGACAAGTGTTGGACTTTGTATCCAACAAGTCATCCACAACATTTGAAGGTGGTGGAAAGAGATAACGACAAGAATGGAAAAGAGGATTCCATAATCGATGAGGGTCAAGATGATTCACATGATGAAGTGCAACTAAAAGATGCGCCATTGAAATGGTTTGCTAACAGATGGTTAGATTTCTTATCTAATTAAGGCCTTGCATGTATTTTGATGTTTCATGAATTTCTTTGCAAATTCAAAGTATAGTGCACGTTGCATGAAGCAATATGTTGAAAGTAGAGTTACGTTGACACACTTAAAATGCAACAAATATGGAAATTTGTACCTAAGCTCTACTATTTGACTTGAGAGTCAGTTGTTTGAAGAGGCATGTTTTGTCAATTTGTGTTTGGTTGATGGCACCAATATGTAAGAGTACATGGAGATATTCACATGATGTGAATTTTTTTTCTTTGAAGGAGAAAAATGATATGTCAACAAGCTATGTTTCTTGCATGATGTGTTTTCAGTTTGATGGTTTTCTTTGTGACAAGACGTCACAAGATTTTGGGAAGGTCCACTCTTGAGCGAGAGCCTCATGATTACAACCTAATAATGAGAATCAAATGGGAGTGCATCCTTATTTTGAAAACAAATAGTATTCTGAGCTACCTAGGACTCAAACCATTATTTTTAAATTTGAAATATCATGGTGTGTTACTTCACTGCCTGAATCCACAACCCTAACATAAATTTTTTTATTCCTTTTTTGCAGGATTTAGTTGGTTATATTAAAAGTCAGTTGAATTTAAAATTCTTGGCTTAGTGGCATGAACCAAACATATTGTACATATTAAATGAGGAATTTCGCTCTCCCGATCATTTCTAAATCACCCATATCACCAAGAAAACATGTTTTAAAAGAACATACTTTGGTATGGGAAAGAACTTAGGTTTCAAATATTATAAGAAGGTTTTTGATATGGTTGAGAGAATGTGGAAAATAGAATCCATATAAACAAATTATTTTTCAAAACGTATTACTTTCAAAGTATCAACAAGGAACATGTACAAGGGTGTTCAATGAATTAACGCTATTTATTTAAATTCCATGATGTATTTCTTACTCATAATTTTAAAAAATTATTAAATAATGATCTAGATTGGATAATTATATTATTTGTCATATATTTTGATGCTTATAGAGTGAAAAAAATGTAAGAATCAACTTGTAGGGTCATTTTAATGGTGGGTGGAGAATTGGGGTCTAAAACCTTTTGGAATTATTTTGAGTCATTAAATGAAAATTTTAGGGGTCAAACGATTATCCCTTGTGCCGAAATCTTAACCATTATTCTACACTTAAAGACATATCCAATGGTGCAAGAAAAACATCAAACGAAGTTCATTCAAAATTTATGCCTTTAGTAAGTTGACCTATCATGTTGACCACCATGGTATGAGATAATGACATTTTAGCCCCATTACTCATGCATGGCAAGCTAGCTACATGTGGAATTTTAACAATACTCTAAAATGTCTAAAATCACAAACCTCGTTAATGGTTGACAAAGTCAAATCTTACACCTAGTTGGCTATCACGCTATGTTAAATACTTGGCCACTAGGAGGAATAAGAGTTCCATTTTGTGTTATTGTATTTTGTTCCATAGTTGAAAATACAACTAGGAATGTGAAGTTAGAGAGAAAAATGTATGAAGTTAAGTTTTTATAGCAACCTTACATGCTAAAAGTCTTAGCTAACTCTAGAGAGATTACCTCTTTCTTTGTACTCACATATTTTCCATACCAGAAAAGAGAGAGTAGAACATGTTTACATTTTAGTGTTTTTTTTCTCCCATAAGGATTTCCTAGGGAAAAAGGAGTCTAGAGCATCATTACTTTTTAGGGTTGCTTGTCTCCCATATAAGCATTTCCTAGGAAAATAATTGTGTTGATTGTCTAGAGATATGTATGTGTGTTTCATTATGTTCTCTATTTCTTACGTTGTGTTTCATTATGTTTTATATTTCTTACATTTTTGCCCTCCTATTTTTCTTTCCAATCAAGGTTTATAAAATAACATGAGAAGCAACATGAGACTTGGAACAATCATTTTCATTATCTATATGGAAGGCAAGAAGGATTATATCCCCTTAAGCTTAAGCTTATATAGTTTGTCAATTTTTATCATATATTTTTTGGTAAGGGTAAATGTTTTTTTATCTATAGTACAAGTCATGAGTTCCCCAATTTTACCTCATGTAAAGCATGATTCAAGGAATACTACAATTTGTACTTTGTTTTTTATTGTGATGATGCCATGTCTCAATCACTTGGCCATCTCTTGATGGGTAGTTAAATATTTATAACAATAATTCAAGTAAAATTTATCTATTTGTATTATGTGAAATTATGTAAAAAATGGTATACTATTTTCCATAAAATTGGGTTGAGTTTATCATATATTTCAATGAAAGTTGATTAAATATGTTTTCTTTAAAAGGATCTAACAATTTTGTTAAGGTGTGAATTTGCAATTTTGTGTGGCTCTCTATCAACCTTCACTTCCTCATTTCTAGAAAAAATCTACTTGCTCATTCGTATACCCACTTTCTATTCAAATGCATGAGTTTTGAACTCTCGATAACTATGTTTTTCCACGCAACAAAATTATGTCACATTTTATACTAACTCTAAATATTATTTTGAATTTTGGATTACTATTATTCTTTTATATAATTTAACATTAGATATAAGTTTAAATTGAAAGCTACTTGGATGAAATATAGCTTAGATATGGCATTTGCAAATTATTATCTATTTATTGAACTAAAGGACATAATTATTACACATGTTTAATTTACATTCAAATGCTTCTTTGGTTTATCTCCTATAGCTTAATGTAATGCTAGATATATAATTTAAGTTGAAGGCCCATGAGATAAATATGACTAATATGTGACATTTGTATTGAATCATCTATTTGTTGTGTTATATGAACATACTTGGTACGCATATCTATTTGCATTACTAATATGCCATGCTTCTTTAATTTATCTTTTATAAATGATCGGAGCATCCCTTTTTAATCTATCCCTTTTGACTTCGGATATGTGGGCAATACTCATCCGAATATTTTTCTATCATAAAGCAGTGAGTAAAATTGTATTCCATTTGTGTCAATGTTAAGGTTAAGCACATGGATTAAAGTTTTATATAAGATACATTTCCATAGTGTACATTTATATCTAAAGAGTCCAAAACCTCATTCAAGACCATATGTTTTGTTGATGTAGTTTGATTGGTTATATTGCATTGTTATATTGCATTGCTTTTGCAGTTGTTGCTGTGGGCCTCACCATCTAGTGATTTTAGGTAAAAAATTATTTACATGGAATTTTGAAGTATCCTAGAATGTTTATTATTTATCACTACTAGCCTTGGTGATTTAGTTGTTTGTTTTGATGCTTCTTGGTTACCCATATTTAATAGTTGTTCATGTTTAATTCATTGTTAAGGCTTTTTATTGGCCTATCGGGATGTATTTTTCTCAAATCCATAATGGCTAAAAGAATGAAATTTATCTATGAAAAAGAGAGGTCATATGGAAAACAAATTGTTTGCAAGTGTTCTTTTGAACCCATAGAACTTGCAACCCCAATATGGATACAATACTAAGTAATACATAGCCTCGTCATCTAACTTAGCCAAGGATTTGCAATACTATATTTGAGTTGGCTAGCTCCATTTCAAGATATCATAATGTTAGATTATTATTTCTATAGATTTTGATTATGGTAGTAAAATGTTACAAAAAACCGAAAACTACAAATAATATTATTCTAGATATATGTAAAAAGGACATGGTAGAGAAAATCAAACAATATTAAACTTTTCATAAATAGTTTAGATATAAATACATTTTCTAATCTTAAATCAATAATTTTTCTAATAATTTTTTTTTAATCAATAAATAAAAAAGAAGCATTTTCAATCAAAATCACATCCAACATATAATAAAAATAATAAAAACAATTTAAAACTTCATACACTACGACATTACTATGGCAAAGAGCATAAAAATATACAAGAAAAAAATCCTTTTATATAATAATGGAGAGCTTCAAATATACAAGAAAAAAAATCTTTCAGCCTTCTTGTATCCCAGAGAAAAGAGTTACTAAACAATCATATTTTAAACAATTTTAAAACTTGGAGAAAATCATCTGTGAGTGCATTCAATGTCTACGTGTGTAAGGGGGTTAGACTCCTTGCAACATTGTTTTTAGACCCTCCTTGCATTCCCTGCAACATTGTTTTAGACCCTCCAGCAAAATTTTAATGCAGCACTCTCCAGAGAGCCATGGCGACAGAAGTGGAGGTGCTTTATTTTCAGCAGTGCGCAAGAAGTTGGAACAGATGAATATATTTTGCACAGAATATATTCCTGGACAATATTATCGGCTTGTGTGCCCAGAGTGTCAAGGAGGACAGGAAAAAGAGTTGTCTCTTTCAGTTAATATCGGAAATGATGGGGTTTCCGTGAAGTGGACATGCTTCAGAGCTAAATGTGGTTGGACCGGCAGTTTTAAGATTGCAGGGATGTCTGTAGGTTCATCAGCACATGAATTGGAAAACTTAGCATTTCAGAATGCTATATCAAATGATGAAGTTGTAGATGTGACATCAGATGTTGATGTTATGGCTTTAAAATATTTCACAGAGGAAAATCTGCGATTGGAGCAAATTTCTGATCAGGATCTCTGTGATTACTTTGCTAGCCGAAAAATTTCTAGAGAAACCCTGCAAAGAAATGGGATGATGCAGACCAGAAGAAATAATAAGATGGCAATTGCATTTACATATCGAAAGGATGGCAAGATTGTTAATTGCAAATACCGTGATGCACAAAAGCATTTTTGGAAGGAAAAGCATGGTCAAAAGATTCCTTATGGGCTGGATGATATCAAGGAAGCAAGAGACATTATAATTGTTGAAGGGGAATTTGACAAACTTTCCTTGGAAGAAGCTGGCTACAGAAACTGCATTAGTGTACCTGATGGTGCTCCTCTAAAGGTTTCAACAAAAGAGTTACCACCTGTAGAATAGGACAAGAAATATGAATTTCTATGGAATGCAAAAGAATACTATCAGCAGGCTAGTCGTATTTATCTAGCTACAGATGCAGATAAGCCTGGACAAGCTCTTGCAAAAGAGCTTGCTCGACGTATTGGGCGTGAGAGGTGCTGGCGAGTTACATGGCCTAGGAGAAGTGAATCAACAAATGAGTTATGCAAAGATGCAAATGAGGTATTGATTCGTTTTGGAAAGCAGGCTCTGAAGGAAGCAATTGAAGGTGCTTAACTGTATCCAATACAGGGGTTATTTAGATTCAAACGTTTCTATGATGTGATTGATGCTTACTATAATCTTCAACTGAGAACTAAACTTGGCGTGTCAACTGGATTGACAGGATTGGATGAATTATACCAAGTTATACCAGGAGAGTTAACCTTAGTAACTGGAGTACCAAATTCTGGGAAAAGTGAGTGGATTGATGCTCTCTTGTGTAATTTGAACCATGCTGAAGGCTGGCCATTTGTTCTTTGCTCCATGGAATACAAGGTTCAGGAGCATGCAAGAAAACTGCTAGAAAAGCATATAAAAAAGACTTTCTTCCATGCTAAACTTGGAGACTCCATACCACGAATCAGTGCAGAAGAACTAGAGCAGGGAAAGCAGTGGCTAAATAATAGTTTTTTTCTGATAAGGTGTGAAAATGAAGCACTTCCTTCAATAAAGTGGGTCCTTGAACTTGCGAAGGCAGCAGTTTTTAGGCATGGAGTACGTGGCTTGGTAATTGATCCATACAATGAGTTGGATCATCAGCGTCCTTCTAATCAAACGGAAACTGAGTATATCAGTCAGATGCTTACAAAGGTGAAGCGCTTTGCTCAGCACTATGATTGCCATGTCTGGTTTGTTGCTCGCCCAAAACAGTTACAAAATTGGCAAGGTGGTGCTCCAAGTCTCTATGATATTAGTGGCAGTGCACATTTTATCAATATATAACATAGGAAACTACTATTTATTTTAATTATTATACTTAAATAACTATAACAAAATGGCATAGTTCCATCTTAACCTTAGAATCTGTTTATCGCTTATCAAAATTTCAAACATGGAAACGATAAGAGATATTTTCATACCCGTAGTCGACGAGCGCGGACAGCAGGAGCACCAGCACGCCCGGGAGTAGCAGCAGCGCCAACAGAGAGAAAACAAACAATGCGCGAACAACGAAAATTGTAAACTATTACCTTTCGCGGGCGATTTATTTATAGAAAATAGTTCGGTTGAACTTTTGTAACAGTTCGGCCGAACTTTTGTTGCCGGTTTTCCAATCTCCGGCAAAAATTCTGTTTGCCTGCGCCGTCAGTGTGTCGTTAATTCAAACGGAATTACGAGTTCGGCCGAACTTTATAAAAGTTCGGTAGAACTATTACAAATTTCGGCGTACTTTGTAAATGTTCGGTCGAACTGTGTATTCAAAAAAAAAATTCGACTGATTCTCACAAAGTGTAACCCAGCTTCACATTTCTTCCCTTCTTTCTTCCCTAGAACGAGTGACATGCGTCCTTGAACAAATCTACGAAAACCGCTATCAACACGCGCCATCACACGTTAATGTCTGACCAAGGATGCCGCGCGATATTGTTGTGCATCGTCGATCTGGAAAGGAGCCATCTGACGGTGGCCGTATGAGGAAGGTGCACGATGGATAACCATGGTACGGTGCGAGTATGTGATTGGGTCATTGATTATATATGTGGGCCCAGTTTAAGTAGTGTATGGATTGAGGGAGGAGTTCTCGCAAGGTGCCCATCTGATCTTGATCAGAAACTAAGACTTCTTAAGGGTTTATGCTCTACCATGGGTATGACTATTGACACTGACAAAACAAAAGTTATGATTATCAAATCCAAGAGGGATACTTACTTTAAGTTTGTGTATGCCAATAGCAACTTGGAGGAAGTGTCTTCTTACAAGTACCTAGGATTCATTGATATTCATCACAAGCTCAACTGGAGCTATAACATTGAGAAAAGGATTAATGGAGGGTGGAAAGCTTATTTTGGTCTTGAAAATACTTGGAAAGAAGAAAACCTTGTGGTGTGTGATAAAAAGAAGCTCCTCTTTGAAACTTTAGTCACTCCCGTTATCTTGTATGGATGTGACATTTGGGGTTGCAACATCTCTAGAGAATCATGGAGAAAGATTGAACAAATCCAAAAGCGTTTTATAACGTATAACCTCAAAAATAAAAGAAATACACCCTATCCTATTCTCCTTATAGATGTGGGTCTTTCCCCTATCAAGAGGCTAGCTATGACTAGGCTCCTATTGTACAAACACAAAATCAATAACATGGGAGACCATAGACTTCCTAAGATAACTTTAAATTCCAGCGAGAACCAATTAAGGCTCAAACGAGGTTGGTATAAAGATACCAGGGCCTGGTTAAACGATCGGGAGATCTACAGAAATGTTGCATTGCATAATATTAATAACATTAAAAATATTGTTACTCCTAAATTTAAAGAGAAAATGTGGTGTGAGAAAGATTTAGAGGCTAAAATAGAATTAAGATATTATAAAAAGGTCATCAATCCTACTCTAGAAGATCAAAAGTATCTCTTTGTTTTAACTAGCTTAAAGAAAAAAATTAATATAGCCAAGATAAGAACGAACTCTCATGAGCTCCATAGTGACACAGGTCGTTGGGTATTTCCTAAAACACCATGGGTGAAAGGATCTACCATCTCAGTGAGAATACAAACATTGAGGATGAAAATCACTTCCTCTTAGAGTGTTATGCGTACACCCACATTAGATCTCAGTTTCATAATCTTCGTTGCAATACCAACCTTCCTAACCTTTTAACATGTCAAAATTATAGTGAGCTCAGGATGCTTCTCTCCAAGCTCTTTGAAAATAGAACTACAATTTTAAAACAAACTAAATAATTTGTTTCTTTAGGTGCGGTGTCAGTGGACATTAACCATCATCATCGTCATTGTAGTTTTGTTTTTATCAAAAATTACAAATAAAAGTTTCAAATATATTTATCACATTAAAATAAATTTAAATAATAATGATTTATTTCAAAATATAGTATTTCTAAATTTTATATTCCAATTTAATTAATAAACATATAAAATCTTAATATTTATAATTTTTTTTTTTCTAAAATACATATGTATAATCGCAAAACACTTGGAAAAAAAATATAAAAACAATATATTATTAAAATTTTAATAAATTTAAGAAAAAAATTATTTTTAAATATAAAAATGTGAAATTTATATATAATTTAAATAACATTATTAAAAATAAACATAAATTCATCTTAATAAAAAATCTACCATATATTAAAAAAATTAAATCTCTCTTTCAAAAATTTTCCTTTGAATTTAGATTGAAAAAAAATTGTATTATATTAGACTTAATCTCTCTAATCAATTAATAGATCCCCACTTAAAATCAATTTATACTATTAATTATTATACCTTTATCCATCTTATCTTTATTATTTTAATTTTAATTAATATTTATATATCTATTTACTTAATCATGACATTGCTAACCATACCAACAACAATAATGATAAATAGCTATATCTATTTACTTAATCATAACATTGCTAACAATACCAACAACAGTAATGATAAATAACAATACTCAAAGGGATTAACATTTAAAATAACATGAAGCAAATCATATACCACTTATTTTAAAGATTTTAGAGAGAAATTGGTTTACACTATACGTCAGAGCGAATACGAAATGGAAATATGGTGAGTCAGTATGTTCCAAATAAAATATTAACGTCTTGGCCTTTCAATTACCCTACAATCTCTGGATATATACATGATGGAAAGATAGTATTTTACATTCTTCCAAATTAATTACAGGTTATCTACCATTTTTTTACATTTTAATTAAAAATGATATATCTTTAAAGGATTTTTTTTGTCTTTAATTACCATTCCAAATTAATTACAGCTTATCATTTAAGAATGGACCTCGCATATTTTTAATTTTTTTTTATGGAAAAAAATAGATGTAAGGTTTAATTTGAAATTGCAAAAATATCCTTCACCAAATGTTATCGTATGTTTTTCTTTTTTTCATAATTTTTTGTTTTCCAATTTGTAATATCTCTTTTTTTGATCGAGTTACTGGATAAAATTGACCACTTAGTATTTCCCCATGGTATTTCTTGATGGTATTTTCCCATGGTATTGATCCATGGTATTGACCCATGGTATTTCTTGTTGGTATTGACCCATCAAGCCTATAAAAAGGGAGAGAAGCTAGGCATTTAGGGCATTCTGGATTATCTATTTTATTATGTTTGGGTTGAGAACCTGGCCTGGCCAGTTCTTTTATTGATCCCGGGACGAAAACCCTGCGGTAATGTTTATGTGGTGGATCCATTCAGGATTCACAATTGGGCTTCAATTTCTTATATGTGTTGTGTTCCGTGTTTTTATATGAAATACCTAGATGTGTTGTTTTATTTAAAATTTATTGATCCTCGGGATATTACAGTGGTATCAGAGCTGTGCATCCTGCCAGCCTGAGAGTTTTATGCAAGGAACTTCGGTGAAATTTATTTTTCACCCTAGCCAGCATTTCTCACTTCGGTGATATTTATCACCCTAGTTGGATTTTTATTTTTCAGTAAATTATTTAATTGGGAGACATAAGTGAAGGGAAAATCATTTATATGTCTGTGGGTTAAATTTGTGAAAATATTTGAAGGCATGATTGACAAAATCATTTATAGCTTGTATATAGCCTCTTATGAATAAATGTACCCATGATATTTATTCATGTGTATGGAATATTATAAATGTACCCATGATATTTATTCATGTGTATGGAAGATTCATATCTTTCTTGAAAATATGGTCATTGTTGAAAGGCTGGAAAATTATTGCTAGACAGGGATCATTCCCAGGTTTCTCATTAGCTAAGTATTGAGATCCATTGATGCCAATGTCGTCATTTTATTTTTGGAAACGCCACAAGAATCAACATAATGATATATCAGTCGATTCTTTGGGCTACAATACTTCTGTGGATCAAAGATGGCAACAACATACAAATCAGAAGCAAGAACAGAGCGACAGGCCTTTCTCTCGAAAGGTCCATGTTATTCTTCAGCAGTCAAAAGATATCCGGAAGGAAGATGTAACAAGCAAGTGTCTCTTCGAACTTGGATCCAAATTGCAGGGTACAAAGTCAAAAGATGTTCTCCTATAGCTAGACACATTAAATGCGGCTTTGAGCTTGATAGATAAATCAGAATGGGAAGGGTCAAGTTGGGCCTTGAAGCCATCCATGCTTGCTTTGATACAACCTAGGTTCTTGGAGCATTCTTGTGAAAAGGTTAGACTCACGGTCGCCTCTTGTCTCAGTAAAATCATAGCCTTAACAACACCGCTATTGCCCTACAATGATGACATCATGAGGAGGACTTTTCGGGTAATGGTAGAAGCACTCCAAGGGTTGAACAACACCACCATTCTTACTTTTTTCCAGAAGCGCACAATTTTGGAACGCATGGCGAAATTCAGATTTGGTATGCTTATGCTGGATCTAGAGTGTGATGATTTAATCCTTCAGATGCTCCAATACTTCTGCAATGGAATTACAACGTCTCATCCAAACTACATCAAAACAGACATGAAAAATATCATGTCTCCGATCTTAGGAGAAGATAGGGCCATCTACGAACAATTGAGATCCAAATTGTTGGCCATTTGGAGGAAGGAGCTAATTGCATCACCTGCTGCTTATGAACTAGTTGAGGGGTTGATCAAACAGAGCATCAAACTACTTAGAAAGAAGTTAACCAAGGAGGAACTAACAAAGATTTGTGGAGACAACAAGAATGAACTAAGGAGGAAAGGCTTATGCTTTGTATGCAAGGGAGTTTGGGCACTTGACCATTCATGTCCAGATAATAAGGAGGCAACAAGGATAGCAAAATTAGAGACTTCTTCAGATCATGGGGATTCATCCATTGATGGGTTCGCTGGTTTTCAGGAGAGGACCTATGAAGGATCTGAGTAGTCAAGTACAAATGGTGAGCAGCAACACCATGCTCTTCAGAGAAACTTGCAGGACAAGCTGAGCAGTCAGCTTGACAAAGTACATGACGAAAGGAAAGATGCAATTCCTCCTGATGATGTGGTAGTTGAATCTATAAATACAACAAAGGACATCCATAAAGAGTATGGGCAATCAGGTATAGACAACACTCCACCAGTACATCCATGTTTGACAACCAGAGAGGAAGAACAACTGATCCTCACATGTGAAGAGGTCCAGGATGAATACACCCAAGGAGAATCAAATGAGGAGAGGATCATGCATTTTCAAGAAAGGATCATGCATTTCAAGGCATATCTTATGTTGTTGAAGCAAAGAGTCTGGATAGTCTGAGACACTATCTTACAGGAGAACACAAAAATTGAGGAAATCATAGGGAAATGTGCCAAATCATCGACCAAGATGTCGAGTATTGAGGAACAACTCAAGTCCCTCACAAGGCCGCATAAGGAGTACAATTGGGAGTCCCATAGCAGCGCTCTACAGGAATACATAGATAAGGCTTGCAACACCAACAACCCACCTTTATACATCAAGAAGAGCAGGGCAGAGTTTTCCAAATACATCATGTTGGGTAACCAAGTACAACAACATGAATTGAGTATCGAACAACATCAACATAGTAGATTTGCAGATATTCATCCCTCCCTAGGTATGGATTGGCGAGAGATTATGAGTTGGTATTCTATCGATAGGTTGATTCTTTGGAGGATACTCATAGCCAAGGGCATATTGCAGCTTGGGCCCTTTGGTGCGGGCAGTGATGAAGGGCTGAAATGGTACCATAACCCACAGGTCCCAGGATTTAGGTGGCATTGGGATCCAGGAGAATCCATTGGGGAAAGGATTGTTTAGGATCCAGGTAAATCTATTGAGGGGAGGATTGGTCGGAGGATTGTTTGGGATCTAGACATTGAAGGATCCATTCAGGACCATTCAACATGGAGGGCGTATCGGATTGTATGGGATCCTGGTATTAATGTACAAATACTTCTTTTGTGGATAGAAGTGGATTGCTTTAGGACAAGCAATCTTTGGGCGGGAGGATTTGTAATATCCCCTTTCTTGATCCAATCAAAGTGGATAGAATTGACCCATGGTATTTCTTGATGGTATTTTCCGTATATTGGACCCATGTAGGCTGACCCATGGTATTTCTTGATGGTATTTTCCCATGGTATTGACCCATGGTATTTCTTGTTGGTATTGACCCATCAAGCCTATAAAAGGGGAGAGAAGCTAGGCATTTAGGGCATTCTGGATTATCTATTTTATTATGTTTGGGTTGAGAACCTGGCCTGGCCAGTTCTTTTATTGATCCCGGGACGAAAACCCCGCGGTGATGTTTATGTGGTGGATCCATCCAGGATTCACAAGTGGGCTTCAATTTCTTATATTTGTTGTGTTTTGTGTTTTTATATGAAATAATTTAGATTCGTTGTTTAAAATTTTGATCCCTGGATATGTTATTTAATTGTCCCGCTCATTTCCTTTTCTTTTCAGCAACTTGGTCCTTCTCTAACATTTTTCCACTGCCTCCTTCCTTTCCTCTTTAACCATGTCTCTCTACGCTGTCGTTTCTCTCCTTTGTTTCAATTTCTCATGCTCCTCGACCGTTTCTTCTCATGCTCTTCGACTCCGCCATGCTTTCCTTGTTTTATTTACACAAGAGTGAGGCCACTCATGTATGAAGGAATCACAAAGGCGACGCTTAGGCTATTGGAGGAAATTGGCCTCTTTGTAAAGATCGTGGGATTAACATAAAGTCTACTTACATTACTGTTTACATGAGTCTGTATCTGGTTCTGTTTACATGAGTCTGTCTCTGGTTATTTCATGCTCAATCACATCAATTTTGTAAGATGTTGATGAAATTTTAACAATGAGCACGAACCATCTATAGGTTTTGAAATTCCATGAGCAGCGAGTGAACCTTTCTCAAAATTGCAGCCTTATAAAAGGTAAGAAGGAATATACGCCATTTCCTTTTTCAGCCGCTCAACGTCCATCACTGACTTAAAATGTAAAAACATGTGATGTATTTTATCAATCAATCCCTTTATTTTTTTTAAATGCACAGATCATGGAATCAAAATAGTTAACGAGATGGCTCACCTTTGAGTACAACAAACATTTCTATTGTGACAGAGAATTTTCAGTTTAAGAAATGATTATTTTTTCTTTTTTTAAAAATTTAGTAGTTCTTTATCATTTTCTATTTATTAAAGAGAGAGAGCAAGTTGTAATATATACTTATTTGGTAGATTATTACAACTTATTTGGTAGCTCTTTAATCCACTAGTAAGAAACCATGTTTATTGGCCACTTTAGAGCATTAAATGCCATCTAAAATTGAAATTATTTCTTTCGTCTACTAGCGGGGATGTCACAAAATCTATTTGACAACATGATAAAAGCTATCCACAAAAATCATGGAGGATCATATGTTAATCATCTGAAGAGTCAATCAGATCTGTTGAGCCTGTTCAGCGTGGCATGACTATTGGCTGCATCTGTTGAAGCTGCCTTTCAATTCTGCACTCTTATATCTTGAATTTCTTTTTAAATTACCTGTAGTATTGAGACCCACTTCGGGACTGCCTTCACTTGCTTGTAAGCTTGGCCAGCACACATTTCAGAGTCCAATATGTGTGAATGGATTAATGAAAGAGAGGGACGTCTTCTTGTATTCCCGGAATCAACAATAAAATCCATGTTTTCTTCCTTATTGTTACTTTCTCTCTCATCTCTGAATTATATTTTGAATTTGTGGAGAATTGCCTAGAAAGTCTTGGCAAGGCCATGTTTTTTTTGAAAGCTTCTACTTTCCTGTAAAAAAAACCTGTATATATCTCTTAATTGTCAAATTTAATTAACTAATTTAATTTTCAAATTTGATCAACTAATTTAATTTTCAAATATGATTAAATAATTACACGCACAGGTTGAATTTTGAATTTCTTTCCATATGATGAAACTAGCCTTTTTATAGAACATGAACCCACATGTGTTCCACCCTTCACTCAGTTGCACAACATGCAACCTGTGTTCCACCCTTCACTTATTTGCACAACATGCTGGATGGATGATTCTTGATGCCCACAACATGGGGATGGATGATTCGTGATGCGCACCTGTTTTTTCTATCTAAAACCTCACAATTAGTCAATCATCTAGATTAATTTTGAATTGAAGTTTGGATCTGTGATTTAAAAATAAGATTGAATGCATAATGCTTTACTAATTACGAAAACTTTATTTCAATAAACTTTCCTTATATTAAAATTCTATTGAATCCATTTTATTACCAGGTTAATTTTCTCTACTAGATTGTTAGATTGTCCTAACCCTGATTGGTATTAATATTTTTGGCACAATATTGTCTAAACATAAATTAAAATTTTACAAGTTACATTTGGTTCTAAGTCAATCGTTTCGGTTTTTATTTTAAGTTTAAAATCTCTGGCATCATTAAAATTTTACATGTTACATTTGGTTCAAGTCAATAGTTTTGGTTTTTATTTTAACTTTAAAATCTCCCATCGTATACATTTTGACATATGAATAGTTACTTCATAATATCATATCCATTTTTCGTTAAAGAGGATTTATGACGACACATGACACATATCCATTTTTCGTGAAAGAGGATTTAAGACATCACATGACACGATCTTTACCAAAACTCTATTCTTTTGTCGAAATTTAAATCCATCCGTATGCCTTTTACTCTATTCTTTTGTCGAAATTTAAATCCATCAGTACGATTTGGATGACTGGAAGGTGTCATTGTACGTGACACTTCTTATCCAGATTTTAGTAGGATCATCAATCTCTAAGATTATATGAGAATAATAACTAAAATAAAAGATAAATTAATTTTTTTTTTAATTTTAGTATTAATATTAGAATGTTTACAAATTTTAATATATATATGGTTATGGAGATTTAATTTGCACAATTTCATACTTCACTTTTGTTCAAGAAAATGGAAGTCAGTGATAGATAATTAAAATAATAATTTAGGAAGGAAATAGTATACATGAATGAAAGATGCAATTTTTTTTTTAAATTTTAAATAAATGATATATGAAATTTATATAAAAATGTATGATAAAATAATCTTAAATTGTGGTAAACTGTTAATTGAATAAATTATCATGATTTCTTGTGAATCTCATAAACTACATTACAAATTATTAATCTTGACTTGCCTTGGAAAAGTAAACTTTGGAAAGAAAATATAAACAAAACATAACCAAAATTTTAATGGTCATGATCTCAAAGCATGATATCTAACCATCAATATAAATGTTTATCTTCACTACTATGTAGCATAAGTCAAAGGAAATAAAAAATATTTGGAAAATTTAAGCAGACTTTGTTAAAATTGGAAAATTTAGGCAAATTTTGTTAAAACGAAATCTGGAGTAGGTATGACTAAACATACATAGGTATAAATAGACACCTATACATGCATAACAGATTAATTGAAGTATATTTCCAGGAATCTTGTAGATTGTAGATGGAGCATCACGCTTTCTAAATAGTCCTTGAAATAACATAAGTTCTCGACGACTGTTGCGATTGAGGCTCATCCAAACATAGAGAGGTGGATAGGGATCGATGGATGTAAAGCATGTTGAGATATTGATTAAAACAAGCACAGAGGAGTGTGTTCCCCTGACAACACAAAGAATGCAAAAATAATGCGAAAATAGTAGTCAAACACAGATAGACAGTGAATTACAGAACAAATTTCGTTTTCTATTCCATCACACTAACAAAATGAAATTACATGGTGTTTATACAAAAATGGTTGAAAGCCTATAACTTTAATGCGATTCATTTCTGAATCGGACGTTCAACAACCAATCGTCCTTCTGCCTACGATCTGTTGTTTCTACACGAAAACAACGTACAAACCATAAACTAGCGGACCTGAAATTTTATTGGTTCCACTTCTGAAACCACATCACTTCTGACGCTCCATCTCAAATCTCACATCGGCGAACACAAATTTTAACATATGCGCGATATGGGAAAAACTTAAATCTTGTAATATGCGATGTGACATGGCACATCGCATCGCAACTTCAAAACAATAACTTGCAGACACTTATTTGTTATGTCCTGAGCTTTGTGATGTTCTCTTTTGTGCTACTCTCCAAAGCTTGACATGTGCCCCTCTTGCAATCGCATAGCAAATAACGTAACATAACTTTGCGAGCGAATTAAAGGTAAAACTTGAAACTTGTGAAGTGCGCAGCTACAGGTGGCTTAAAAAGTTTAAAAAAAAAAAAACTTGCGAAGTGCGGGCGACTTGTGGGTCTTACTAGATCGCATTGGCGGAGCTTCAAATCTGGCGAAATGTTAAGAGTTGCAACTTAAAATTTGCGGATTCTGATATGTTGGGACATAAACTGCTGTGAGTATGAAAAAAAAACGTAATGGCGGAATTCAAAGGATTTCATCTATTTGCAAAATGCGGTAAGGTTGAGATGGGTCCCACCGATATCACATCGGCGAGGAAACAACTTATGCGAAGGGCTTAAGAGTTAAAAAAAAAAAAATATTTGGGTGCGAAGTCGTGGGCAACGGTAAGTAAATGCGGCAAGTAAGAAATAAAAAACAGAGTGTGCGGCTCGGGTACTCTGTTTTATTTTTTGCGTGGATTTCATGAAAATGCCTTTGGGCCTGAAGCCTGCTACTTGTCCTTCCTTGCACAAAAATTCAAAGAAGCATGGACTGCTACCACATTTATTCATGGTGGTGGTTGGGAGTACTTCCATCACTCCCTCTTGATCACAACTGACACCTTCAACCATTCCCAGACACTGTCTGAGATAAAAAGAACTTTTCTGTCCCAATGGCTTTGTGAGGATATCATCAAACTATTCCTCTAACTTACAATGCTGTAAAAAAATTTCACCATTGTTAACTAATTCCCTTATGAAATAGAATTTGGCATCAATATGCTTTGTTCTCTTGTGGAAGACAAAATTGTTTGAAAACGCAATTGTTGAGCTGTTATCGTAATAAACTGTGGTTCCTTTGTCCTACTCATGACATAAATCTCTCAGCATCCTTCTCATCCAAACTACTTGATAGGCTGCTGCTCTTGCCGCTACATATTCAGCTTATACTGTTGATAATAAAACTATTGGACGCTTCTTGGAAGCCCATTATATGGCTCCCGATCCAAAATGAAAGACATACCTTGAAGTGCTCTTTCTGTCATCTACACTTCCAACCCAATCATTGTGAGTGTAACCAATCAACTTTAAATTCTCAGATGTGGAGTATAGAACACCATACTCCTTTGTTCCATTTACATACCTTAGAATTCTCTTGCCTACTTTCCAATGTGTTTCCTTGGGTATCTCCATGAATCTGGATATTAAACTTACTGCATACATTATATCAGGCCTAGCTGCAGTCAAATATATTATACTGCCAACTATGCTTTTGTACAATGTCTGATTGGCATTCTTCCTCTAATCTTGCTTGCTCAACTTCAACCCCATGACAGTTGGAGTTGATGATGTCTTGTTATTGTGCATATTGAACCTTTTTAAAACTTCCTCAACATACTTTTCTTGGGAGATACAAATCCCCTTTTCTGTTTGCTTTACTTCTATGCCTGAAAAATATCTTAAAAAACCCAAGTCAGTCATTTCGAACTCACTCTTCATGACTGCTTTGAAATCAATAATAAGAGAAACATCATTGCCTGTAAAAATCAAATCATCTACATATAAAACAACAATAATAATTTTACCAGCATTTTCTTTGATGTAGAGTGTGGGTTCACCATCACACTTTTCAAACCCATTGTCTATCAGGTAAGCATGAATCCTATTGTACCACACTCTTGGTGCTTGCTTTAGCCCATAAAGAGACTTCTTCAACTTACACACTTTATGTTCATGGCCTTCTATTTCATAGCAAGGAGTTTGTTCAACATACACCTCCTCCTTCAACATGCCATTCAAGAATGTTGACATCATATCCATTTGATAAAATTTATACTTTTGTTGTGCTTCTATGGACAACAATGTACGCACTGTCTCCATCCTTGCAACTAGTGGAAAGGTTTCCTCATAGTCTCGTCCTTGTTGCTGCTTGTAGCTTTTGATAGTTAGTCTTTCTTTGTGCCTTTCTATCTTGCCTTCAATGTTGCTCTTGGTCTTATAGACCCATTTCACTCCAATAACTTCTTTTCCTTTTGGGAGGTCCACTAACTCCCATGTATCATTATTTTATATTGCTCCTATCTCTTCATTCATTGCTTCAATCCACTTCCCTTATTTTACTACATATTCATAATGGATTGGATCATCAACATGAAAAAATAAAGAAAATAAAGAATTCAGACCAACAGTACTATTTACTTCTTCTTTCTCATAAATTTCACTTAAATTTCTAAGTTTTGGTCTTCTTGTATCTGTTGATAATGAGCTTGGAGTTGCACTTGAACTCGTGGGAGTTGTTGATCCCTGTAGTGTGCTTGGAGAAGCACTTCCTTGGTTCTGCACTGATGTTCTTATTCTTGCTTGCAGTGTGCTCTATTGAGCTTGTATAGGTGGAGGAGGAGCCATCATTTAGGAATTATTTTCTACAATCGATTCCTCTTTGTCTTCATGTGAAAGACATGTCTTCACATTCACTGTCTTCTCTAAAATTCCATCTCAAGCTTCCTCTTCTATGAACTGCACATCTCTGCTGATTATAACCTTCTTGGTTGATGGATTATAGAGCTTGTAAGCCTTCGATTCATCACCGTATCCAAACAATATACACTTATCCCCCATGCTGCCCAAATTCTTCCTTAACTCATCTTGGAAATGTGCATATGCCACACATCCAAACACCCTGATGTGAGTGACAAATTTCTTTGTTCCACTCCATGCTTCCTCTGGAACTCTGTTCATAACAACTATGGTTGAACCTCTATTTAAAATATAAGCTGCAAAATTGAGAACTTCTGCCCAATACTCATTTGGTAAATGCTTTTCCTTCAACATACTTCTTACGATGTCCATGATGGTCCTATTATTTCTTTCTGCTACACCATTTGATGAGCTGTATACCTTGTGGTAAATTTCTTATGAATCCCATGCTCCCTGCAAAAACGTAGGAAGTCTCATGAGATCTATTCTCCACCTCTATCAGTTCTTAAAATTTTTATGTAATGTCCACTTTACTTCTCAATAAGAGATTTGATGTGGTATAAATCTTCAAACACTTAACTCTGTTTTAGGAAATAGACCCATATCTTCCTTGTGTAATCATCTATAAATGTCAAAACATAATGACTGCTAGCTAATGATGGCATTTGCATTGGTACACATAAATCTGATGGAAAATCTCCAAGGGTGCCTTTTCCCTTATAAATCTAAGTGGAAGATCACCAAGGGTGACTTTGCCCTTATACTCTTTCCTTCTGGAAATGATTCTCTGTGTTTTTTTCCCAAGATGCAACCTTCACACAGGTTGCCTACTTTCTCTATGAGTGGTAATCCCTTTACCATACCTTTTCTATGCAACAAGTTAAAACCTTCGAAATTGAGATGTCCAAATCTCAAATGCCATAACCATTTCTCATATTTCACTTCTTCCTGAAAGAGTTATTGTGTGACAGCTGCTAAAACACCTCATTCCTTCAAGTCTGATATGATCTTGAGAGGAAACATTCTATTGCTTGTCATATGCACTTTTGCAATGACCCGTCTACTTAGAGGTATATCTATGATTGTGCACACATCATTTTTTAGAAACACATTGTAGCCCTTATTCACGAGTTGTCCAATGCTTAGAAGGTTACATTTCAGGCTAAGTACATAATAGACATCTGGCACAAACTTCTTCTCTCCCTTATTTGTCAGTATTCTTGCTCTTCCTTTTCTCATGACAGATACCTTAATATCAGTCCCTGTTCTCACTTCAGATTTTATACTCTCATCCATATTGGCAAACATTGCTATGTTTCCAGTCATATGGTTACTACGTCTTGAATCTAAGAACCATACATCTTCTTGTTTTCCTTGTGCTACATTACAAGTTAAAATCACATTACCATGGTTTGATTTTCTTTTGTAAAATTTACACTAAGTTTATTACCCATGTCGTTTTTTTTGTTTCTACATTCATTGGAAAAATGCCCATAATTTTTTCAATAATGACATTGGACTTGAGATTTATCATACCTTTGTCCTTGTGTTTTATTTTCTCTTGAGCCTTCGCTTGGATTCTAGTTATTTCCCCTTCTAGTTGTGCTTTCTGGGATGCTTCTTCCACCTCTGTGTGGGATTCTTCCTCTTCCTCGGTAGTTTGATATTCCTCAACCTCTACCTCAACTAAAAGGAATTTGTGTCTTGAATGCATGCTCCAATGAGGAGTTTGTTGCTATACTCAGTCTATGCTCATGAGACATCAATGATGCATGAAGCTCATCCACTGAAAAGTGTGAGAGATCATTTGTCTCTTCTATGGCCACTACTATGGGATCAACCCTTGATGGCAGGCTTCGTAGGATTTTATCCACTATTCTCCTTTTTTCAAGTGTCTCTCGATGGGACCTGATTTGGGTAACCAACCCAATCACATGTGTTCAGAATGATTCTATGTTATCAGACCCTTTCATACAAAGAGTTTCCAAATCTCTCCTCGGCATTTGAAGTTTTGTTGTCTTCACTTTTTCCATACCTTGGTAGGTTGTCTGGAGAGTATCCTATGCCTCCTTAGACTTTTTTCATCTGCAATCCTTGGTAAAATATTCTCATGTGCTACTTGGGAGATATAGAAGAGGGATTTGGAGTCCTTCTTCCTATTTTGTTTTAAAAAATATGTTTGTGCTTGTGTCAAAGCATTACGTGCTGCTGCATATTATAGTTCTTGGAAACCATATTCCACCATCTCCCAAATATTTTGTGAGGAGAATAAAGCCTTCATTGTAATAGCCCCATAATCATAATTATTTCCATTAAACTATGGTAATTCTGTATTTTTTAGGCTTGTGCCTACTACTATGATCTTGATTGTGTAACAAAACGTTTCTTACTATTGTAAAAGTTTTCTCATTGTAGGAGCCTTTCAATTCTACAAAAAATCTTAAAAATTCTTCAGTAAAGACTCCTTCTTTGACTGAGAGCCTAGACCTGCTCTGATACCATGTTGAGTTATGAATAAAACAAACACGAACAAATGCATTCCCCTCACAACACAAAGAATGCACAAATAATGCAAATATAACAGTCCAACACAGACAGACAGTGAATCACACAGGAGAGGAACAAATTTGTTTTCTATTCCATCACAATAAAAATAAAATTACATGGTGTTTATACAAAAACAACCGAAGCCTGAAAATTTAATGTGATTTATTGTTGAATTGGATGTTCAACAACCAAATGTCCTTCTGCCTATGATCTGCTATTTGTACCCAAAAACAATGTACAAACCATAAACCAGAGGACCTGAAATTTTATTGGTTCCCCTTCTGAAACCACATTGTATCCGACACTCCATTGTAAATCACACATCGGAAATCACAACTTTTAACATTGCAACTTCAAAACAATAACTTACAGACGCTTATCTATTATCTCCCGAGCTTTGCGATGTGCGCTTTTACGCTAACCTCCTGAGCTTGACACATGCCCTTCTTGCGATCACATTGAAAATAACATAACAAAAATTTGCAAGGGGTTTAAAGGTAAGAATTTAAACTTGCGAAGTGTGTGACTACGGGTGTCTTGAAAATGTTAAAAAAAAAAAATTGAATTGCGGGCAGCTTGTGGGTCTCGCCATATCGCATCGGTGGAGTTGTAACTTAAAATTTGTGGGCCGCAATCTGCAAGGAGATAAACTGCGATGAGTGTGAAGTGAAAGAAAAAAAGTTAATGGTGGAATTTAAAGGATTTCATGTGTTTGCAAAATGCGGTAAGGTTGAGGTGGGTCTCGTTGATATCGCATCGGTGGGGAAACAACTTATGCGAAGGGCTTAAGAGTTACAAAAAAATTGTGTGCAGGAAGTTTCTGGCGATTGTAAGTAAATGCGATAGGTAAGAAATAAAACATAGAGTGTGCGACTCAAGTACTCTATTTTATTTTTTGCATGGATTTCATGAAAATGATTTCGGGCCTAAAGCTTGTTGCTTGTCCTTCCCTGCACAAAAATTCAAAGAAGCATGGGTTGTTGCCACATTTATTCATGGCAGTGGTTGGGAGTAATTCTAAAAAAGCACTCATTATCACATTCCATCATATATGAGGTATCGTAATAAACTTTCCCTAACTTCAGATGTTACCCTTTCATTTTGGTTTCACCTTAAATAATATGGTCAGTGAACCCCCGCCTAGTTTCTTAATTATTGGATTAAGTGGGTCATTCTCCTCATTAGCATCGATTCAAATTACATATGTAATAAGAACTTGATTTCAGATGTTAATACCTCCAAAAAATATAATATAAAACCAACCTCGCGTCCGGGGAACCGTGCCATGTCTTGAGTTAAGTTGTTAATACCTCCTGAAAATATAATAGAAAACCAACCTCACTTGCAAGGAACCCAGTCATGTTTAGGGCTATTATAACGAACAAGAATGAACCATCATGTTGACTTGTTTCACTCACCACCAAACTAGAGAGTAGATCTTACACTGCAGATAAGAAGTATGTCTGAACAAAGAAAGAAGTGACTCCTATTAACTACACTACTTTCCTTCTTGCTCGAACTAGTGGATGCCACTATGCGAGCTTAAGAAAATTACCTTTCTACTCATGCATAAAAAGTTAGTTTAGACAGGCTAGAAGCTTTCATCAATCTTTGGTCCACCCTATTTTTTCATTGATTGAATGCTACACCTCGAACCATAAGAATCCAACTGACATCCCCCTGTGAATTCACCACTTGTCACAATCATATATAATATAATTTAATGTGTCAAAGGTGCACCTCAACACGTTGATAGATGATTGTCTAAATCCATGCCCTTGAAGCCTCAAAATCCACCATGAAGGTGTCGTCAGCTACAAAAACCACCCCTTTGATGCCTTGGTAAAGGTATCGACAACTACAACCTTTAAAAAAAAACTATATGGGTGTGGCAATTCTTCTCAAACTTCCTTTAAAGCTGGAAGAAACATTCTAGGAATTTTTTGATTGTTTTCAAAACGCAGGTTAGTAGGCATGGGAATGAATCAATAGTGTGCCCTGAAACATGATAAGCCATTTTTTTATGGATATTGGAAGGGAATCAAGGTTTTATTATACGGGTAATCATTAATTTTTTAATTTACTGTAGGATGTTATAGTTTCCCCTTCATGTCTGGATTTTGTAGAGTATTGGAAGAGTTCAGGAAGTTGACAATAGGCATACTAACAATAGTTATGAACATTCCATGAATCATATTTAAAAAATAAAGCAGATGAGTTTGGCGAGAATGGTAAAAAATGTGGGAAAGTTTAAAGAATGGCATGCTTCTATACCATGTTGGACATTTCTAAATATTTCGAACAAACAAAGGAAACAAAGTTCCTCAACTTGAACACAAAGATTTAATGATAGAGATGTGGATAGAGAGATGGAGTAAAGCTCTATTTCATTAACCATAAAAATGACTATTACAAAATACAAACTTTCATCAGAACTACAGTTCTGGAATACACACAATACTCCTTACTGTGTTTTTCACTTTCTGCTTTTACAAAGATTTCAGTTGCGGCAACACACACTCTTCTGTTGTGGCGACACACAGTGTCCTTTGTGGCAACACCCTGTTCCAGTTACGGTAACACACAGAGTGTTCCATTTCTGTTTCAAATGCACAGTTAGTTGTGGCAACACACACACAGTCAATTGCAGCAACACACAGATCCAGTTGTGGCAACACATAGTCAGTTGCGGCAACACATAGAGTTGCTCTGCTGCTACAAAACACAACATTTCAGACTTCCTCTATTTTCTGCTCTCTGTCTTCTTCTCTCCCTCTGTCTCTGATTCTCTATCTGTCTAACCCTAAAAATACTTCTATCTATTACATATATATGTTGAAAACATATTTTGACTTAAACATTAAATAATAAAAATATCTTTTGTTCTTATCAACCTTTTAAATGCAATAAGGCGATGGGAGATAACGTGGTTCCCTTTGAGAAAAACAAATTCGGCTGTACCAAGGATTTCAACCCAGAAAATTTAATGTACAGTGGAGTGCAAAAATTAATCATGACTTTGCGGCATCTGTCCTTCTGAAATATCAACAGAAATCAGATTTCTGTCCTCCTGTTTCAGATTGCAGTTGGAATTAATTTCCGACACTCCCCCTTAATTACAACTGTTGCTATCTTGCATACCAAGAAATTCTCTGAGATAATCAAAACTTTTCTTCCCAAATGGTTTTGTCAAGATGTCAGCAAATTGTTCCTTTGTTCTGCAATGTTGCAAAACAATTTCACCATTGCTCACTAGCTCTCTGATGTAGTGATACTTGGCATAAATGTGTTTCGTTCTCTTGTGAAACATTGAATTCTTTGACAATGCTATTGCTGAGCTATTATCACAATAAATTGTTGTGCCTTTTACCTGTTCATGACACAACATCCTCAACATTCTTTTCATCCAAACTGCTTGACATGCTGCTGCTGTAGCTGCCACATGCTCTGCCTCTGTTGTTGATAAAGAAACTATTGGTTGCTTCTTGGAAGCCCATGAAATGGCTCCCGATCCCATACGAAACACATATCCAGATGTGATTTTCCTGTCATCTACACTTCCATCCCAATCATTGTTAGTGTAATCAATCAATTCAGAATTTTCAGATGAGGTGTAGAAAATCCCATACCTCTTTGTTCCATTCACATACCTTAGAATCCTCTTGGCTGCCTGCCAATGAGTCTCTTTCGGTCTTTCCATAAATCTGGAGATTAAACTTACAGCATGCATAATATCCAACCTAGTTGCAGTCAAGTACATGAGGCTGCCAACTATGCTCTTGTACAACTTTGGATAAAAATCCTTGCTGCTATCTTCCTTGCTCAATTTCAACCCCATGATAGTTGGAGTTACAGTTGCCTTGCTGTTCTGCATGTTGAACCTTTTCAACACTTCTTTAACATATTTTTCTTGGGAGATAAAAATCCCATTTTCACTTTGTTCTACCTCTATTCCAAGAAAATATCTCAAAGAACCCAAATTAGTCATTTCAAATTCACTCATCATGACTGCCTTAAAATCAGCAATGAGAGAAACTTCATTGCCAGTAAAGATTAAATCATCTACATATAAAACAACAATAACAATCTTACCATTATTTTCTTTTATGTAGAGTGTGGGCTCTCCATCACATTTCTCAAACCCATTTTTAGTCAGGTAAGCATCTATCCTGCTGTACCATGCTCTCGGTGCTTGCTTAAGCCCAAAAAGAGATTTCTTTAATTTGCAAACTTTGTGGTCTTGGCCTTCCATTTCATAGCCTAGAGGTTGTTCAACATATACCTCTTCTTTCACCACTCCATTTAGGAATGCAGATTTCACATCCATTTGATAGACCTTCCATTTGTGTTGTGTTGCTATGGACAACACTGTTCTTACCGTTTCCATCCTTGCAACTAGTGTAAAGGTTTCTTCATAATCTCTTCCTTGTTGCTGCTTGTATCCATTGACAACAAGTCTTGCTTTGTGCCTTTCAATCTTGCCTTCAGCATTGCTTTTGGTCTTGTAGACCCATTTTACTCCAATGACTTCTTTACCTTGAGGGAGGTCCACTAACTCCCATGTATTACGCTTTTCTATTGCACCAATCTCTTCGTTCATTACTTCAATCCATTTTTCTTCTTTTACAACATCTTTGAAATGAATTGGGTCATCAACATGACAATACAAAGAAAATAAAGAGTTCAGAACATCATTATCTCTTACCTCTTCTTGTTCATAAATCTCACTCAGATTTCTAAATCTTGGTCTTCTTCGTGTACTTGGAGTTCCACTTGAACTTGATGGAGTTTCAGTTCCCCGTGGTGTGCTTGAAGAAGCACTTCCTTGATTTCTCAAGGTTGTTCTGTTTCTAGCTTGTGGTGTGGTTTGTTGTGCTTGTGGTGGTGGAGGAGGAGCCACCAAGGAGGGGTTATTTGCTGTTGTCCCTTCCTCTTCTTCTTCATGAGACACACATATCTTCACATTCACCATTTTCTCTAAACTTCCATCCCAAGCTTCTTCCTCAATGAATTGCACATCTTTTCTTATCATAAAATTCTTGGTGGATGGGTTATACAACCTATATGCTTTGGATTCATCACTGTATCCAAAAAGGATACACTTCTCCCCCTTGCTGTCAAGCTTGCTTCTTAGCTGATCTGGAATGTGTGCATAAGCTACACAACCAAATACTCTCATGTGGGTGACATGCTACTTTATGCCACTCCACGCTTCTTCTGGAACTCTGTTCATCACATCTTTGGTTGGGCATCTATTCAAGATGTACGCTGCACAATTAACAACTTCAGCCCAATACTCATTTGGCAAGTGTTTTTCCGTCAGCATACTTCTGACCATGTCCATGATGGTTTTGTTCTTCCTTTCTACAACATTGTTTTGCTGAGGTGTGTACCCTATGGTAAACTGCTTATGTATGCCATTTTACCTACAAAAATGTAGGAACTCTTTAGAGATGTACACTCCACCTCTTTCAGTCCTTAGCACTTTGATGTAGTGCCCACTCTGCTTCTCAACCTAAGATTTGAAGTGGCAGAACTGTTCAAACACTTCACTTTTCTGTTTCAAGAAATACACCCATGTCTTTCTAGTGTAGTCATCAATGAATGTCAAAACATATTTGTTGCCAGCTAAAGATGGCGTTTTCATTGGTCCACATAAGTCTGAGTGAACAATCTCTAAGGGTGCTTTTGCCCTTATACTCTTCCCTGCTGGAAAGCTTTCTCTGTGTTGTTTGCCCAAGATGAAGCCTTCACAAAGGCTTTCTGGTTTCTCAATCAATGGTAATCCTTTTACCATTCCCTTCCTGTGCAACAAGTTCAGGCCTCTGAAATTGAGATGTCCAAATTTCAAGTGCCATAACTAGTTTTCATCTTTCACTTCCTCTTGAAAGACCTCTTATGTTACAGCTGCTATATTTCTTCTTTCCTTCAAGTCTTCTCTGAGCTTGAGAAGAAACATCCTATTGCTTATCATCTGCACCTCTGCAATGACTTTCTTGCTTGGAGGTATGTCCTTGATTGTGCGCACATCATCTTCGAAGAACACATTGTAGCCCTTGTCAATGAGTTGTCCAATGCTCAAAAGATTACATTTCAAGCCAGGTACATAATATACATCTGGAAAAAACTTCTATTCTCCATATTTTGACATGATACTTACTCTGCCTTTTCCTTTGACATAGATCTTAGTATTAGTTCCTGTTGTTACTTCAGATGTAACATTTTCATCCAAATTGACAAACATTGCTATGTTTCCAGACATGTGGTTACTACAACCTAAGTCTAAGAACCATACATCATCATGACTATCTTGTGCTACATTATATGTTAACAACACATTCTTTCGGTTCTTTTCTTCTTTTGTAAAACTAGCATTCTGCCTACTATTCATGTCATTTTTCTTTTTCCTACATTCATTAGCATAGTGCCCATATTTTTTGCAATAATGACATTAGACTTGGGATTTATCATATCTTTGTCCATGTGCTTGATTTTTGCTTGAGCCTTCATTCTGGTTCTGATTACTACTCCTTCCACTCGAACTTACAGGGCTGTTTCTGCCTCTATTCTGGCTTCTGCCTCTTCCTCTTCCTCTGCTTTGACCTCTACCTTGGACAAATGACATTTGGGTCTTAAAGGATGTTCCAATGAGGAATTTGATCCTCTCTTTAGTCTGTGTTCATGAGACATCAGGGATGCACTAAGCTCATCCACTATATATAGTGAGAGATCCTTTGTCTCTTCTATTGCCACTACTATGGCATCAAATCTTGAGGGTAAAATTCTCAATATTTTCTCCACTATCCTTCTCTCTTCAAATGTCTCTCCATGAGACCTTATCTGGGTAACCAACCCAATAACACGAGTGAATAATGAGTCTATATTGTTAGACTCTTTCATGCAAAGAGTTTCAAAATCTCTCCTAAGCATTTGCAGTTTTGCTGTCTTCACCTTATCTATGCCTTGATAGGTTGTTTTGAGAATATCCCATGCATCCTTAGACTTTTTTTCTGCTACAATCCTTCAGAAAATACTCTCATGCACTGATTTAAAGAGATAGAAGAGGGCTTTGGAGTCCTTCTTCCTATTATCTTTCAACAAGTCTCTTTCTACTACTGTCAAAGCATCGAACGTTGTTGCATCTGCTGGTTCTGGGTATCCATTCTCAACTAGCTCCCATATGTCCTATGAAGAAAACAAGGCTCTCATAGTGATAGCCCAATATTCATGATTCTTCCCATTAAACTGTGAAAGTTGGGGATTCGTCAAGTTGGTGCCTGTTGCTTCCATTGTAACTATGTTGCTTCCATTGTAACTCTGCAAACCTCACAGAGTTCTTGAATGAAAAACCTTCTTACAGCTTCTGCAGTGAAGAGAAATCTCTACTTCGTTCACTGAGTGCCTAGACTAGATCTGATACCATGTTGGAAAATTTGATAAATGGCATGCTTCTATACCATGTTGGAAATTTCTTAATATTTCGAACAAACAGAGGAAACAAAGTTCCTCAACTTAAACACAAATATTTAATGATAGAGATGTGGACAAAGAGATGGAGTAAATCTCTATTTCATTAACCATAAAAATGACTATTACAAAATACAAAATTTCATCAGAACTATAGTTCTGGAATACACAAAATACTCCTTACTGTGTTTTTCACTTTCTGCTTTTACACAGATTTCAGTTGTGCCAACACAGTCTTCTGCTGCAGCAACACCCTGTCCCAGTTGTGGCAACACCCTGTCCCAGTTGTGGCAACACACAGAGTGTTCCACTATTGTTTCAAACACACAGTCAGTTGCGGCAACACACACACATAGTCAGTTGTGACAACACACAGTTAGTTGCGGCAACACATAGAGTTGCTCTACTGCTACAAAACACAACGTTTCAAACTTCCTCTGTTTTCTGCTCTCTGTCTTCTTCTCTACCTCTGTCTCTGATTTTCTATCTGTCTAACCTTAAAACTACTGTTGTCTATTACATATATATGTTGAAAACATATTTTGAATTAAAACATTAAATAATAAAAATATCTTTTTTTCTTATTAGCCTTTTAAATGCAGTGAGGCGGTGGGAGATAACATGGTGCCCTTTGAGAAAAACAAAGTTAGCTGTAGCAGGGATTTCAACCCAGAAAATTTAATGCATAGTGAAGTGCAAAAATGAATCATGACTTTGCAGCATCTGTCCTTCTGAAATATCAACAAAAATCAGATTTCTGTCCACCTGTTTCAGATTGCAGTTGGAGTTAATTTCCAACAAAAAATAGTAGGGCTGATATAGAACCCACTATTCCTATTTCAGTATCAATAGTCTCAAGGAGTTTCTCCCTGTAGAGAAGAGAAGACAAATATTAAGGGAAAATGGGTAAGGATGATTCTAGCTCTTTTGAAGCCATTGTTCAAATATGGTAAGCCTTTATGTGGGTTTTTTTCAATTTTTTGATACAAATTCATGCCAGAATTCAATGTATTGTAGTACTGACATTCATGCTTTTTATTTTGGTGTTAAAACTAGTGCTGATCAAATGATGTATGGGCCGCTCGAGGATTGCCCTATGTGTAGTGGAAAATTTGAATTTTAGGGTTTAATTATAGATTTTCCATGGGTTTTACTTTTGAGTGGAGTAAGTGCAACTACACCATTCACACTACAAGTAGGAAGAATGGATTATGTGATAATAATCCCATTACATTTAATAATGAATTTATCTTTGAGATAAATTAATAATGGGATTATTTACAATTGAAGAAGAGTTTTATGTTTTATTAATGGTTCAGTTGTTAAGGAAGCGACAGTATTTGAACCAATTCCCGATCAGAGAATCTCTTCCCATAGACAAGCCCTTCTCTGGCATGAACATTGCATTGTCAGGTCAAATGTGGCATCCTCCTGTTGCACTTAAATCCCATCAAAATTTTTTGATATAAAATGTGAAACATTTAAGTAAGAATTATTTCATACTATAGAGTTTGGTTCCTTTTTTTTGGTTCGATTTAAGGATTAGTATCTATGATTTCAGTCTAGTTTCATTAATAGTCTCAATCTATGTTGCAGCATATACAAAGGGAATAAATTGAGAAGAATGGAGGAATGGTTGTCATTGTTTGAAGACTTTCATGGTTTCTAATAATATATATATTTTTTCTAGATGTATATTGTTTTGTAGTGTTAGAAAATGAACATACGAAGGGAAGCTTTGCTAAAGTAGCATAGGCAAAGTAAATTGATCTCTCGACTTTAACCTTGTTATAATTTTAATTGGTGATATAATCGATATTGTGCTCCATTTTTTTTTATCTGATTTTGTCTAAGGTATTATTTTATGTGTAGGGAAAAAGGAATCCATGTTGTTAGGGAATCATGGTTAAATAATGATGTTAATAATAAGAATATTCAGTCTACTAAGAGCTATGAGATAATGATTGATTTCCTTAGAAGGCATGAATTTCCTTGGACTAAACGAACCATGGATGAGGAAGTTGTAGATTCATTGATTAAAAAGGTATATTTTAAGCTATATACTTTAATATCGCAATCTATATCATAATCTGGGGATGATGGTAAGAATTTTATGTTTCTTATGGTAATGATAGAAAATAATTTACCCCTGGAAACGTTCCCTATTGCAGCTGAAACTAGATGGAAAGAAGGGAGTTTAGAAGGACTCCAGATTGAGAGATAAAGGTGGATTTATTCTGGAAAGGGATGGCCTTTTTTACAACTATGCCTTCTCAGTTTGCGATCGGGACATTTGTGATCAGGCCAATGGTTTGACTGTTCTCAGTCTGCAATCAGGCCATTTGTTTGAATGAGTAAGTTCATTGGCCTTTCAACCCTTGATTTTTGATCGGGCCATTGGTTTTAATTACTAATTGCATTATCCCGCATACCCTTCATAACATTATGGTTCGTTGTTTTTGGAATTAGTGATATATCAATATTTCATTTGTAGAATTTTGAATAAAAGTATATTTTCGCAGCTAGCGTGTGATGCATTTGATTGGCGTGTCAAAAGGATCAACATACCTATAATTGAAGAGAAGCAGAAGCAAAGTATCTGATGGCACTAACATCCAAGAGAGACATGATCAAGAAAAAGGATTGAAGAATCTATCAATGAATTCAGACAACTGGGTTGTCTCTAAAATTGATAGGGAATTGATTCGAGCCATGGGAATGAGAAAAGAAGTTTGCTAAGAAATGTTTGAAGTTTTACCCCATTGATATGGTAAAGAAAGAACTTAACTTATTTATAATTATGTATATAGACATATGATTTTATTAAGTAAATTATGGATTATAACACATCTGCTTTGCATATTTAGGAAAATCTGGTTGAAGTTCATTGTGAAGGTCTATTTAGGAATTTTGGTATTATAGATATAGAAATAAAACTCATACCAAACCTTGTTTTCAGTTGTAGGCATCCTCCATACCTGTTCCCCAACAATTTTCTTCGATCGACAAAAAAAACAGTCAACAATTTGTGTAGAAATAAGAATTATGTCTTCAATTCAATTGTTTGCGCTGATTTCCCACTTTCCATTGGATCGACTGTCATTCGCTTATTCGTCCCCGATTTCCCACTTTCCATTGTCCTGTTCCTCCCAATTTCCCTCACTTGTGACGACATTAGAATAGGCGTCGATCTCTATATTCGAGAATCTCTCTGCCACTTGTGCTATTTGGTAGACTGACAGCGCGACCAACCAAGTGAAGACTACAAATCCTTTCCACATGCCACTTGTGCTATGTGGTAGACTTACAATGCGGTCAACCAAGCAAAAACTGCAAATCCTTTCCACGAGTATATTTTTAACTGGCTGGAGGACAAATAAATTGGAAAGTTTCTATTGGATGGGGTGAACAATGTTTGCTCACCCCGAGCCCGCAGAGAGAATGCCTTTTAGTGTAATTAAACGTTACATGCTAAATTGATGCTGCAAGGGCCAATTTGCAACATCAAGGATCTATGTGCTACATGGGTGAGATACATGCCTTGTGTAATAACTAATACTGTGTTTTGAGGAGGATCGATGTGCGAGAATGTTTGGAATTAGAAGTTGTTTGCAGAATAGAGCTTCTAGTACTATGAAATCATCAAAATAATAGTAACATTGAAAGGTCGATTTAGTAGGATGGAAACATGTGAAATGGAAATGATAGATATGATATGGTCATTCTCTGAGATACCCATGTAGCTATTGTTCCATGGAGAACGTCTATTTGGTTTTTCATTGCTTCATTGCCAGTTCAAAATAAAACAGTGTAGTTGATCTGCTTGAGATTATGGTGTAGGAGTCTGTTGGTGGGATCATGGATCATGTCCATTACTTTGATTCAAAATAGAGATTGAAAGCATTCATTTTATCTAAATCAAATATTTATTTGGATTTGTAAAAATCAATGGTATTTCGTACTGAGAATGAAATCCTCTCCCTTAAATACTATTTTTTACATAGAAAAGCTCCTAAAATCTTTAGTCACAAATATTATTTCACTCTTAATAGTGTGAGAAAGATGCTTCCTCACAAATATAATTTGATTTTTCATTATTGACATTAGATTAATTAGATTACATTTTAAATGTTAAAAATTACTTTTACATTTAGATTTACTTTTTTATATTAGATTAAATTTTAAATTTTAAATGTTAAAAATTATTTTTATATTTACATTTACGTTTTTACATGTTTTTACATGAGATAGTCAATGCATGTAGTGTAATCAAATACAAATTTAAAATTATTAAATTTCATAATTTTAGATTATAATATATTAATATGAATATTATAATTAATAATAATAATTTTTAATATTAATATTAGGGTTAATAATGTTCTTTTCATGGCATTAATAATAATTTGGCCCATGGTATTTGAATCATAGGCTTCACCTAAATAAAAATTATTTCTTGAGTGGTTGTAAATATAAAGAGAATTAAGGAGTAAATATAAAAAGGAGTTTTATTTATTTACCATACCTCTAGTTTGGCCCATAGACTTGGTATATAATTAGATGTTGATTTTTAATCCTATTTAATATATTTTTATCTACTTATCGTACCTCTTTAGACATCTTTTATATTTATTTATTTACCATACCTCTTTTATAAATATGGCATTTGGTCCATGTTATTAAAATGGTATTTTTCACATAGGGTTCACTTGAATAAAACTGTTTTTTTGTGTTTTCTTTAAATATAAAGAGGTTTATGGAGTAAACATCACAAGATGTTTTATTTATTTACCATACCTTTGGTTTATTTGTATTTTTATGTATTTACTATACCTTTAGATTAAGTATAAAAAGAAGTTTTATTTATTTACCATACCTACAATTTATTTTTAGTTTTATTTATTTACCATACCTCGTTTTTGAGTGTTAGTAAACCTCTTTATGTTTTAAAACTATATTGTGTTTATACATGATAATAATTAAATTGATTTTTAAATAGGGCCTACATTAGATTATAAATGTTAGATGTTACAAATTTAAGTCTACATGTTTATGTGTTTACATGTTTATACATAATAATAATTAGATTTATTTTTAAATAGCACCAACATTATATTAAAAATGTTAAACATTTACGTTTACATGTTTATGTGTTTATGTTTAGGTGTTTAAGTTAAGTTTACATGTTTATGTGTTTACATGTTTACGTGTTTACATGACATTTACATGTTTATATGTTATGTTTATGTGTCTACATGTTTAAGAGTTTACATGTTTATGTGTTTGCATGTTTAAGTGTTTACATGGTGTTTACATGACGTTTACATGTTTATGTGTTATGTTTATGTGTCTACATGTTTACCTGCTTACATGTTTATGTTTAGGTGTTTACATGGTGTGTTTATGTTTAGGTGTTTAAGTTAAGCTTACATGTTGGTGTTTACATGGTGTTTATATGACATTTGCATGTTTATGTGTCTACATGTTTACATTTTTATGTTTAGGTGTTTACGTTTTTATGTGAGACATTTACGTTTACATGTTTACATTTAGGTGTTTACCTTTTTATGTGAGATCTACCCTAATACTCGATTGAATGTTAAATGTCAAACATTGCTTTTATGTTTATATTTAAGTTTACATTTACATGTTTATGTGTTAACATGTTTACCTATTTACATTTTTATGTGAGATCCACTCCATACTGGGGATATGTTTAATGTTTATGTGTTTACATTTTTAAGTATTGGAATTTCTACGTGAGATCGTTTTTAGGTGAGATCTATCCTCATACTGGGCATACGTTTAATTTTTATGTGTTTACATGTTTAACTATGTTTATGTGTTTACATGTTTAACTATTTTGTGTGTTGATATCTACCCCATACTCGGCATACTATTTAATGGTTGATGTGTTTACATGTTTACCTATGTTATGTGTTGAGATCTACCCCATATTGGGCATATTATTTAATGGTTGATTTAAGTGAGATCTACCCCCATATTGGGCGTAATATTTAATGGTTGATGTGTTTACATGTTTATTGGGCATAATATTTAATGGTTGATGTGTTTACATGTTTACGTATTTACATTTTTATGTGAGCTCTACCCCATACATTTTTACGTCAGATATACCCCTATATTGGGCATAAGACTTCATGGTTGCATATTGGGCATAAGATTTAATGGTTGATGTGTTTACATGTTTACATATTTACATTTTTAGGTGAGATATATCCCCATACTGGGCATAATATTTAATGGTTGATGGGTTTACTTACATGAGATCTACGACATACTGGCTGTACAATTTCATAAAAAAATATCATAAAACAAATTTATAAATTTATGTGAGATCTACACCATATTAGCTGTACAATTTCATAAAAGAAATCCTAAAACAAATTTATAAATTAATATTCAAATGCAGTTAATACTTGAATTTGTATTTTCTTTTAAAATGCGTAATAGTTATGTTGAATAAGAAATTCCGAATTGGATAAGATTCACCGGGAAAACGAATTCCAAATTCCGGAGTAGTTAGAAGTGGTTAAAGACAGTTACCTTGTCTTCTAGAGATAAAATGGAATCTTAGTAAATATAACGGGTTTTGTTACAAGAGAAGAAAAAAAGAGAGAAGTCTAATTAATGAAAACACACTGCTAAAGAGGTATCTAGAGCTCAACTTGAGCTAGTGAAACCATAATACCAACAAGAAGGGTTTGGGATGCACTGTGGTATTGATTCCTAACTTTGTATCTTATTAAATAATGTTGTCTACTACTCTGGTGGGGATCTCGTGGAACCCCAACGTTGACAAGAAGGGTTTGGAATGGGATGGGTCTTGATTCCTAACTTTGTCTCTTACTACATATTGTTGTCTACTACTTTGGTGGGGATCTCGTGGGGAGAAGGGAACCTAATTTCCCTTCTCAAGGTTGGGAGGACGAGTTAGTTGTGGATACTAAAGGTAGAATAGATACAGATAAGTACTTATAAATAGTTAACTTAATTTTTTTATGTTGTGAATATATTCTCTTCTCAATTTTAATATGCGTATTGTGTTGTGTGATTGAGTAATGTATATTACTCTAAACAACGATACCAATTATATACAAGTAGAATAGATGTTGTCAATGTGAACTATGGGCACTAGAGAAATCAACATGGCTTACTCGATGGAAAGATTCATATCTTAAAATGAAGCATTGAGATTATTTGATGGAAATATCCATATATAAAAATGAAGAATTGAAGAAAGGGTACAAGAGACCCTCGAAGATAGGAAACTAACAGACCTCTTATGAGATGTGCTATTTTTCTATCGGTAATAAATATTTAATTTGATTTGGGAACAATAATGTATTGCTACTCTAAGTTTTATTGTTAATGCTATTGTTGAAAATGAACAATTAAGCTTATGATGTGTATATTAAATTGTTAAGAACTTAAATATTAGGAACTCGATAATACAATTCCTTAGGGGTAAACTAAGTAGTCGTGAGGGCTTCAACCAATAACTCAAAAAATAAATATGGAGTTAAAACCCTTGGTAAGGAAAGGCTACAAAGATCTCCCACACTGTGTGTCTATTGAAGAATATGTAAATAGATAATAGTCTTGACAAGAGGATGAAGGTTTAGACTCAAGACCCTGGAGAACCCAGTAACCAAGTATAGTCCTTTGTGTCTGTTGAAAGTAGGGACAAAATCATACAAGAGCAAGGAAAACCCCGAATTACACAAAAGAAAAATAACTCGAAAAAAAACATTAAATTACAGAGAAATTTTTTATCTCATGTACATATGTATCCATATATCTACACTCATAAGAAACATTGGCAACATGGCAAAACTAGAACACAATACATCCATATGGGTGCATGCGCAATACGTATGTTTCCTTTTCTATGAGTTTTCTTGAATTATTAGTTATATGAATAATACGTCCTTAGTAAAATTTGAAGTTCGTAGGTCTTGGTGGTGGTTGTAGATGTTACAAGTGGTATTAGAGAGCCTAGCTACAATATTGTAGCTTGAAAGGGAAATGGTAGTAAAAATGAATGTGTCGACTTGCAGATGGAGAAGGAAAGAAGGAAAGTGAGTAACTGAAAAACCTCAACGAGGAGGGAATATGGAAGTCATATTCCAACAAGATCAATAGTTGGGACAGATCCCATGCAAAATCCTAGAGAATATCCATAATTGTGGGTGCAGCTGGGAGTAGAAAAGCAACACCAAACACAAAGATTACTTGATAAAAACAACAAAAAAACAGGCTACTTGGGAATGTTCCACAATTGCAAGGTGAAATGATTTGATTAAGGAAATATACCAAGAGATTAATTTCTAAACAAGAAAGGATTTTAAAACTCCTTTTAGATAGTAAAAATCATCGTACCTATCAACCTATTCGTGAATATGAAACCTGGGATGAGGGAGAGAAACAACAGTGTAAAAGGGATAATCAAGAAGAAATTCATACACAAAGGAGTAATAGGAACATATATGAAAATGAGGAGTAGTCAGGAAATCCCTCTAACCAAAGGAAGACAAAGAAAACAAAATGGAGCTACAAGGGGAATTTAGAAAGATCAAGGCCCCATTTATTGACGAAGAAGAAAAAGGAAGCTGCAGAACCTTGGATTATGAAAATGAAAAATACTTCTAGATTTATGAATACAACGATAATCTCTGGGCTAGGTTAGACATCTATCAGCTTTAAGGAAAAGCCACTTTATGGTGGTAAGAGGTCAATACAATGGAAGGGATCGAAGAATAAAAATGTAACTTGGGAGGAGTTCGAAAGGAACTTTAAGAATAAGTACTTGGAAGAACAATTTTATGACTAGAAGGCTAAAGAATTCCATGATTTAAGATTGGGGAAAATGACTATGGATGAATATGTAACTAAATGTACATCTTTACTAAGATATGCACATTATATTTGGGAGGAAAAATCTATAGTACAAGGCTTCCTGAGGAGTATTCCTATTTTCATGAAAGAAAGAATAGGGTTTCATAGTCTACAAACCATGAAGGAAGAAATTCAAAAAGCTCGAATGTGTTATCAACAAATAAGGTAGAAAGGGGACATCAATAAAAAATTGTCTCAGAAGAAAGGACATAAGAATTTTCAGAATTATAGAGGTACTAAATCTAAAAATTTTAAAAGCTCATAGAGGACTCCTTTAAACAAAAAACTTGGGAAAAAATAGCAAAAACCAAAATGGAAAGTAGAAGCTAGGCCTACCGAGACATCCAACAAACCGAAACCTAGTCAAGTGCAGAATCCCCCCTTGAAGTCTTGGGGTTTTGGAGAACCTCGCTACTACAAAATTTTCCCCATCGCGCTAAAAATGAGCACACTTCTACCATGCAAGAAGCATCAACTGTTGGGGAGGTAGCAAGGAGCATGCCTGGGATCAATGTTGTGTTGGAAGACTGCTAAGAAGATTATCAACCTAACATAATTAAACTTGAAGGTAACATATTTAGTCAATCTATATCTATTTTAGTAGATCCTAGTGCAAGTCTAATTTCCGTCAGCCACAAGAGAGTAGAAAATTATTGTTTGCAAACCCAAAAATTTAAAAACCCCTAGTTGGTTCAATAAACAAGTGGAGCCAAAATAAGGGTGAGTGCCAAAGTACAAATTTCTCCCACTGAGGTTGGGGATCAACATATAAATGCAAAATTGAATATCTTACCAATGGGGTATTATGATTTACTTCTCAAAGTGGACTGGTTGGAAGAACACTGGTCCTGGGTGGATTGTACGAAGAACTATATCAATTATCTTACTGAGGATGGGTCTTGGCAAGAGATCGAAGGAATTAGGAAACTGATGAAGTTATGTCCCATTACCACCTCTCAATTGGGAAAATGTATCGGGAAACGATATAACATTTATGCGGCACAAGTGGGGTATTCCAACTCAAAAGAGAAGATTGCAGTATTGGAAAAAATACAAATAATTCAGGATTTTTTTTATGTATTCCCTAAAAATATACCGGGACTACCTCTAGAGCATGATATTCATTTTACCATAGAATTAATTCCTGGAGCAACACCAGTATCCACGACCCCTTATCACATAAGCATGCCTGAGATAACTGAACTTAAAATGTAACTTTAAGAATTACATGAGAAGGGATATATTAGGCCCAGTATATCCCCTTGGGGAGATATGATGTTACTCGTAAGACAGAAGGATGGTAATTTACGAATGTGCATTTATTATATGCAACTTAATAATTTTACCTTTAAAAATAAATACCCCTTTCCTTGGAGTGACGACTTATTTGACCAGATACAAGGTGCAACAATTTTTTCTAAAATTAATTTATGATTAGGATACCATCAGATTCAGGTAAAGGATGAAGACATATGTAAAAAAAAATTTATAACTCGTTACAGACATTACATTTTCACACTTCTATGTTTCGGATTTACTAATACACCTACAAATTTTATCAGTTTAATGCATGGTATTTTTCATCCTTACGTAGATAAATTTTTTCTTATTTTTATAGACAATATATTGATTTATTTGAAAACTACAGAAGAGCATAAGGAGCACCTATGCGTGGCATTGTAAGTATTACAGGATAACCAATTATATGTGAAATTTAGTAAGTGGGATTTTTATAAGGAGTAGATTCAGTATTTGGGACATGTCATATCAGAAGAAGGAATATCGGTCGATCTTGAGAAAATTAGGATCATTATGGAGTGGCCGGTGTGAACAAATGTAGCTCATATACGCTCCTTCATGAGTCTAGCAAGATATTACCGACATTTCATTGAAATATTCTCTCAAATTGCGTACTCTTTCATTTAGTTACAGAAAAACGGAAGAAGTTTTAATTGGACCAACAATTGTCGGCAATGTTTTGAATAATTAAAACATTTATTGACTACCGCTCCTGTATTAAATACTGCTGACCCAATTAGAGAATTTTTAGTTTGTAAATATGCATGCCAAGAAGGTGTGGGGGTAGGGTTAACACAGGATGAGAAGGGGATTGCATATGAATCGCAAAATTTGAAGGAACGCGAGAAGATATACTCTTCTTATGATTTGGAGTTATTTGTAGTGATTCACGTGCTAAAATTAAGGAGAAATTACCTTTTGGGGAAAATGTTTCAATTAAAAGATGATCATAGCAGTTTAACAAGTTATTTCAAACAACCCAACTTAAATTCCTGTGAGGCGAGGAGGAGTGTCTTCCTGAGCAAGTTCAAATTTGAGATCCAACACTTGAAAGACAACAAAAATCGTGTTGCATATGCATTAAGTAGGAGGATACATTGCATCTATGAACTTCATTATAATCAGATAGAATTTAAATTTCAAGAAAAAATTAAGGAAGATTTCCAAAAAGTCCCTCAATACAAATTTTTATAGCAGCAAGCACAACAAGCTAACAACCAAGGAAAACAGTGCGAGAATAAGGTGAGTAATGAGAAGTTGTTTACCTTTAGAGGAAGAATATAAATTCCTAACCAGATTTCCTTAAGGCAAATGATTTTAGACTTAAGGCAAATGATTTTAGATTAATTCCATAAGATATCTTATGCTTCCATTTGGGATATTAGAAAATGTTTTCAACAATTAAAAAAAAATATTTTTGGCTTGCGATTTGCAAGGATATTGTTAAGTATTTAACTAAATACATGGAGTTTCAGCAAGTTAAAGATAAACACCAATACCCATATGGTCTTTTGCAACCTATACCCATACCATAATTGAGTTCAAATGAAAAAAAAAAAATTTATGATTGGCTTCTTTTTTAAAAAAATAAACAAATAAACAAATAAAATTATTGAAATTGCGCTAAATATTTTTTCCATTCCAAACCAATGCTATTTAAAAAACAATGCTATTTAAAAAAAAAGATAACCGTTTTTAAATTATCAATTTTAAAATAAAAGGTTGGAGACATTACAAAATATCAAATTTTAAATAAAATGTCAGAGTTCCTATATCCAAAAAAAACAAACTTATGATTGACTTATTCTTTTGAAGAAAAGAAAAAACAAAATTATTGAAACTGTCATAAACATTTTTAACAGTTTATAAATTATCAATTTTAAAATAAAAGTTTGGAGACTTTATAAATTATCAATTAAAAAAAAAAATCAGCGTTCCTATGGACTGCACTGTGGGAGGTTCCTATATCCCTTAAGACTGAATATGAATAATATGATAAATATAGTTAAAAAAATTTCTCTCAAATATCAAGTAGATATGAGTTTATAAGTTTATTTCCATACTTTACTTCATACCATATAAAATGAAACAAGCTAGCTAATAAATTCGTAAATTTGTTGATAAAGAGTGACCACTAGCTATATTTAGTAATTCATAATAACGAATAACAAAATAGGCTCCAGCAATTGATTACCATTAATGAGTTTAAAGAGTTTGCATGTAATGTATCGGAACATATAATGGTTGGCTAACTGAGAGGGTTCCTCTTTTAAGGTTTTATTAAATGTTGAAACAATATTCTGTTATTGAATACAAAAGGTCGTCTACAAAATAGCAAGTAGTTTTTATTTCTTTTTATGTGTTCGTGCACTTCAAAATTACAACGTATTACCCAAACTATAACGAAATTATTATCTCAATAAATATTTGTTTATTATCTCAATAAAGATTTGTTACATACATTTCTAATAGCTAAATAATGATAAAAAATAATATGGATAACTAAATTTGCAATTATGCATGCATAACGAGAGGCCATCTTAAGACAAAAAAATTATAAAGAATGTAAAAGAACAAAACTATCATTAGTTGTATTACATGCTTTGATGTAAGTTTTACTAACAAGGTGTATTAATAGGATGTCATTTTTTATTTAGTGATTTGGATGATAATTTTATAATTGTATTAAGTGAATGTGAAAAATTTTAAACTACTTATACTTATCATATTACTTAAATTTTATGAGCAATTGGAAGATCATTCATTGCAAATAAGATTCAGACAAAATAATAGTTTGTATTACCTCAGCACATCAAGATACAATACGTATATATATAGTTGGAATGAGATCCAACTAATTCTAATCTTGGAGATTTAGGTTGAGAGATTGTCTCAACAGTCTCCTACAAAACCTCAAAGGCAATCCCCAAAATTAGCACACAGCATTAATGTGAGCATTATCTCTAGCACCCCCCTTTAATGCTTACATTTCAAAATTTACAACACCGAAATCACAATTACAAAATTTGTCATTTGTCTTTTTCTGACTGGTCTTCATCAGTGCTTACACCCACTCTGAATCTTCCGGCTTCCGCTCTTTTCTTCTCCACACATTCAAGCTTCCCATTTGACACATTTAAAGTACAAAATCTTCTGACCATCTTTGACATTCTTTGTACAACTGATGCTTCTCAACCTCCTGAAGGACAATCTCGACACTGAATCATTTTATTGATACACTTCCATCTGTGAAATTCCCTTGAAGAGAAAATTTTGACAGTTATATAGGACAGAAATCTAAGTACGAAACGTTTTCAGCAATCAGTTAAACAACTGACCTTTCTACACACTTACAAACTCACAAGGTAAAGGTAACCTATAATTGTTGACTTGGAGAACCCAAGTACAACAAAGTCTCTAGCTTTTAACGGACTTCAGACATACTCAAACCAGTAATGCATTCTTATAGCACCGAAGTACTCAAGAATTAAAAACTTGAATTATTTCACTCTGTTACATATTCTGCATTATTTGATTCTTTTCACACAACAAATTTCACATAATATATATCTAACAAATTCACGGGAAGCTTCTATTTCTCCGTCAGTATAGGCATGCCGCGGGTGGCTCTATAGCACCTTCCTCCTGACGATTTGATTCTCCTGCAATTGCAGCCTTCGTATTTTACAAATGAATTTGCAGCTTCCATCGAACGCAAGGCAAGAAATATCCATATATCTACCCTCTTATTACAGATAGTTGACCAAGAACGCAGTTGGGTCAACTATACAACAAGAATTCATTTCTAACATTGGGATCATCATTGTAGTGGGGTTGAAGAATCATGTTGAACCATCAACGTGTTGATACACCATGGATATCATCCAAAACCCTGAGCTTAGCGAAATTCCTGATGCTGCAACGGTTCCAGGAAGTGGGGAATTGCGTTGCACACGAAATATCCCACAATGAGGTTGCCACAATTGCAGGAATCAATGGACACACAACACTCTCACAAACAAAAGAATTCAACACTCCTAATCTACGTATGTACAGAGAACCTTTCCCAAACTATTTCATCTTCTTGGGCACTGCCATGAGGGATTAAGCCCAGCTAGGCTCTGATACAATATGAGCAATTGGAAGAGCATCCATTGCAAATAAGATTCATACAAAATAATAGTTTGTATTTTTTAAAGAGCTTCCCGGATTATCCACAGTACTAAGAAACATGTTTCGAAATTTCGAATCCCAACGGTGATCCATTCTAAAAGTCCTGATGATGGATCCCCGTTGGGATTCGAAACGTCGACACATGCTCCTTAGTACTGTGGATAATCCAGGAAGCTCTTTAAAAAATGATCACCATAGGAGTTTAAAAACCAAAATAGTTTGTATTACCTCAACACATCAAGATACAATACGTATATATATAGTTGGAGTGAGATCCAACTAATTCTAATCTTGGAGATTTAGGTTGAGAGAATATCTCAATAGTCTCCTACAAAACCTCGAAGCCAATCCCCAAACTTAGCACACAACATTAATGTGAGCATTATCTCAAACAAATTTATCCACATAATTTTATTTGTTATGTGATAATTTACATAATAATTTCATAATTGTATAAAATAAACGTAAAAGGATATATGCATACATGCATTTTCAGTTATATTAAAAAGTTACATACGATGTGTAACTTTCCATAGAATTAGTATATTTTTCTGCAACACCACCTGAAACACCACCTATCACATATTTTTCAAACTCATATTTAAGGTAAATCTTAGTTGGACAATCAGTTACTTGCTTTATTAATCGAATTATATGTTTATGGTTAGCCTTCATTAAATAATCGATGATTTCCTCATAACTAAATAGTTCATAATTTGAGAATGTTGGGTTTGATAATGGACTGCACAGTTTCAGTTGATGTTTCAAGGAAACATAACAAGGTTAACCTATCTCAGATATGGCATAACTTATAACATCATAGAAAATTTGTATATAATAATAAATTATCTTTTATATATGAGGTAAAAAATTCATGCAATTTAGTTACAATTTAATTTATATAATATAATTTTAAATTAATAAGTATATAATCCACTAGAATTGTTATTCATATAAGGCTTATTTAGGAGATGAAGAAACTAACTTATTTGAAATGCGACAATTTGAAATTGTTACTCCAATCTAGAATCAATATAACCAAACCAACCCCTCAATCACAATTAAGATCCCTGGTCCATTAATTCACAGCTAGTTCCTAAAATTTTATTTGTAAAACTATTTTTTAGAAAAAATATATCTTAGGTCCTTCTCATCATCCATTAAGTAGGACTCTTTTGCTACAAAAATAAAGCAAAAAGTATTCATGCACATCATCCACATGGCATCATGAATATATATATATATATATATATATATATATATATATATATATATATATATATATATATATATATATATATATATATATATAATTACTAAACTTTTATTTGTAAAACTATTTTTAAAAAATAAAAAAATATATCTCACATCCTTCTCCTCATCTATTAACTAGGAATATTTTGTTTCAAAAATAGAAAAAAAAAAATCTTGCACATCATATTTTGTATGAGGAATATACATCTTCCTTCCACAGGAACTGTTTGTGTTCAACAATAATTTCAAAGTTATTGCATCAAATATCTTTCAGGAATTGAACCTAGGTGGAGATGATCCCTATCATTACTCCCAACCACTCGATAAAAAATATTTTATTATTATTATTATAACATGGGTAATTACATTATCAAAACCATACCAAAAACCTTAAACCATATGCAATGTAAAATTGTTCATTCCATTGTAAGCGATGTTTCATCATAGCTGCACCAATCGTAGTTGCACCACCCAACAATAGGAAAAATTTATATACCCTACTCCTCACCAACGCCAAACATACTTGAGAAACCAAGTACATAATATGTTACCATGTGAACATGTTCTAATCAATTTAAACCAACACATGATAATCCATGAAGATAATTTTTCCACCTTGTCCATTATCCACAATTGAACATAAAAAGGGAAGTTCTCTCCTATGTTGAGGAAATATATCAAAGTGCAAGATGTTGAAATTTCCAAAAAATCTATTGAATGTATTTTCTTTTTTAAATCACTAATTAAATATTCCCATTAACAAAAAAAAATAGATTGGTGTCATTTTAAAGGAATTTAAGTCATACGACAAAGCATGAAGCTCATCACCATAGTAAGTATGGAGGTCATCACCATAGTAAGTGTGAAGCATGTCGGAAGGTGCTTGAACTAAACAAGTTTGACTATGTAGTGGAATGTTGATAAGGAAAATTCCTACTATGAGGGACACATCATGTAACTATAGGGTTCTATATTGCTATGAACATGGAATTTTGTGAGTATTAATACATATAGGCTTTTAAAAGAAGTTGGTAATCATAAAATTAATAATGGGTTCCCACAAATGCACTTATGCGAGAAAGTGCACATGTTCCTTTTAAAATATATTTTTGCCCTATCATGACTAGAAATTGACATGATTTTATTTCCATTATTCCCACTTTTTTACCTCATATAATTCGCAGTTTGACCAATAATACCGTCCTTTCTTTCCTATTTAAAAAGCTACCACAAGACACCTACAAGGTAATTTGTATTTATTATATATTTATTTCAATACTTTATCTTTATTAGGAGACTTAGTTAGTTATTTTTTCTACTAATGAGGGTTATTGAGTAGATTTGGCAACCTTCATGGGATCTTGTAACCGACCTCCATGTTTGATATGGTTTAGAATTCTTCGGTATAAATGAAAACATGGTTTTATTCTACATATCATCATTATGCTATCATGCTCATCAAATCAAGTCAACGATCATTATACAAGGTGTTAGTCACTCATCAATTTTGTGTTGACCAAATATCTAAGTTTTTAATAAAGTGAAATTGTAAAGCCTACACTAATAATATCTTTGAAACATGCACATGACAATAGTTTGTAGCTAGACATGGTGGGTTCATTGTCTAGAATTGGCTATAAGATCCACTTGTATCTCCCTTTCTTGGTTTATTTTGAGATCAACGTGTAATTATTGAATGAGAGAAGTCATCCCCTAGATATTGTTATTCACTCCTCTTCTTCATGGATTTGTATAAAACCCAACCCTTTATGCATCGCATAGGGTCAATGAGGAGGCTAGGAATAGATCTATCATATTTTTATTGTTTTATAATAATATTGACAGGTTGTTGGGGTTCATTTACATTGTTTGACACGTTATTTAATTGGGATAGAATAAAAATGATGATGTGTTGGTGTTTAACATTTGATGTCACTACAAGATTTGTGTCTAGTATAAATAGCTAACGTTGGTGGCATAGCTGGTTGGTAGGTCCCACCAATCCATCCACATCTACCTTGCATATCTACTATAAATTATCGCTCAAATTCATGTGGTATCACTCTAATTTATATACTATATCTTTTTTGGATTTGTGAAGTATATTCGTTGTTTTGTATCACCCTCATGTTCCTCACTATGTGTAATTATGCTTTTTTCTATCTTATTCATTAAATATTATATGTTATATACATTTTTGTGTTAATACGAAGTGATGCAGGTACACAATGTTACTTGTATTCATATTTTTTCATATGTTTGTGAACAATGATGTTGTGTGTGTTGATATTTTACTAGAATAGACTTATTCACTTACCTAAAACAGAATATTGATCCATATGACCAATGTTTGTATGATACGATGAAATTGAACCTAAGTCAATGTTTTATTTTCTATGAAAACATAGGTAGGTTTTATTTCCTATTGCAGCTTCATGTGTTGCCAAAAAAATCATTGGTTTCACAACTTTACTTTTGAATTTAGAAGTGTGGGAAAATACATTAACCACAATGCCAGGATTTGCTTCCCTGGTAGTTGTATAATGACTATATGTTATAGTTAGCATGACAAAAAAGGACTTATCAATTAGGGACATAGTAGGAAACCCCAATGGCCTTAATAGACTTAGAAATATTTTCCCTTCCCCACCATTTCTTGTGGTTTTTACCCTCATACTGAACCAAATCTATGACTTAGTTTGATATCTCTTGAATGAGAAATAAATGAAACAAAGTTATTATTTGAAATAATATTTTCTTGTGAGATCCCTATAAAGATATTCCTTAAGTCTATTGTCTAGTTAATAAGTTCCCTGTGAGTTTTATTTTAGTTGGTTTGGTTTTCGATTTCATTTCCTTTAAAAGTGATAAGATAGAAACCAATCAGAAATATAACCTCTCCAAATATAGTCTATTATATTGAAGTTTACAAATATATTGGTTGAATTTAATGTTGAATCCTTTAAGCAATTAAACCAAACAACATTTTTGACACCATTTCTGATGAGATACTAAGGATATTGGTGCATTGATGGTTTAGTTTTCATCTATGCAATCAGTTCATGTGAATTTATTTTTACATGAGCCTTCTATGTCCGATTATTTATTTCTAGTTTATGAAAGTAATGTAGAATTATATGATAGGGATACAATTAGAGACACTAAGGGTATACAAAAAGAGAAAAGGTAGTTGATTTTGTTAAGAAAACTCCTTCCAATGATAACTTATTTGTAGGTACATTTAAATAAATTAGACTCCATTATCAAATAAAACCTCCAGGGAAATTATTTCAAGGGTGTAGATGCAGGATGATGGGGCTAGTGATTTCATATTTAAAATACCAATAGGTAAGACTCCATTAACAGGTCCAAAGTGGGAGCCTCATAGTCTGAAAATCCAAAAATACAACAAGGAATGCCATGGAACCTGTGAACCCTCAGACAAGACCCACAGTAGAGGAAACCATTGTAGAGAGTCAACTCCAAATACCATAACTTAAAATAGGCTCCAATTCAATCAGAGATTCAGAGACTCCACCAAAATGAAAAATGTTCCTCCATCTTTGTTGCCACATTTTCAGGGTATATGTTATCACCAGGCTGGAATAAGTTGGGCTATGTCAACCTTCAACCCAAAATAACTATTTCAAATCACTTTTGATTGGAAGCTAGCCCTTCCAATATAGGAAGAATCTGTCAAAAAGAAATTATAAACTTCAGATGACTAGCTCTAGTTTTATTTTATTTAATTTTCCAGGTTAAAGAGAATGTGATGGGTGTTGCCATTTGTCATCGAGTCAAATTGATCAAGGAGGGTCTGGATACTCTTACCAAGGAGCACGATGGTGAAGACAAATCCATTAAAGCCTAGATTTTTGTGAGGGTGTTTAATATTTGTGCTCATAATTTGATTGTTTATTGTAAAATAGAAATTGAATATTTGAGAGGATTTCCCTCAAAATTCAAATTCTAATTTCAATCTCATGTTGAAGTTGACGGTTTAAAGGCATTATTATCATCCCAAAGGTTTTTCGGATAAGTCCCTTATAATTAGAGATTGAGATATTTCCTCCACAAAAATCTCATGAGCATATTTTAAGGGATATGAGAATTAATTTTCTCCTTGGAATAAGGGATAAGGAGATATTCCACCCTTATTTTTGGGCTCTTAAGAGCTATATGATTCTATTTTATGTACTTGGTAAAGGAGAGAGTAAGGAGAGATTTTGAGTGCTTGAAAGATTCATTTTTGAGCAGAGCTTGGATAACTCTATAACTATTTTAGAGTTTTTTATGTATAATTGATAGTTCTCGGTTGGCCACCTTGATGTAAAAATTGATGTACATACATCTCTTTTCAGAAATAAAAATAGATCGATTCGTCATGTTGGAGGTGAATCTGGAGAGGTAGCCCAATGGTAGGGGTGAACTCCATTAACAAACCTGTTGTGTGCATATTTTTATTCTTTATGGTTAATTTAGAATTTTCTTTCAGTCATTTTTTTGTTTCAATTAAGTGATGGAAAACACACACACACACACACACACACACACACACACACACACACATATATATATATATATATGCATGTATTCTAACGCAATCCCTTAAGCTCAAATTTGGATTAAAACAAGTTTTATATTATACATGATTGAGTGGATCTCAAGGGATTATGGATAATTTATGGTATCAGAGCGGTTCACTTTATAGCATAGTGGGTATAATTATTAAATTCAGTCGAAGGAAGGATAAATAAATGGTGAAGGAAGGTAATATCTTAGGTTTTGAAATGTATATTTCATCAAAAAAACCTTGTTCTGATCCTTATTTCCTTACAAATTTTTATAAGGATTCCAAAATTATTAAAAAATTCTTAACCATTAACAAAATGGTAGAAGAATTATATGTTGAAAAGAGAGAAAGCCAAAAGCTATGAAAATAGTTGAAAGAACTCAAATAGGAGAAGAAATATCTTCAAGACAGATTGCAAGCGATGGATTTGCAATTACAAGCTTCTGAAGAGGCTTTAGCAAGATGTAAAAGTGCTAAATTCAACACGTTAAGTGGTACAAAACTAAATTATCCTGAAGAATTTTTTTTTTTGAGATCATTTGAGAAGCATACTCGAGGTATTGCCTCAACACTATTAAATAAAATGGTTTATGAAGGGAAAGGCCTTGGGCGCAATGGTTAGGGCATCATAGATTCCATTGAAGTGATAAGACAACCTCCAGATTCAGGATTGGGTTATATATGTGGACATTATGGAGAATGCTCCAAAACTTTTGACGTAAGAAGGAAACTGAATGTTGATTTTTTCTCAAAATGACTTTTATAATTTAATATTGCAGGTGATAACTGTGAAAAGTATCCACAAGATCCTAAGCATATCCAAACTCTTTGTCAAAGTCCGAGTTCAAAGGCAATGGTGCAGAAAAATATTAGAACTTACATTAGAAAAAAGAAGCTAAAAATGATTTCAAGTCTAATAGTCCTCCAAGAAAAATGACATTTTGTACATTTTGCAGAAAGGGAAATCATTTTTTGGTTGAGTACATTGTAATGTTAAGGCTTATGGCAGCAAACCTAGCACAAGGAAAAGTAAGTCAAAGAAAAAAGATACCTCAATTTGGGTGAAAAAAGCCAAAAAATAACATTAAAAAGCATGGAGAAAAGTCATGAGTTAACCACCAAAGAAATCTATTGTTAATATTCTAAATCAAATTAATCAACAAAATGAACATGAAGAAAATAAGAAGATTTCATTTAATTGGCTTGGTATAGAATGGATATCGTTTCTTCTTAATTAAAATTCAACCCAAATTTGTTTTTGCATGAAAAAGTCTATTGAAGCTATGATATTATTGAGATAAATGTATCAAAGAAACAATATGAACTATGATGATTAGATGGAACAAAGTCCTTTTCAAATTTGATCCTCAACAAATTGTACTTTGTAAGTCGTGGTATCATTTTTTGTTGAATCTTTGATTGTTGAAGTAGATGAATATGAATTTTATTATGAGTCTGCTTATGATTATGGATGTAACGACTCACATGACATTACCAATGAATTGACTTATGATGATTTCTATTTGGGAACGATGTGAACCAGAGCCACGAGCATGACGTACAATTGAATGGATCCATAGGTAGGAGAGCTGGAGAACGAGTTTTCTTGAGCTGTCTTAATTGTGGAATGTGACTTCTCTTGTTTTTAAAAGCTGGGCATTTCCTTGACAAGAGAAGGTGATAGCTTACTCGACTTCATTTCCCCTGGTAGGTGGGGTCAATCTCCATATGTAGATAAGCCGGGTCCGACGGTCTTGTTGGACATTTTTGTTTCCATTTGCAAGGAGGGGGAAATGGGGAGGTTGATGAAGAAAATTGGTGTTATATTACCGTGACCTTTGTAGTACCACCCCACAAGTTGTTGTTGATGCGAAAAGTGAATTTGTGGTGGACAATTACTGTCAAGTTGGTGACATGGTCTGTCCAATAATACTAATAGTCTTCGATCAATCTACTAAGTTTTTCCCATTGTCCTACATTGTTCCTATGACGATTCCTCCAGAACAAAATTATCAGTTCAAGATATATCTTGGGGCATAGTCAATTTTGTATCTCTGAGTTACCACTACAACTTTGTAACAAAATATTCTTCTTTATTTTACTCCTATGCTAGGAGCATGAATGGTTTTGTTGCTACTCTTGACGAAGACCACGTTGTTACTCTCTCGAAGCTTCCGCAAGTTGTATCTGTATTTTCCAGCCAAACAAGAATTGTGCATACCACTCATTCATTTGGATTCATTGCATTGAAAGATAGCGCAGGAGAGCATCAAAGTATTTCTTCATATTATCTGTGGTCTACATCCAATTTTTGGGGGAATACCATCATCGACAACCTGGATTCATGGGTATGGCCCGAATCAAAAATCTGAGTTGACCAGAATTAGGGGGATATTCCTGTGGAACAAAATTTGTTCCACCTCAATGCAACAATAAATTGTTTGGAGCCAGAAATTGCGAGAGAAATAATGTCAATCACTTCAACCTGGAGGATATCTATAAAAGTTGTAGACGACAGCTAGCACGATTTCCATTAAACATTGGATTCAAAAGTTCGCAACACGCTCATCGCCTCCACCTTCGCTGACTGATACGTTGAGGTAGCCAAAATGATGGCTACGTGTAGGTTCATTCAGGTTATTTTACTCATAAGAACAAATTTGATACAGAGTTGGCATGAGGACAGAGGCTAACAATTTTAATAACTAATCGATCATCAAAAGGAGAAGTCATTGGCTGGGAAAATATTGAACTTATCAGTGACCGTCCACTTGAGACCATGTTGAAATAATTCAAATAGTTGAAGAAAGAATATCCTGATAGGATTAACATTGCCTCAATTATGGAGAAGTATGATAGATCTTCTTGGAACGAGTATAAGACATTGGAGTTGATGCACTTGAGATTAACTTCTCTTGTCCTCGTGGGATGCCTGTTCTCATGGGATGCTTAAGTGCATGTTGGAATTTTCTAAATAATTCTAACACACAGAGGAATAAAACAATTCATCTTCTTCTTGCAACACAGAGATAAAATAAAAATTAAATTGCAAACATAGAAAGGTGAGGTATAACACCGCTATTTCATTAAAAGACAAAACCTTTATTACAAAAAAAGATTCTTCAGAACTTCTGTTGTTCTAGATTCACAAAATAAAACTACTTCTGTTAGCTGCTACAACAACACAACGTTTCAGCAACAAAACTTCTCTGTCTCCTTGTTTTCTCTGTTTCTGCCTTCGAGAAAAAATTACACAATACAATACACAACAACTCTAATACACTTACGACATATTAAATTAAACATATATATATTATAAATATTCCATATTTATAATATATATATATAACAAAAAATATTTAACCAAAGTTAAAAAAAAAAAACAATGTACCGCGGTAAAAATAATTAACTCAAAGTTAAAAATAAAACATCTGTAGCAACATAAAATTAAATCAAAAGCATTTAACTTTGTCCTAAGGTTTAAAAACTTATTCCTTTCATGCGTTCCGAGGGCTGCTTGAAAAGCCTTCTCGTGAGTTCCCTTATCCCCCTAGAACTGCTTTGGTGGGTCCAGAGAGGTGGGTGATGTCATTCATTCCAGGGAATCACCTTCCTCCTTTGCTTCCCATCCTTGCTACCCTTTGGAATGGTGCTTTGCTGGCTTGCACATTCAATGTGGTTGGTGGAGAGTTTATTGCTGGTGGTTGTTGCGGATAAGTTCGTGGTTGCCTGAAGTTCTGAACTGGAGGTTTCACTGTCGTTGTTGTCCTTTCCAATCCCATCATCTTTGAAGTCCACCGTCCTGCTGCTCTGCATGGCAGTTGGAATTAATATTCCAACAGTCCCCCTAATTTCAACTGTTGGGTTTTCTTGCATACCCATGCATTTCCTTAAATAATTAAAAATCTTCTACGTTAATGGCTTTGTCAAAGTATCAGCGAATTGTTCCTGTATCCTACAGTGCTGCAAAACAATCTCACCATTATTAACCAGCTCTCTTATAAAATGAAATTTTGCATCAATATGCTTTGTTCTCTTATGGAAGACAAAATTCTTTGATAAAGAAATCGCTAAGTTGTTATCATAATAAATCATTTTTCCTTTGTCTTATTCATGACATAAATCTCTGAGCATTCTTCTCATCCATACTACTTGGCATGTTGCTGCTGTTGCTACTACATATTCTACCTCTGCTATTAATAAAACAACTATTGGTTGCTTCTTGGAAGCCCATGAAACGGCCCCCGATCCCAAATGAAACACATATCCAGATGTTCTCTTCCTGTCATCTGCACTTCCAGCCCAATCACTATCAGTGTAACCAGTCAATTTAAAATTTTTAGATGGGAGTATAAAATACCATACCCCTTCGTTCCATTCGCATACCTTAGAATCCTCTTGGCTGCCTGCCAATGAGTCTCTTTCGGCCTTTCCATAAATCTGGAGGTTAAACTTACAGTGTGCATAATATCCATCATAGTTGCAGTCAAATACATGAGGATGCCAACTATGCACTTGTACAATGTCAGATCAAAATCCTTGCTGCTATCTTCTTTGCTCAATTTTAACCCCATGACAGTTGGAGTTACAGCTGCCTTGTTGTTTTGAATGTTGAATCTTTTCAACACTTCTTCAACATATTTTCCTTGGGAAATAAAAATCCCATTTTCATTTTTCTCTACTTCTATTCCAAGAAAATATCTCAGAAAACTCAAATCATTCATTTCAAATTCACTTTTCATGACTGCTTTAAAATCAACAATGACAGAAACTTCATTGCCGGTAAAGATTAAATCATCTACATATAAAACAATAATAATAATCTTACCATCATTTTCTTTTATGTAGAGTGTGGGTTCTCCATCACATTTCTTAAATCTATTTTTCAGTCAGGTAAGCATCTATTCTACTGTACCATGCTCTCGGTGCTTGCTTCAACCCATAAAGAGATTTTTTCAATTTTCATACTTTGTGATTTTGGCCTTCAATCTCATAGCCTGGAGGTTGTTCAACATATACCTTTTCCTTCAACACTCCATTTAGGAATGCAGATTTCACATCCATTTGGTAAACCTTCCATTTGTGTTGTGCTGCTATGGACAACACTGTTCTCACGGTTTCCATTATTGCAACTGGTGTGAAGGTTTCCTCATAATCTCTTCCTTGTTGCTGCTTGTAGCCTTTGAAAACAAGTCCAACTTTATGCCTTTCAATCTTGCCTTCAGCATTGCTCTTGGTTTTATAAACCCATCTTACTCCAATGACTTCTTTACCTTTAGGGAGGTCCACTAACTCCCATGTATTACTCTTTTCTATTACACCAATTTCTTCGTTCATTACTTCAATCCATTTTTCTTCCTTCACAGCATCTTCAAAATGAATTGGGTCATCAACATGACAATACAAAGCAAATAAAGAGTTCAGACTAGAATTATCATTTACCTCTCCTTGTTCATAAATCTCACTTAGATTTTTCAATCTCGGTCTTCTTGCTGTACTTGGAGTTCCACTTGAACTCGAGGGATTTTTTGTTCCCTGTGGTATGCTTGGAGAAGCACTTCCTCGATTTCTCAAGGCTGATCCATTTTCGGCTTGTGGTGTGGATTTTTTTGGTTGCGGTGGTGGAGGAACCACCAAGGAAGAATTATTTGTTATTGTCCCTTCCTCTTCTTCTTCGCGAGACACACATGTCTTTACATTCATTGTTTTCTCTAAGCTTCGATCCCAAGATTCTTCTTTAATAAACTGCACATCTATGCTGATTATAGCTTTCTTGGTGGATGGATTATAGAGTTTGTATGCCTTGGATTCATCACTGTATCCAAAAAAGATACATTTCTCCCCCTTATTGTCCAACTTCTTCTTAGCTGATCTAGAATGTGTGCATAAGCCACACAGTTGAATACTCTCATGTGGGTGAAATTCTGCTTTAAGACGCTCCACACTTCTTCCAGAACTCTGTTCATGATAGCTTTGGTTGGGCATCTATTCAAGATGTACACTGCACAATTCACAGCTTCAGCCCAATACTCATTTGGCAAATGTTTTTCCTTCAACATACTTCTGACCATGTCCATGATGGTCCTATTCTTCCTTTCTACAACATTGTTTTGATGAGGTGTGTACCTTGTCGTAAACTGCTTATGTATGCCATTCTCCCTACAGAAACGTAGGAACTATTTGGAGATGTATTCTCCACCTCTGTCAGTTCTCAGCACTTTGATGTAGTGCCCACTCTGCTTCTATGCAAGAACCTTAAAATGACAGAATTTTTCAAACACTTCATTTTTAAATTTCAGGAAATACGCCCATGTCTTTGTGGTGTAATCATATATGAATGCCAAAACATATTTGTTGCCAACTAAATATGGAATTTGCATTGGTCCACACAAATCTGGATGGACTATTTATAAGGGCTCCTTTGCCCTTATACTATTCCCTGCTAGAAATCTTTCTCTGTGTTGTTTGCCCAAGATGAAACCTTCAGAAAGGTTGTTCGGTTTTTCAATCAATGGTAATCCCTTTACCATTCTCTTTCTATGCAACAAGTTCAGGCCTCTGAAATTGATATGTCCAAATCTCAAGTACCATAACCAATTTTCATCTTTCACTTCCTCTTGAAAGACCTTTTGTGTTACAATTGCTACATTTCTTCTTTCCGTCAAGTCTACTCTGAGCTTGAGAGGAAACATCCTATTTCTTTTCATCTGTACCTCTGCAGTGACTTTCTTGCTTGGATGTATGTACATGATTGTACACACATCATATTTAAAAAACACATTGTAGCCCTTGTTTATGAGCTATCCAATGGTCAAAAGATTACATTTCAAGCCAAGTACATAATATACATCTGACACAAACTGTTGTGTAACCAGCTCCAAAAATAAAAAGAAAAGAGATATCATCACCTTATAAATAAGCCACTTCGAGGGGGCAACCTCCAATACATTACATAAATGAACTATTCTTTTATGATCCAATTTACAAAACCTCCTTTCTATATATAGGAGTCCATGGGGCTATAATGTAATCCTAGTGGGCCATAATGTAATCCTAGCTGACCTAACAATAATAATTTAAGGGCACAATAATAATAAAATGGGGGTTACAAGGGTACAATAATAACAATAAGGCGGTTACACTAACAACAATAAGGGACTATACTAGTAATATAGGGACCTAACATGCCCCTTTCCTTCAAAAAAGTTTTGTCCTCAACACTTGAGTAGCTCTGGGTGCTTCTGTGTAAAATTCTCATCCTCCCATGTAGAATCTTCAGTGGGTAAGTTCTTCCACTTGATGAGATACTCTGAAATTGATCAATTTCGTAGTTGCCGAGTTCTTGTTTCCATGACTGCTTCAGGTTCCAATATGATTTTTCCTTCTTCATCAAGTTCTGGTAATATTTTTTGAACTGGAAGATTTTCATCGATAACCTTCTTCAAGCATGAAACATGGAAAATTGGATGTACTCGCGAAGAAGCAGGAAGCTCCAATTTTTATGCCATAGTACCAATATTTTGCAACACCTTGTAAGGACCATAGTACTTTGGCGATAATTTATTATCCTTATTTGCTTTCTTGAGGGAAATTTGTTTGTATGGTTGTAGCCGTAAAAATACCCGATCTCCTACATCAAAACTTCTCTCGCTGCGATGTTGATCTCCCTGTTGTTTCATTCTATTTTGTGCCAAATTTAGGTTATCCTTTAAGAGTTGGAGAACTTCTTGTTGATGCTCAATGTGATCTTCCATTGCTTGAACCTTCAAATTTTCCCTTAAAGATGATGTGATGGATGGTGGATTATATCCATAAAGTGCCATAAATGGGGTCATTTTTGCTGCAGTATGGAAGGAAGTGTTATACCACCATTCAATAAGAGGTAACCACTTGACCCATTGTGTTTGTTTATCAGATACAAAAAAACGAAGATATCCTTCCAAACATTTATTTACTATCTCAGTTTGACCATCAGATTGAGGATGATAAGATGAGCTATGAGCTAATTGAGTACCCAAACAAAAAAATAACTCCATCCAAAAATTTCCAGTAAAAATGGGATCTCTGTCGCTCACAATAACCCTTGGGCTTCCATGTAGCTTTTGAATTCTGTCCACAAATGTAGTAGCAACTGTACTTGCTTTAAATGGATGAGATAATGCACAAAAGTGTGCATACTTGGTAAGTCTATCAACTACCACCATGATGACATTCTTTCCTTCGGACTTAGGTAAACTCGTGATAAAATCCATTGAAATCTCCTCCCAACGTTGACTTGGAATGGATAAAGGTTGTAGAAGTCCCGGGGTCTTAATTGTCTCCACTTTATTCTGCTGGCAAACCAAACATTCCGCCACAAACTTTTGAATATCAGATTTAAGGCCATCCCAAAAAAATTCTTTCTTCACCCCGTGGTAAGTTTTTAAAAATCCTGAGTGTCCTCCTAAAGGAGAAGTGTGCAATTCCAGAAGAATATTTTGTTTTAGTTGGGAATTATTACAAAGATATAAGCGATCTTTGTACCATAAGGAGTCATTTTTCCAACTAAATGTATCAGATGTACTAGGATCTTGCTGCAACTTTTGAATGAGTGTCCATACATATTTTTCCTTCTTCCATTCATCTCTTGCTTCGGTTATCCAATCCGGTTGGATAATAGAAATGGCACAAAGCAATGCTTCCACCTCTTCATTCTTTCTTGAGAGTGCATCCGCAACAACATTAAGCTTTCCTTTTTTGTAGATTATTTCAAAGTCATAACCCAACATCTTTGTGACCCATTTTTGCTGCTCTTCTGAAGATAGTCTTTGTTCCAAAAAGTGTTTAAGACTATCATGATCATTTTTTTACCTTGAAGTGTCTTCCCATTAGGTAAGTTCGCCATTTCTTTAGTGCATGTAGTATTGCTAACATTTCCTTCTCATAAATAGGTTTCTGTAAATACTTTCCTTTGATTGGATGACTTTTAAAAGAAATGGGTCTTCCTTCCTGCATTAAAACTGCACCAATTCCATTTCCTGAGGCATCACATTCCACAATAAAGGTTTTTGTGAAGTTTGGCGTAGCTAAGATCGGTGCTAGGCACATTGCCTCTTTAAGATGTTCAAAGGCCTTAGTTGCTTCAGGAGTCCATGAAAATGCATCTTTCTTCAATAATGTTGTTAGAGGTGCTGCTATTCTCCCATAAGTCTTAACAAACTTGCGATAATACCCTGTTAACCCGAGAAATCCTCGCAACTGCTTTATGGTTGTGGGGACTTTCTATTCCTTAATGGCTCTAATTTTGTTAGGGTCTACTTTAACACCCTCGTGAGATACAATATGACCCAGATATTCCACCTCTTGTACTCCAAAGAAACATTTGGATTTTTTTGCATATAATTGTTTCTCCTGCAATAGTTTGAGCACTCTATCAACATGTTCAACATGATCCTTCCAAGACCTGCTGTAGATTAGTATATCATCAAAAAATACTAGCGCAAATTTTCTAAGGAAGGGTTTGAAAATGGAATTCATCAACCCTTGAAATGTAGAAGGTGCATTGGTAAGGCCAAAAGGCATGACCAAAAATTCATAATGACCCTCATGAGTTAGAAATGATGTTTTTGGAATATCTTCAGTCTTCATTCTAATTTGATGATATCCTGAACGAAGATCCAACTTGGTAAAATAAATTGCTCCATGTAATTCATCCAATAATTCATCAATCACAGGAATGGGAAATTTATCTTTAATGGTGAGCTTATTGAGCTCCCTATAATCCGGACACATGCGCCTGATCCATCCTTCTTTTGTACCAATACTACAGTAGCAGAGAAAGAACTTTTACTAGGTTGAATTATACCCGCCTCTAATATTTCTGCAATCATACATTCAATTTCGCTCTTTTGGAAGTAAGGATATCTATAAGGCTTGATGTTTGGAGGAACACTTCCTGGAATCAAATGAATAGCATGATCATAATCACGAATAGGTGGGAGTCCTTTGGGAGTTTCAAACACCTTCGAATGATTGTCCAAGACTTGTTGGAGATCTGCAGAAATAGATGATTTTGATGTCGGAACTTCTAGTGAGCATAATTGTGCAATTACGCCTTGTTCTTTTTTCTTTAGAAGATTTGTCATGACATTAGAGCTTATTATCCTTCCCGGCTTCCCTTCAATACCTCGTAATTCGACTTCCTTTCCTTCTGAAAAAAATTTCAAGAAAAGTTCTTGAAAATTAAAAGCTACCATCCCCAAAGATTGTAACCATTGTACTCCTAGTACAACATCAGCACCTCCCATAGGAATGGAAAACATTGGGCTAGTCAATACATATTCCCCCATGGTTAGCTTGATATTATGGCATTTTCCAGAGCAATTTATAGTTCCTCCATTTGCAACCATCACTTGACATTCTGGTGCTGGGTATAGGAAACAATTTAATTCCTTGGCTACCTTACAATGAATAAAATTATGGGTGCTACCTGAATCAATCAACACTATTACATTTTTCTTCTTGATTTGTCCTTCTATCTTGAGAGTTTGAGGAGTGGTAATTCCTGCCAGTGCGTTACACGATATGGTCGGATTCATTTGTTCCTCTTCTAGGGTTGGTTCCTGGTGTATATCCTCTTCTTGTTCATTTTCTTCTTCCTCTTCACAATCTATGTAAAATAATTTCTTCTCAGCAAACTTATGACCTTTAGTGTATTTTCTATCACAACTATAGCAAAGCCCTTTTGCTCTTTTTTCTTCCAATTGTTGTGGTGTCAACCTTGTAGGTTGTGGAAATCTAGATGTAGGAACACTTCCTTCTTTATAGAATTGAGTGGTAGGCTTCCTTGTCGCCATAACTTTACATTCAACTTTTCTTGCCAACCTGAATGCCTTCTCCAATGAATCAGGTTCCAAAAAACGAACTTCATGTTGGATGTTATCCTTTAGAGTACCTATGAAGAGATCAATCCTGTGTTCCTCTGGAATATCAGTTACCCTTATATTCAATTTTTGGAAGTCCTCAATGTGCTGCCCCACTAAACCCTTTTGTTTGAGATTTATCAATTGGCTAAAGAAGGTGTTGCTCTTTGTATCCTCATAATGTGCTATCATTTCTTCCGTAAAAATTGACCAAGTGACAATTTGTTTACGGGAGAAAAGCCGTCGATACCATACAAATGTATTTTGGTCTAAATGTAAAGTTGCAATGCATACCTTTTGTGTGTTTTTCACATTATGGAGATCAAAATATTGCTCCATCTGTAGTATCCATGTTACAGGATCCTTCCCATCAAAATTCCTCATATCCATTTTTGGAATATGGTGGCTCTTCCCGCCAACATTAGAGTTTATGAAATCGCGATTAACATTTATTTTGTTCTCATTATGAGGTTCTTCTACTATCTTTTCACCATTAGGAAACATTTCTTGTATCAACTTGGTCAAACCTTCGATGTCTGCTTTTAGATCATTCTTCATGTTTTTCATGTTGTTTTCCATGTTGTATTTCATGTCATCCATCTTAGCTTCCACGCTATCCATCTTAGCTTCCACGCCAGCTTCCATGCCATCCATCTTAGCTTCCACGCATTTCTTCAAAACATCCATCTTCTCTTCCATGCCTTTCTTCAAAACTTCCATTTCATTTTTTGTTGCTCTTTGCGAGAGTGAAATTTGTTGCACTTGCTCTTGTAATTTTGATAGATCATGTTCCAATTCTTCATCTTCATGAGTCATAGTAGACCCTTCTGAAGGCTTAATGGGTGTTGAATTATTTTTACAGGGCATCTTTTAGAACCCAATACTGATATCTATTCTACAATATGCCCTTGAAATCAATTCAAATTGATTCTTCAAACAAGACTTATGCAATTCGGAAAAAAAATACACACCTTTTTCTTGCTTTTGAGGAGCTCGATATTGAAATTGGATTATCTCTATGATTTTAGCACTTCAATATCTGAATTTCGGTACCGACGTAGCCCTCTAAATTATATTTTGAATTCCACAGGTCTGACCTAATTGGGATTCTCCAAGACAAAGTTGTGTCCAATCTCCCACAATGACCTAATTATGGATTGGTTCAGTAGAGCGAACTTGTACAACTTGCCACGTGTCACTGTTTTGTCCTTTGTCTCTAAAATTGATAGCCAAGAAACTACAGTCTGTGTAATTGCAACCAATTTTTACGGCACTCCAATCCGATGCCCAAAGAGAGATTTATTGAAATTTTCCCACGATCACCTCTTTGAGATGAAATTCAGGAGCCTGAAAAAGCACTACCTTCCACAGATCATATCTCCAAAAATATTGTGAACCAAGCTCTGAAATTTTTTGATGAATTTCCTCAGGATTTCAGCTTTGCGCCATACGAATTTCAGATTCTGAACCTTCGTAGAAAAAACGTTATAGCACAAATGCCACGATGACCTGTTTAGGAGCCTGAAAAAAGACCTAACTTCCACAGATCATATCTCCGAAAATATTTCGAACCAAGATCTGAAAGTTTTAGACAACCTTCCTCAGGATTTCGGCTTAGCACCCTAAAAATTTCAGCTTCTGAAACTTTGTAGAAACAAAGTTGTAGCGAAAGTGCCACGATGACCTGTTTGGAGCATTGAAACCCTAGAATCCAAAGCTCTGATACCAAATGTTGTGTAACTAGCTCCAAAAATAGAAGAAAAGAGATATCAATGCCTTATAAATAAGACACTTCGAGGGGGCAACCTCCAATACATAATTAAATGAACTATTCTTTGATGATCCAATTTACAAAACCTCCTTTCTATATATAGGAGTCCATGGGGCCATAAAGTAATCCTAGTGGGCCACAATGTAATCCTAGCCGACCTAACAATAATAATTTAAGGGCACAATAATAATAAAATGGGGGTTACAAGGGTACAATAATAAAAATAAGGGGGTTACACTAACAAAAATAAGGGACTATACTAGTAATATAGGGACCTAACACAAACTGTTGTTCTCCATTTCTTACCAAGATACTTACTCTTTCTTTTCCTTTGATAGAGATCTTACTATCAGTTCCTGTTGTTACTTCAGATTTAACATTTTCATCTAGATTGGAAAACATTGATATGTTTCCAGTCATGTGGTTTCTACAACCTTAGTCTAAGAACCATACATCATCTTGTCTATATTGTGCTATATTACATGTTAACAATGCATTACTCTGGTTCTTATTTTCTTTTGCAAAATTAGCATTCTACCTATTATTCATATCATTTTTCTTTTTCCTACATTCATTGGAATAGTGCCCATATTTCTTGCAATAATGACATGGGACTTGGGATTTATCATACCTTTTTCCATGAGCTTGATGTTGGCTTAAGCCTTCATTTTGATTCTGATTGCTACTCCTTCCGCTCAAACTTGCATGGTTGTTTCTTCCTTTGTTTTGGCTTCTGCCTCTTCCTTGGTTTTTTGCTTTGCCTTGACCTCTGCTTCGGCCAAAAGACATTGAATCTTGAAAGCTTGTTCCAATGAGGAATATGTTCCTCTATTCAGTCTATGTTCATGAGACATCAGGGATGCACTCAGCTCATCCACTGTAAATTGTGAGAGATCCTTTATCTCTTTTATTGCCACCACTATGGCATCAAATCTTGAGGGTAGACTTCTCAAGATTTTATCCATTATCCTTCTTTATTCAATTTTCTCTCCATGAGACCTTATATCGGTAACCAACCCAATAACTTGCGTGAAAAATGAGTCTATAGTTTCAGACTCTTTTATACAAAGAGTTTCAAAATCTCTCCTTAGCATTTGTAACTTTGTTGTCTTCACCTTCTCCATGCCTTGATAGGTAGTTTTGAGAATATCCCATGCCTCCTTATACTTTGTTGTTATTGAAATCCTTGGGAAAATACTCTCGTGCATTGATTGAAAGAGATATAAGAGGGCTTTGGATTCCTTCTTCCTATTATCTTTTAACAAATCTCTTTCTACTACTATCAAAGAAGCCAGCACTTTTGCATCTGCTAGTTCTGGGTAACCATTATCAACTAGCTCCCATATGTCCTTTGAAGCAAACATGGCTATCATCTTGATTTCCTAATAAAGACGTTCTTCACGTTAAACTGTGGAAGTTGGGGATTTGTCAGACTCGTGCATGTTGCTGCCATTGTAACTGTGCAAACTAGAAAATTTTCCTAACTGTGTAAAGGAACAAACAGAAGCTTTCTCTGCTAGAGAAATCCACTTCAACAAACTTCTTACAGCTTCTGCAGTGAAGAGAGATCTCTCCTTCGTTCACTGAGTGCCTAGACTAGCTCTGATACCATGTTGGAATTTTCTGAGTAATTCTAACACACAGAGGAATAAAAAAATTCCTCTTCTTCTTACAACATAGAGATAAAATAAAAATTAAATTGCAGACATAGAGGTATAAAACTTCTATTTCATTAAAATACAAAACCTTTGTTACAAAATAAAATTTTTTAGAACTTATGTTGTTTTGGATTCACACAATAAAACTGCTTCTGTCAGCTGCTACAACACCACAACATTTCATCAACAAAACTTCTTTGTCTCTTTGTTTTCTCTGTTTCTCCCTTTCGGAAAAAATTACACAATAAAATACATAGCAACTCTAATACCCTTCCAATATATTACATTACACATATATATATTATAAATATTCCATATTTATAATATATATATCAAAATATATTTAACCAATGCAAAAAAAAAAAAACAATGTACTGCAGTAAAAATGATTAACTCATACTTAACAATAAAACATATGCGGCAACATAAAATTAAATAAAAAACATTTAACTTTTTCCTAAGGTTTAAAACCTTATTCCTTTCATGCTTTCCGGGGGCTGCTTGAAAATCCTTCCCATGAGTTCCCTTATCCCCTCGGAACTGCTTTGGTGGGTCTAGAGAGGTGAGTGACATCATTCATTCTGGGGAATCACCTTCCTCCTTCGCTACCCATCCTTGCTACACTCAGGAATGGTGCTTTGCTGGCTTTTGCATTCAATGTGGTTGGCGGATATTTTAATGCTGGTGGTTGTTGCGGATAAGTTCATGGTTGCGTGAAGTTCTGAACTGGAGGTTTCCACCGCCGTTGCCGTCTTTTCCAATCCCATCAACTTTGAAGTTCGTCATCCTGCTAATCTGCATGGCAGTTGGAATTAATATTGCAACAGTGCAAGCTGGGTGTTGCAGCCGAAAAATACTGTGGAACTTGCTATGCAGTAAAGTGCACATCGAGCATTGTTTACTTTGGCAGGCCCATGATTATGGTGATCACAGATGAATGTCCAGGCTGTGGATCAAATCACTTTGATCTTTGTGGTACGTCCATTAGTAGCCTTCCACTTCTAGGCAGCATATTTTCTTCCACGTGAACAATGGAGATAATAATTATTATTGAATTTGAAAATGGGGTTGTGTAACTCGATGTCGATATCGATGAACTACCGAGTCAGAAGTGGCAATGAGTTTCTTGACGATGGGAATACTTTCTTGGAGTTAGGTATTAGCTTCAAGATTTTCGAGAAGTCACCTTGATCGACCTTTTACTGGATGGTTTGAGTGATATCACAGTTCTCGGTCAGCTTTGTACGAGGTTGTAGTCCATGGATCCTCTAATACTACAGTAAATTCCTGTTGCTCAAAAGTTTGGAAGTGAAATTATGGGGGTTACTTGTTCCAGGGATTAGAGACGAAGACTGTAAATATGTTACTGTTTTTTGGTATTGAAAAATATGCTCGATCCCGATGGACACTCCTCTAACAAATAGACTGATCTGCTTCTTGGTATTGGAGGCCAAAATATGGAGGTCTTGAAGGAGGGTTGCGCTTTCAAGAAATTGTGAAAGTATTTTGTCATGAAACTACTTCCCTAATACTCGGGGTCTCATATTTGTGTTTGATATCGATGATAGAGACCGTGTTGAATGAATATGTACTACGAGATCTATTGTTGTAGTGACATTGGTTCTATTGGTTGCTGAGTGCCGGGTTGCATGCTTTGGAGAAGAACCACTATTTTCGATAGCAAGCAGTTGTTACATGAGCCGAAGGAACCCTTATGTGGCCTTGAAGCATACCTACGATATAAGCATGTCTCCTTCCAGGAACCAATTTAAAGATATTTAGCAACTACATTTTTCAACTGTATATATATCGTGGGAGTCTCAACCAAATGCAGACACATATTGAATTCAGAAAATTAATACCCCAAAATAATAATCAACTTCAACAATATTAGCTTTTCGTGGACCAAAAGCCTTTTATGTGGGCACGTTTGATCCAAGAGGATCTATATACTCTTCCCAAGGAGAACCAACTTGAAGACCAATTCATTGAATCCTAGAGTTTCTTTTAGGGTTTTTAATATTTGTGATCATAATTTGATTTTTTATTGTAAAATAGAAATTGAATATTTGAGAGGATTTTCCTCAAAATTGAAATTCTAAATTCAAATTCATGTTGAAGTTGACGATTTAAAGAGATTATTCTCATTCCTTGAAAGTAGAGATTGAGATATTTCCTCCTTGGAAATCTCATGAGCATATTTTAAGGGACATGAGAATTAGTTTTCTCCTTGGAATAAGGGTTAAGGAGATATTCCCTCCTTATTTTTCGACTCTAAAGAGATACATAATGAAATTTTATGTACCTGGTAAAGGAGAGAGTAAGGAGAGATTTTTAGTGATTGAAAGAGTCATTTTCGAGCAGAGCTTCGATAGTTCCATAACTCTTTCATAAATTTTTATGTCAAGTTGACAGTTCTCGGCTGGCCACGTTGATGTAAAAATCAATGTACATCTATCTCTTTTCAGAAATACAATAGATCGATTCGTCCTGTTGGAGGTGAATATGGAGAGGTAGAATAATGGAGGGCGTGAACTCCGTTAAAAAACCTGTTGTGTGCATATTTTTATTCTTTATGGTTGATTGAGAATTTTCTTTTAGTCTTTTCTTTTTATTTCAATTAAGTGATGAAAAGAACATATATATATATATATATATATATATATATATATATCTGTGTGTGTGTGTTTGTATTGTAACGTAATCCCTTAAGACCAAATTGAGATTAAAACAAATTTTATATTATACATGTTTGAGTGGCTCTCAAGGGATTGTGGATCACAAATAAAATAAATTCAATTTGAGAGAAAACAAATTTAAGGAAGCTCATGCATTTTATGACTTGAAATTGAGGTTAAATAAACATTTACAGTTATACATAGAAAAAGAAGGAAGTCAGAGAAAGTTAATGAATTCCAAGTAATTAAAATGCTATGAATACTCATAGCAACATAAACAACATGATAAGAAATCACCAAGTCAAAACATGAGTCTCACGTAGAAAAACAGAGTTTCTACAATAATGTATTAGCTTGATCAAAAGTTTACATAGAGTGGCCTCCTCATCGATCCCCGTGAAAGTGATAAATTTCCCCATTTATGGAGTGAGGGATCTTTTAGAATGGTTTGCCACTTGGGTTAGACTCGATGCCTATCAAAGAGTCATATTTCTAATTGATTTATACAACATTAGAGTCTTTTTTGGATATTTCTGTTTCGAAATATTTTGTACACAAAATGGAGTTTCTCACCATAAGAACTTTAACCACCTTTGTTAATGATCCTTATCAAATATAACAAATTTTTGAGGTGTTGGATGTTGATGTGTCATCATGCCATGTGGATGTTTACCTATTGACCTGCTCGAATCTCTCCCAAAGTCGAATCTCAAAATTTCAGCACAAATCTGGCTAGTAAAAATTCTATGTAGTAGGCCTCAAAGACAGGTGCGTATTTTCCAAACCCTGATGGTTGTGCAAACACTGAGAGAGGATTTTGTAGATGATTCTGTGCTGACAAAAACTCTCCTTCATATTTCCAAAATTTCTTTCCATTTGTTCATAACATGAGGTTGTCATTGACTACTAAAACAATCATTTCGAGAATTTCGTTAGAAAAAATTTAATAGCAAATGCCAAAAAGCATCCTTCTGCAAGTTATTTAATTTTTTTTAATGTTCCAGGGTATTCTATGAGGTTTATAATTTAAAAAAATGCATTGTTCCCTCCCATTGTTGAATTTTAGACTCGTATTTTCCGACATGGAAATCTACAGTAGTTTCATACCAAATTTATGCCTTCAAGATGGAGAGTTGCTACGAAAGTTCCTGGTTTTTGAGATTTTTTTTCCCTTTCAATATTTTTACCTCAAAAACACTTATAAAAGTTTGTATAAGCCTACTAGTAGCCTATATGAGGATGTATGTGACAAAACATGTTGATTAGCCATAGCGTAAACAAAATCTTTGATTTACAATTCTTATGGAGTAGTATCAATTTCACTGACAATATTGAGACCTTCCTTCATAAGCTATGCTTGTATCATTTCTATATGTGCTTCTAAATCTTTGACTTGCCGCTAAAACCTTCTCTTTTTTTCTTGCAACCATTTTTTTCTCCTGCACTACTGTTTCATCATTCTATGCAGCAGTATTATTTTGTTCGAGTAGCTTCTTATCCATTGGTTCATATCTTATAACTGAACTTCCTTTATATTGTTTTTTCTGAGATTCCATGGCTTCAACATGTTAAGAGATTCTTCCTGCCACCTGAAAATTATCCTATGGACAATTAGACATGCTATTGACACCAATATATCTTCCCTAAAGACAAAAAGACCAACTCACAAGACATCAAAAAAAGTTTGAATGATAAAAAGACCGAGCTAAAGTGAAAGGAGAACGAGATAAGAAATGAAGCTATACGATGAGAGAGTTTTAGGGATAATGGATAAAGGAAAAAAGCACGTATTTATGACCCACCGTGACTCTCACCCCTATTATTAAAAATTAGACTGTTACTAATAGCCTCAAATTTTCGTAGCAGAACAGATGAAAGAAGTGATAGATTTGCTACGAAAGTTTTAGGAGCTTTCATAGCAAATACTTTGTTTTTCTAACTGGAGTTGCTATGAATTTTTTCATAACTGTCTAAATGCCAATCATGACCCAATAAACCCGACACATTGAGTTTTTTTCTATTTTCATCTTAATAATGACCCCTACTAAATTCATAATGACCCTGCAAACTAGCTTTATGACTAAGACAACCTTTGTACATGTGATTATTTTGAATAAAAAATTAAAACCATAACTTACTTAACCAAATTGACTCAAAGAAAAACCTAAGTGTTATCATGGATAAAAATATAATAATCGAAGAACCTCATGCAATGAATTTTATATTGTATTGTACCTATAATTATTCTAATGATTCAAAAAACTTAGGTTACTACCCACCATTCTCAGGGACTCATCCTTGAACTAGTTCATCGATAATATCGTACACAAATGGGATGAAATGAATAGAAATTTTCATAGAAAATATGACGATTTATGTAATCTAGAGACTTAAGGGAATACATTTTCAAAATAGTGCAAACTGAGGATGAAAATCTAGAGGATTGTTTAGATTATTCTTATACAATTTTCAAAGAACTAGAAAAAATAATCTTTACCTAGACACTATTAGAACCATGCTTTTTAGGGGGAATTTCTAAGGCGTCAATTGAGCCTCTTAATAAAATGGAAGAAACGGATTCAACATAGCTAACATTTGATAAAATCAGTGATATTTGCAAGAGATACTAAAGGGGAAAAACTCTATTTCGCAACGGAATTCGAGAAACCTTTTCGAAAGTTACCAAATGAGCTATAGTTGGTGCTATTATAGTAGAGTTAGGAAATTCATTAAATAAATTTAAAATTGATATTCTTGGAATATTAAGTATGTAGTTGGATACGTTACAACTCAAAGAGAAGAAAAAAAGGTGAAAATTTTCTTTTTCTCTATTTTATATACATAAAGAGAATTGACTTAAAGAATTTCCTTTGGATAATATTAATGATTTTTCCATTTGTGCATACAAGAATTCAACATAAGTGTGTCCTTCTCTAGTTGGGTTAAAGGAAATGTACCAAGCAGAAGATCAAATAAACAAGAAAATGTGTACACTAGCACAAAGATCCCTTAATAGTCAAGAACCAAGAAAATGTGTACACTAGCACAAAGATCCCTTGAAAGTTAAGAACCTCAGTTATAACCTATAAACCTATACAATAATTTCCTTCTTGTTATCATTAGTATTTCCCATATCATTTTCCTAATTCTAATGTGCCTTAGAAAGCATCCCACCACAACTAGTTCCACATTACCCTTAGTAGCCGGGATGGAAAGGTCAAAACATTAAGGGTATGTGTGCTTACCACTACCATATGCAACCTCAACAAACTTACCCTTTATAACCACCTCCACCACCATTGTACCAACATTTTTTGTTTTTTTGTTTTTTTAATGTCTTGTAAACCAAATTTGATTTTAGTAAATATTAACCACTACTATCACTATCATTCTAAATGAGAAATAATATTTAATATTTAAATATAATTTCAAATTAAATATATTTTTATGGATATGCGTGTAATTAACCATAGTTATATTAATACTTAAATAATTTTAGCACAATCAGTTTGAATTATTTTTAAAACTTATTGATAGTGAAAAGGGAAACATCTAAAATAAAACAACGTTAAAATACAAGAATGTTAATAGTTAGTGTGGCCTAGGACCATCAGGAAACTGACACAAAATGGACACATCATTATAAAAGAAAGAATAGTAATGATATTAATAATATTAAAGATGATATATAAACATAAATAAAAAAAATTCTTAATGAATTTTTTATTAATTACATATTGAGTGGTAAATTTTGAGTTTAGATTACTTATAAGATATGAATAAGAGAGAAATAGATTATAAAAAATAGAGTAGTAATGATATTAATAGTATTAAAGATGACAGATAAACATAAATAAATAAAAATCTTAATGAAGTTTTTATTAACTACATATTGAATGGTAAATTTTGAGTTTAGATTACTTATAAGATATGAATAAGATAGAGTTGTATTCTTCTCAAAATAAACTAAAGGAGGAATTATAAATTTGGAATTATGGGAAGGAAGTTAATAAGGAGAGGGACGTTGATGTTAGGTTAAACAGTAGGGCTGTTTGGTTGGAAAAAAATGATGATAACTTTATGTTTATTAGTTCAAGAGGATGGAGAAATATAAAGACTTAGTGATTTAAGGGGTAGAATGTTAATTTTTTGTAAGATGAATAATGATTCTATAATGCGGAATAAATAGTTAAAAAGAATCAAAAAATAAACTTTAATGCCCAATAAATCATACCTCCAACTGTTGATGCTACTCACACTCAGAATGTATTTTGTATGCAAAGCTTCCGGGCTACTTCACTATATAGAAAATCTGCAGGGACTTCCAAGCTCTGCTCACTCTAACTTGATGGTGTAAAACTAAAGGGGATTGAGTTAGTAAGCTTGGGGACCAAACAAAAGTATTTATAGCCAAGCTTCCATCAAGCTTCTGTTGGCTATGTGTCAAGTGTTTCACAGATCATGGTAGAGAACTGCAGTGGGAGTAATGGACCACTTCAGAAGCTCCCAACAAGAAATTAATTAACTGCAGTTGATTTCCGTAATTTAAGGAAATAACTACAGTTGGTTTCCATAATTTAAGGAAATAACTGCAGTTGGTTTCCAAAAATATGAATCCATTAGGAGAGGGAGCTTAACATTCTCCCACTTGGTCCATACTTCCAATCTTAATGTCTCATCTTAAAAACCACTGATAATCTATATTAAGTAATAGATACATGAGTCATGGCGATAAGTCCTCTAATGACGAGTATTATCTTCCATGTATTACTATGTTTTTATCTCTATTAAAATTTATGTGGCAACAATTTCTTAATGAATAAACCCTATGTTTATTCTTGGTCGTACATAGATGAATTATCTTAAATCAAATTAAGGTGCACATAAATATGAGAAAAACATCACAATAATTAAGAATTTCATTAAAAATAACATTGTTCATACAATGCCCGGATGCGGGTGACTGCCAGGCATAATGGGATGCCGACCCCTGCGCGCCTCCCAAAGAAGCTCGCGTTGGGTGGAATTTATTTGTTCATTAATCCAGCTCACAGCGTCATTAATCCAGGGCATATGTTCATTCACACCGCCATGGGCATTCATTTGATTATGGCTTCTATTCCAGAGAGTTCAACTAGCAGTGAAAGAAGTGTCGCTCCTCTGTTTCCTCTCAATAGTTCATGCCCTCAAGGCTATGCAGAACCTTGCATCCGCACTCCTACAGGTCGGCGTATCACTTTGCTAGCTTGTTCTGAACCGTTGCCTGGGGTGCATGTTTCGCAGAGCTTCTACTGTCGATTCAATTCTCCCAGGACTCGCACCAAGGCTTTCAGTGGTGACGACTCTCCACTTGAAATTCAGACGACTGCTCTCCCTCACGGATTTTTCTCTCACGGTGTTTTTAGGCATCTTGCCTGTCCCTTTCAGTATTCTCGTTCTCTTCCTGTCTCTGCAACCATGCCTCGCATTCGTCACAGAATGCGGAGTAGGCGCGGCTCCAGCCGAGGGTGAGCAACGAGTCATCGACCCCACTCCAGCACTATCTCTGGGTCTTCTTCTACTAAAGAGACTCATGCTTGACCTCGGGATTTAAGTCATGAAATAAGTTGCAGATGTCATTATACCTCGACTCCTTCGGCTCTGCCAACTCCTCCCCCATCTGCTGACCCTCATAGCACTGTTCTTCCTTCCGCTTCCCATAGACCTGATCGCCCTCCCATCCGCCTCACTTCTCAGCGTGCTGAGCTCTGTTTTGAATGCTCTCATAATCATCCTGTTGTCACAGCATACATCACTGTTACACTTAAAGAAGAGGCTCCTTTGCACACTCCTTCCCCTGAAGCCTCCCCTTTGTCCCCTCCTGCTTCAAGCCCGCCCAGATGCTCAGTTCCGTCTACAGGCACAACCCATCATGCAGAAGACGCATCGCGGGTGATGGATGAAGACACTGACTTCGGTGGTGCTCTCCATGGCGACCAGAAGGACTAGGCAGATGAATTCGCCTGCAGAGTGGTTGAAGAACCCCAATCTCCAACGCATGATCAGTAATAATCTCAGCGCACAGCTCCTTTTGATTTTTCTGCCCAACTACTGCAATGTTTTTTTGTCTCTTTATCGCAATGCGCAGCTGGAAAGGCTGATAGCTAATATCAGTTTATTTTTCTTTGTTAAGTACTCTTGCTTAAAATGTAGGCCAGTTTCCCCCTCAAGGGCGGCCAAACTAATCTTTACAAGACTGGTTTCCCAACTTGGGCAGTCTGGACTTTTTCTGTTTAGCATGGTTATCAAGCCCAGTGCTCAGGCTCACATAGCTGACACTGTGGCAGTTCTGTAACAATACCTCTTATACATAATAGAATTAGTCTTATTTAGAAAAAAAAAAAAAAAACATTTTTCATACAATGAGAAACTACATAATTGAACCAAGGCCCATATTCATTACATGTGTTGGAAATACTGAGAGGGGGCGGGGGGTGAATCAATATTCCTTTCAATTAGAGAATTATTTAATCTTCAATTATTATCAGTGTTTGTACAATGATAGCAGTAAACAAGAGGAACAAAAATGTACACATTTTTTAAGGTGGAAACCCACTCCGGGAAAAAAACAACCTAATGCTTTTCTAATAATTCTTTAATATTCAACTCCAATTGAAAATAAAGCTCCAACTTCCTAGAATCTAGAAAAGCATTCTTCTCCAGCTCCTACTGGATGGACGCTTCAACACCCGAGATTCTTCAGTAGTCAACTGAATGGATGCCCCAACACCCAATGAGCTACAACTCACGCTAGCACCACCCTACCACCCTATAGAAGAATAAACGAAGAATGGACTCCTGTACCAGGGAAAATGGTCCACTTTACAATGATATAGAATGATGTAGAAGAAGAATATATACTAGACCATAACCCCAACTTTGATACAACCACCTAATGATGATCCTAGACCTCCCAACACTGCCTCTTCAACCCTTGCGTATAGACACTAGTACAATTTGTACAATAATGTATTTACAATGACTACAATGATACCTTTACAATGATTGTGGCGTGTGCTCGCCACTTGAAGAATTCATATGATGAACTTCTTGCCGCCGTTATCCTTGGTTGTTGCCCTCGTCATGCTACCCTCTCTACACCTTTCTTTTTCTTTTTCTTCCGTAAATTTTGGTCCTTTTGCAACCTCGACACACCATGATCTAGCTTTTTCTTGCCTTCTAGGAGCTTGATATTGAATCCGGTGTATTTTGTCATTTTGCGCATCCCGAATATATAATTTTCTACTTTGTAGTAGTCCTCTGAGTATTTTTTCTAATGCCACAGGTCTGATCCAATTTGGATTCTCCAAGAGAGAGTTATACCCAATTTATCACACTGCCCTAATCATGGACTATTTCAGTAGAGCGCACTTGTATGGCGTGCCACGTGTCACCGTTTCTTCATTTGTCTCTGAAATTGATAGAGCGCAAATTATAGACTGTGCACTATCCGTCACTTTTTATGGCATTCCAATCTGATACTCAGAGAGGGAGTTATGACGAATTTACCAAGGTCACTTCTTTGAGATGAATTTCAGGAGCCTGCAAAAACCCTTACTTCCACAGATCATATCTCCAAAAATATTGCGCAACTTGATCTGAAATTTTTACTGTAGCTTCCTCAGGATTTCGGCTTCTCTCATAAAAATTTCAGTTTCTGAACCTTCGTAGAAACAAATTTAGAGCGAAAATTCCACGATGACTTGTTTCAGATAGTGAAATCCCTTGCCTAAGGAGGAAATGAAGATCAAAATTTATATAAATGCTTAGGTTGAGAGGGGCTTAAACAAGTGAATGTAAGAGGGATTTTAGGAGCTTAAAAATATTAATTATGACTTTTCAATGACCCATGCTCCAACCCCATGGGTTTTATCCCATTAACCTGGGCACAAACTTCAAACATGAGTATGTCTCAAACCCGTGAAGAATTACATGGCGTGCTACATATCAACTAAACATCTCGACAAGTAGAAACCATAAAAAGCATTATTGAGCCGTAATATATTAATTTGGTAGGTCAAAATTCCCCATGCAATATTGGGTTAGCCCCTGGTGTCGCTAGTTGACATCAATGACAACCGTCGATCAACAATCTCCCCCTTTGGCATTGATGGAAACACAAGTACTCCCCCTGCGATCATGACACCCCTTCCTACAACATTCTCTCCCCATTTTACATCAATGCCAAAGGGTAACTCCCCCTGAAACACAACCATCCTGCGGACCTATACACAGTTCCACTCCCGCTGACACACAATCGTCCTGCAGACCTATACACACTTCCACTCCCGCTTTATATTCTTGAAAAGGGAAAATCTAATGAGAACTTGGGAGAATCCCAAGCTTTTGATGAAGATATTCAAATGCTTCACGAGGTAAAAAATTAGTTAAGATATCAACAATTTGTTCTTTTGTACAAACATACTCAATTTTGATATTCTTTTCAGCGACTTGTTCTCTAACAAAATGATGTTTGATCGGAATGTGTTTTGTTTTTGAATGCATGACAGGATTATTGGAGATGCTGATGGCACTAGTGTTGTCACAGAATATGGGAATAGGCTCACTGAAATGTACTTGAAGATCTTGCAAAGTTTGTTTCATCCAAAGAACTTGAGTACAACATGATGCTGCTACAATGTATTCTGATTCGACTATAGATAACGAGATTGAAGTTTGCTTTTAGCTCAACCATGATACAAGACAACCACCTAGATAGAATGCTGCTCCACTAGTACTCTTATGATCATCAACGCTTCCTACCCAATCCGCATCTGTAAAGGCTTGAATAATGAGATTGCTACCCTTGGGATACCACAAACCATATTCTTTTGTGCCCTTTAGATATCAAATAATTCTTTTGATGGAAATAATATGTGATTCTTTTGGTGCTGCTTGGAATCTTGCTACTTGTCCAACTCGTTTGCATAACATCCTGCCGAGAGGCTATTACATAGAATACTACCAATCATAGATCCGTACAACTTCGATCCACATCCTTAGATGAGTCCTCTATAGCAATTTGCAACCTCGTTACTACTGAGTAAGGACAGTTTGAAAATCTTTCCATTTTGAATTTCTTGAGCATTTCCTTGATGTACTTGGCTTGAGATATAAATATTACTTTCTCTTGATGAGATATTTGAAGCCCTAAGAAGTATGTCAACTCACCAAGTAAAGAAATCTCAAACTCACTTTGCATATTTGTAGAAAATTTATTACTTAGTTGACATAATTGCTACTAAATATCATATCATCCACATATACCTCAACGATTGTTAAATTATCTTTATCTATTTGTACATAAAGATTGCTATCAACAATACCTTTATTGAACCCTTGTTGACATAGATATCCATCAAGACGAGCATACCATGCTTCCAGGAGCCTGCTTGAGACCATATAGAGCCTTGTTTAACCTGCAGACATAGTATTCTTTTGTGATAGTAGAAAACCTTCAGGTTGTTTGAGTAAACTTCTTCTAATTCTCCATTCAGAAATGCTGACTTAACATCCATTTGGTACTTTTATTTTTCTTGAACAGGCATAGGCGAGAAACATTAGGATGGCTTCCATTCTGGCAACTGGTGAAATTTTTTCATCGAAATCAATTCCTTCCACTTGTGCGTAGCCTTTGCAAACCAATATTGCTTTGTTTCTGGTAACCTGCCCATCTTCATTCAATTTGTTCCTGAACACCCATTTAGTCCCAATGACATTTTTATATTTTTTTTGTGGAACTAATTCCCAGGTGTTATTCTTCTCAATTTGATCCAATTCTTCATTCATAGCTGCTACCCAATGTTCATTCTGGTTGGCTTCCTCAAAACTACTAGGCTCAAAGGTTGCTAGAAAAGCAATCTGAGCTTATTGTGATGAACGAAGTTGTCAACCTTCACTTATGTCACCAATGATTTGATTTGATGGATGGTTCTTTGAATCCATTATTTGTTCTCCTTGGAGGAGCTTCTTGTTGTTCTTCTGGTATATCTTGATGATCATTTTTTACAACACTGTTACCGATGAAATAGGTAACCTGACCTCAAAACCGGAACTCTAGCCCAAAAAGACTCAAAAAACATGAAAAAGCACCCCAAAAACAAAAAAAGTGTATTCCAAAACACACTTGGTTTTTTTTTTAAGGTCAAATTTCAACATTTTATAAAATTATGCTAAAAACAAAATTGTTTCTTGAAAAAAGGATTGAAAAAACTCCCTCAAAACAAAACCACTTGATACTGGAATAACAAAAAAAAAAATGTGTCATATTTTTGACATTTTTAAAAATAGAAATAACATTTTTTAATTTTTTATATTCAAACATTAAAAAAACCTAAAATTTAAGGAAAAAAATAAATTAAAAAAATAAAAACATTTTAACGCTTAAAATTTAAAAATATATAGGAATAAAAAAATAAAAATAAAAACAAAATAAAAATAAAAATTCAAACATTAAAAAAAACCTAAAATTAAAGAAAAAATAAAAAATAAAAAATAAAAAAATATTTAAAGATTAAAATTTCAAAATATATAGAAATTAAAAAAAAATAAAAGCAAATTAAAAATATTCAATTAAAAACAAATGAAAAAAATAAAGAAAATTATAAAACAAATATAGAAATTAAATTTAAAAAAGAAAAAGAAAATGTTTATTAAATTAAAAAACAAAAATTAAAATAAATAAAATAAAATAAAGAAATATATTAAATTTAGAAAAAGAAAAAAAAAACATTATTGAAATTAAAAGTAAAAAAAAATGAAAAATTATTTAAAAATAAAAAATAAAAAATAAAATAAAAAAAATATTAAATTTAAAAAAATATATATTAAAAAAACAAATAGATTTTAAAAAATAAATTAAATTTAAATTATTAAAAGCAAAAAAAAAAAAATATATATATATATATAAACTTAATTTAAAAATATATATATATTAGATTTTATTAAATTTAAAAAAAATGTTAATATTAAAATAACAAAATAAATTTAAAAAAAAATATATTAAATTTTAATAAATAAATGACTAAACAAATAAATTTTAAACATAAAGAAAAAAAAAAAAAAAAAACATTTTTATAATAAAAAGTCAAAAAACTTTAAAAATCAATTAAAATTGAAAAATTGAAAAAAAGTATATTAAATAAAAAATAAAATAAAAATAAAAATTAATTTGAAAATATTAAGTTTAATTAAAAAAAAATCTAATTTTAAATACACAATTTTAATTGAAATAAAAAAAAATATAAAAAATTTATGTAATTAAAAAAATAATAATAAAAAAATAAAAAATTTAAAAAAGTATTAAATTCAAATAAATTAAAAAAAATAAAATAAAAAATTTACTAAATTTAAAAAAATTAAATGAAAAAACTAAACATAAAATTTAATAATAAAAAAAAAATATGAAAAAATTAAAAAAAAATTCAATTAAATTAAAAAAAAAATACAAAATTTAATAAAAATTATTAACAAAATTTAGAAAAAAAAAAAAATTAAAAACAAAAAAAATGAATAAAATTAAAAAAGAAATTTAAAAAAAAAACAAAAAAAATTAAAACAAATCAAATTTCAAATATAAAAGTTAAATTAAATTTTTTTTTTTAAATTTTTTGAATTTAAAAAAAAATAAAAAATCAAATCAAATTAAAAAATAAAAAATTAAAAAATTAAAAAAATAAAAATAAAAAACGAATTTTTTGATCGTGGTGGCGCCGCGAATCGGCTTCCCACCCACATGAGTCATGGCGATAAGTCCTCTAATGACGAGTATTATCTTCCATGTATTACTATGTTTTTATTTCTATTAAAATTTATGTGGCAACAATTTCTTAATGAATAAACCCTATGTTTATTCTTGGTCGTACACAGATGAATTCTCTTAAATCAAATTAAGGTGCACATAAATATGAGAAAGACATCACAATAATTAATAATTTCATTAAAAATAACATTGTTCATACAATGAGAAACTACATAATGGAACCAAGGCCCATATTCATTACATGTGTTGGAAATACTGAGAGGGGGGGGGGGGGGTGAATCAGTATTCCTTTCAATTAGAGAATTATTTAATCTTCAATTATTATCAGTGTTTGTACAATGATAGCAATAAACAAGAGGAACACAAATGTACACATTTTTTAAGGTGGAAACACACTCCAGGACAAAAACCACATAATGCTTTTCTAATACTTCTTTAATATTCAACTCCAATTGAAAATAAAGCTCCAACTTCCTAGAATCTAGAAAAGAATTCTTCTCTAGCTCCCACTGGATGGACCCTCCAACGCCCGATATTCTTCAGTAGTCAACTGAATGGATGCCCCAACACCCAATGAGCTACAACTCACCCTAGCACCACCCTACCACCCTATAGAAGAATAAAAGAAGAATGGACTCACATACCAGGGAAAATGGTCCACTTTACAATGATATAGAATGATGTAGAAGAAGAATATATACTAGACCATAACCCCAACTTTGATACAACCACCTAATGATGATCCTCGACCTCCCAACACTGCCTCTTCAACCCTTGGCAGATAGACACTAGTACAATTTGTACAATAATGTATTTACAATTACTAAGTACAATGATACCTTTACAATGATTGTATGCAGTGCTCCCCACTTAAAGACTTCATATGATGAACTTCTTGCTGCTGTTATGCACCTTGGTTGCTGCCCTTGTCATGCTACCCTCTACTGCACCTTGCTTTGATTTTCTGCCATAGAAAGTTTGGTCCTTTGCAACCCTTGATAACACATGATCTAGCTTTTTCTTGCCTTCTAGGAGCTCGATATTGAATCTGGTGTATCTATGTCATTTCAGATCCTCAATATCTGATTTTCAGTCCTACAGTATTCCTTTGAGTCATCTTTCCAATGCCATAGGTCTGACCCAGTTTGGATTCTTGAAGAGAGAGTTATACCCAATCTCTCACAATGCCCTAACTATGGACTGTTTCAGCGGGGCGCACTTGTATGGCGTGCCACATGTCACTTTTTCTTCATTTGTTTTTGAAATTGATAGAGAAAAAAATATAGACTGTGAAATATCTGTCACGTTTTATGGAATTCCAATCCGATACTCAGAGAGAGAGTTATGACGAATTTACCAAGGTCACTTCTTTGAGATGAATTTCAGGAGCCTGCAAAAACCCTCAATTACACAGATCATATCTCCAAAAATATTGTGCATCTTGATCTGAAATTTTTACTGTAGCTTTCTAAGGATTTTGGCTTCACCTCATAAAAATTTCAGCTTCTGAACCTTCGTAGAATAAAATCTAGAGCGAAAATACCAAGATTACCTGTTTCAGATGGCCGAATCCCTTGCATAAGGAGGAAATGAAGATCACAATTTATATGAATTGTTAAGTTGAGAGGGGCTTAAACAAGTGAATGTGGGAGGGATTTTAGGAGCATAAAAAATATTAATTATGACTTTTCAATTACCCATGCCCCAACCCCATAGGGTTTTAGCCCACTAACTGGGGGTACAAACTTCAAACATGAGTATGTCTCAAACCGTGAAGAATTACATGGCGTGCCATATATCAACGAAAACATCTCGACAAGTAGAAACCATAAAAATCATTATTGACCTAGAATATATTAATTTGGTAGGTGAAAATTCCCATGCAATATTGGGTTAGCCCCTGGTGCTGCTTGGGTTGATATCAATGACAACCGCTGATCAACAACATGATCCTTGAATTTAAATGCTGGCATGCCCTTAGTCAAAGGATTAGCGATCATCAACTCAGTGCTAACGTGCTCAATGACCACTTTCTTTTCTTTAACACATTCCCTTATAGCTAAATACTTAATGTTGATGTGTTTATTTCGACTCCCAATTTTTTTGTTCTTAGCCATAAAAACAACAGCTGAATTGTCGCAATATATTCTCAATGGCTTAGAGATAGAATCCATAATTCTAAGCCTAGAAATGAAACTCTTAAGCCACACACCATCTAAAGTAGCCTCAAAATAGGAGACGAACTCGACTTCCATAGTGGAAGTGGCAATCAAGGTCTGCTTGGTACTCCTCCATGATACAGCTCCATCGGCCATCATAAAAATGTATCCTGATGTTGATTTGCGTGAATGAACACATCCAGCAAAGTCAGAATCTGAGTAGCCAATTACTTCCAAATTGTCCGTTCGTCTATACATAAGCATGTATTTTTTGGTTCCTTTAAGGTACCTCATTACTTTCTTTGCAGCTCTCGAGTGGTCTAAACCTGGATCACTGTGATATCGTCCCAACATTCCCACAACAAATGCAATGTCAGGTCTTGTGAAGAACTGAGCATACATTAGGCTTCCGACAACAGAAGCATATGGAATGTTATTCATTTGTTCCTTTTAAAAATATTTCCTCGGGCATTGGTTCAAACTGAACCTATCACCCTTCACAATGGGAGCGACACTTGATGAAAAATCCTTCATCCGAAATCTCTCAAAGATTTTATTAATATAGGTTTCCTGAGACAGACCCAAGATACCTCGAAATATGTCTCTATGGATCTTAATGCCAATGACATAAGATGCCTCACCCATATCCTTCATATTGAAATTTTTAGAGAGGAATTGTTTCACCTCATGCAGCAAACCCTTATCATTGGTTGCTAGCAAAATGTCATCCACATATAAAATAATAAAACAGATTTTACTCCCACTGACTTTCAGGTATATACATTCATCCATAATGTTTTCTACAAAACCAAAAGAAGAAATTACATTATGAAATTTCAAATACCATTGGCGGGATGCTTATTTTAATCCATATAATGATTTCTTCAGCTTGCAAACCAATTGCTCACCATCACTAGAGGAGAATCCTTTAGGCTGTTTCATGTAAACCTCCTCCTCTAGATCTCCATTGAGAAATGTAGTTTTCACATCCATTTGGTGCAACTCTAAGTCAAAATGGGCTACTAATGCCATAATAACGCACAAGGAATCTTTCTTAGATATAGGAGAGAAAGTCTCTGTGTAATCGATTCCTTCTTTCTGAGTGAATCCCTTTGCAACAAGTCTTGCCTTGTATTTCTTAATGTTTCCCAATGAGTCTTTCTTTGTCTTAAAGACCCATTTACATCCAATGGATTTTGCACCATTAGGCAACTCAACAAGATCCCAGACTTCGTTACTCTTCATAGAATTCATCTCTTCCTTCATGGCATCAGACCATAATTCTAATTCTTTGCAACTCATGGCTTGTGAAAAAGACTTGGGATCATTTTCGACTCTAATGTTGTAGTCAGATTCTTGTAGATATACAACATAATCATTAGGAATTGTTGATCTCTTTAGTCTAGTAGATCTTCTTAATGTTGTACCACCATCGTCCTGAGAAGTATGTGGTTCAACTCGTTGTTAAAAATTTCTTGGCAATCCTTGAACTATCTGATCTACTGGAATGACGTCAGCAGCTTATGGAACTTCAACAACTGGTTTTTCAACACTAGTTTGTACTTTTAAGGTGTTGTGAACAATAACCAATCTATCACTTGAGGTGAAAGGTTGAGATTCTGAATAATCCTTCTCAGAAACTATGTTCTTGGTTTGATCGCTCCCACTGATCAAGTCATTTTCAAGAAACTTTGTATTTCTTGATTCCACAATCCTAGTGCTGCGAGATGGATAGTAAAATCTGTAACCTTTAGACATTTCATCATATCCAATGAAATACCCACTAATGGTCCTTGGGTCCAGTCTCTTCTCTTGTGGATTTTACATTCTCACTTTAGATGGGCATCCCCAAATGCGCATATGTCGCAAACTTGGTTTCCAACCTTTCCATAATTCAAATGGTGTTTTAGGAATAGCCTTGGTTGGAACTCGGTTTACTATATACACTATTGTCTTAAGTGCTTCAGTCCACAAGGATTTAGGAAGATTGGAGCTGTTAAGCATAATCCACACCATGTCCAATAATGTTCGGTTTCTTCTTTCTGCTACACCATTCTAGTCGGGTGAACCAGGCATGGTGTATTGGGCAACAATCCCATGCTCTTGAAGAAATTTTGCGAATGGCCCAGGTGCTTGTCCATATTCTATGTATCTACCATAATATTCTCCACCTCTATCTGATCTCACGATTTTAATTTGCTTGCCGCATTGTTTCTCGACTTCAGCCTTAAAGATCTTAAAGGCATCTAATGCTTCGCTCTTTTTATGAAGCATGTAGAGATACATATATCGTGAGTTTCATCTATAAAAGAGATGAAGTATATCTGACCATGTTAGTCCATGTATGGACTACATATATCAGTATGTATGATCTCTAATATGCCTGAACTCCTATTGGCACCTTTCTTTGACTTGTTGGTCTAATTTCCCTTAATGCAGTCCACACAAGTCTCAAAATCAGTAAAATCCAGAGTATTAAGTACCCCTTCATTTACCAATATTTTAATTCTTTCTACGGAGACATGACCTAGTCTCTCGTGCCATAATTTAGAGGAATCTTCATTAATAACACATCTTTTAGTGCCAGTGTGAACATGCATTGAATAATAAGTGACATTGTTTTGTAAATTAATGCAGTAAAGACCATTAGACAAAATACCATTCCCAACACAATCAGATTTATAAAATAAAATGAAGGATGTTTATGAAAAGTTAAAGGAATATCCAAAAGGTACAAGCCTTGAAACTGAAATCAAGTTTCTAGAAAAACTTGGTACATAAAAGGTCTTCTCTAATTTTAAAACAAAGCCACTACTTAAAGTTAAATAGCATGTTCCTATAGCTTCCACATGTGAGCCCATCTTGTTTCCTGATAAGATGCTTTGCTCACTGCCCACTGGCTTCCTTAGGTTTTGCAAACCTTGCAAGGAATTCAAAATGTGAATTTTTGATCCAAAATCAATCCACCAGGTGTTAATATTGACATTAACCATATTAGATTCATAACAAACAAATGAGATTGGATTACCTTTGTCCGCAAGCCATTTCTGAAATTTGGCAGATTCCTTCTTCATGTGTCCCTTCTTTTTACAGAAGAAACACTTGGAATCCTTCTTGATGTCGTCTTGGGGAGGTATTTTACCTTTCCCTTTCTGATTGGCTTGAGATTTTCCCTTTCCTCACGTTTCCAGCATTGTAGTTTCTCCCATTTCCATCACCAGTCTCTCCTCCTCTTGAACACACATGGTCATGATTTCATTAATTGACCATTTATCCTTATGTGTGTTGTATGAGATTTTGAAGGGTCCATATTGGTGCAGAAGGGTGTTCCGGATGTAGTGCACCAAGAAAGACTCTGATATTTCAACCTCGAGTTTCTTCAATTGAGCCACAGTGTCCCACATTTTCATGATGTGCTCGCACACACCTTTCACACTGGTGAGCCTTAGGGATGAGAACTTCATTATTAGGGTGCTTGCTAGTGCCTTGTCTGAAGTGATGAATTGATCATCAATGGCTTTCAGCAAATCTTGGACCTTTTCATGCTGATCAATGGAACCACGAATACTAGCTAAAATTTTAGTCTTAATGAACATCATGCTCAGGCGATTAGATTGTTCCCATCGTTCATAAAGCGTGATGTCCACTGCAGTGCTAGTAGTAGTGAGTTTCGGTGGTTCATCTTTCCTAATAGCATAGTCTATGTCCATCCACCCCAAATGAAGGAGAACTCTCTCCTTCCAGACCTTATAGTTATCTCCCTTAAGTTCAAGGATATCAGAATGAATTTCAGATAAATTTGCAGGTTGTACAACTGCATAAAATTAAAAAGCACATGCTTATGTTAAAATTGAGGCATAAATAAAATTTCATGCTTTACCAATGTAAATCATGTTTTAAAATTGAATCTAATGACATAAAAAAAAAAATTTGGACTAAATTTTCAATTCAAGGAGATTCAGTTATTCTTTATGATAGAATTTATCAAATTATTCACTTAATTCATAATTCTAAGGGTATATTATGATTATAATTTGATATAAATTCTATTTTAGTTTTGAACTTTATGATAAAACTATTAATTCATAACTCCTGTGGGTAAGTTATGAATATTTTATCCTAATTAATTACATAAATATAACAAAAATTCCTGTGAGATAAAATTTATTATATTTAGTATAATTAATTACAATTAATGTCTAAATATTCTTTATGTGATCCTAATCAATCATAATATATAATTTTATTTAATTAGAGATGTTGTGGCTATTCTCTAATCAATTAAAATTATATGGATCACTAGACATTATTTACATAAAAATTAACTTGATATAATAATAATGATAATTTGCATAAATAAAAATATAATATTCATGCATAACATTTAATGATGGGTCTCGTATACTCATCCAAAATAGCATGTTTTAATTAAAGTGAAAACAATTAATTCATGCAAATTAAATTGCACAACAATTATCCAAATTGTATATAATTAAACTAAATAAATATTATAAGCATAAAAATTGAGCAAAAATTAGACATATTTCCAAATAAATGTTTTAATTCAGAAAATTCTCAAAATATGACATTTAGCCAAACATGTCTATAATCACCAACGCAGAGATAAAAATTGCTCCGATACCAAATGTAAGATGAATAATGATTCTATAATGGGGAATAAATATTTAAAAAGAATTGAAAAGTCAACTTTAATGCCCAATAAAACATACCTCCAGCCATTGATGCTACTCACACTCCGAATGTATTTTGTATGCAAAGCTTCTGAGCTACTTCACTATATAGAAAATTTGCAGGGACTTCCAAGCTCTGCTCACTCTAACTTGATGGTGTAAAACTGAAAGGGATTAATTTAGTAAGCTTGGGGACCAAACATAAGTATTTATAGCCAAGCTTCCATCAAGCTTCTGTTGGCTATGTGTCAAGTGTTCCACAGATCATGGTAGAGAACTGCAGTGAGAGTAACGGACCACTTCAGAATCTCGCAACAAGAAATTAATTAACTACAGTTGATTTTCGTAATTTAAGGAAATAACTGCAGTTGGTTTCCAGAAATCTAAATCCATTGGGAAAGGGAGCTTAACATTTCTTTCTAGAATGAGAATAAGGTTTCAATTGTAAAAGTTATCAAACTAATATAAATGTTCTTAGTTTGTTTTTGTTTGTTTTCTTTTTTTGGGGGTTTGTTTTTGTCTTCAAAAAGGATACTATAATCATTAACGAAGGAGGTATCTCTTAGGGAATTAAAAGCCACTTTGTGACATAGGTGTTCTTAGATTTTAGTCTTCGGAGAGGATAATATAATCGGAGAGGATAATATAATCATTAACGAAGGAGGTATCTCTTAGAGAATTAAAATCCACTCTATGTAGACTTTATAAGGATAAAAGTCGAGATATGAATGGCAAGACTGGATTTTTTTGGGATTCCTAGAATGATTGGAAGGTGATTTTCGTTTGGTCGTAAAGGATACAAGTTTATATAGAATATTGTTAATAACTTTGAATGAACTTTAAGGATCTTATTTAGAATCAAATAATCCATTGTATTTTGAGGAATTTGGACGGATATCTCTATGCACTTTTTTTTTAAATATGATATTGGTAAATATCAATGTAAATATGGTGAAAAAAAACCTTTCTTAAAAATATTTCGGTGGATATGTTAGTTTTCTTACGTGGTTGATAGAATCAGGAGGCCACTCTTGTTTCTCAAGAGGGAATTTTAAGCATAAAAATTAAGGTACTTAAAAGGAGATGGTGATAAAACTGTATTTTTGAAAATCCCATAATAGGGCCATATGGATTTACCAAAGGTTATTTATGAGACATATCTTATTTGAGGTACCTTTTATTACGATGGTAACGAGTTGTGTATTGAAATAATTGTGTGGAAAGAGGATTTAGAAACTTTGTCGCCTCTTTTTTTAACTCTAATGGTTGAGTTTAGTAAATAATGGGGATAAGTAGAATAGGTACATCGAAGAAGTTCATATGGGGTTGAATTTCTATTTTTACCCTATTTTATCTATAGATAATATACTATTATTTTGGAATGGAAGTAGATAGAATTTATTAAGATGGCATGTTATTGTCAATTTGTATTGCAATGCAATGGATATGGATGTTAACAAAGTTAAATATTCAATTTCCTTTCTATTATTGGGGGAAGAGTAAATTTTTTTTTTTTTTTTTCTATATCTATTTTTCTTTAATTGAGGATGGATTTGAAATACAAGATGAAATATTCAGTGTTATACATAAGATAAAATTACTATTTAAAAGGAGGCTTGAATTGAATTGTAACAAAACTAGAGAAACAACTAACATGTTGGAGTTACAAGTGGTTGTGGTTGGGACAAAAACTTGTTGTTGTTAAATCCAATTTTAAGGTAATATGATTCTAGTGGATTTTATCTCATGGATACCAAAATGGATTTCTAAAAATATTAGAAGGATAAGTTTTAAATTTTCGTGGGACGATTAGTTGAAGAAAAAGGATATTATGTGGGTCAAATTGGGGATATTGGATGTTCAAAAGTTGCTTGGAGGATGGCCCTTAAGAAAAATTTTTCTTGAAAGTCTTGGTAATTGAGAGTGTCTACCTTCTTCTTGTAGGTGAAAGGTTGTGGTGACAAGTGGTGATTCAGAAATATATTTATTTGGACTTAGTTGAAAATTGGATAGAGAGGGTTGAAAAAACTAGACATAATATTTTCATTGATATAGAAGACGTTTTTTAAGCATTTCCCTTAGATTGGGGGGAGGGGGGGGAGAGGGGGATCCTAGCTTGGAAGGCATGTTAGAGGACTTTGCTTCATATTATGGAGGATGGGCGGATTGGGAGTTGAAGGGACCAACTATTTTCATCATAAATGACTCAATCACCAAGCGAAAGAGATATTTGCATGATTTTCCACAATGTAGATCCACTTATAACATTGATATGGATGGAAAGAAAACTTATTATAGACAAGCTAGACTTCATAGGAAATAAAGAAAATTTATGTAATTTTTTTATCATGTTTAGAAATGAGTCATGTTTGAATCTAAGAACATCATGAAAATCTGCTTAGTCTTTTTCTCCTCCTTGGGTTTTTATCCATATGCTTGGATATATGTTTTTAAGAATAAAGAAAGGAAAAAGAAAATTTGGAGTTAGGGTTTTATGGTTAATAAGTGTTGGGATGACTAATAAAAATAGAAAACTTATTAGAAAAATCTATAAAATGCGTTTAATACTAAAATTTTCTATCTAAATATGTTTTAGAGAAAAATGTTTAAACAAAAATGTCAAAAAATAGGGAAAAGTGTTAGCCATTTGGCAGTTTCACATAGCATTGTCTTTGGAAGTTGAAATTCCTTTCCAATTAATGTTGTTTACGTGATTTTTATTGATGAATAAAGTATTAACTAGGGATAGATTACAAACAAGAATTTAGGAGGGGCTTGGACGATGTACTCTTTGTAAACTTAGTCAGGAGGCAAATGGTCATTTGAGCATGGATTGTGATTATTCAAAATAGGTGTGGTTGCAAGTGGTGGTTCTCAAATGATTTAAGAATATGTAGTAAGGGGATTCTATTGAAGTAGGATTGATCAATTGCTTACAAAATCCACAAACAGAGACCTTTAAGGACCTTCACTTAATAGTGTATGGAGGAATATGGTGAGGCAAGAAACTTTCAGTTGTTGAACAAAAATGAGTTTCTCTAATTAACTGTGAAACCAATGTTTTTAGCATATTGAGTCTTAAGCCACATGATAAGGAAGAGAAATCAATGAGGATAGTTGATATATGACAAATTGATATCATATTTTTCTAAGTTTTTTTTGGATGGTGTTTCACAAGGGGATCTTATTTTATGTCCAAGGAGAGATACTTTATTCTTTGAACATACTCCTTCCATTAAATTTAGGGAACAACTAAGGGAAGAGTCAAATAATTATGCAGAATTGGTGCCACTAAAACTAATATTATTTCTAGAAAATGAAAAAGAAATTAACATTTTATAGATGTTTGGCTATTCTCAAATTGCCATGAAGATAGATTAAAGATAAATAAACATATCACAATGTAAAGATCACACTCTTGAGTGTTTTTCAACCATTTGTTTTTTAAAGTATCCTCATGGAGAAAAATATAAAAATCTATAATAACCAAAGCTGAAATTTTGAACCTAATACTTAATTTACTTAATTGACAACATTAGGGTAAGATTTCTGAATATTATCACACTTTTTCATGTAATAATTATGAAGCAATAAATACTTTATTATTACGTTTAATTATTAAAATCATAATTTCCACCGGATTTTTTTCATAGTGAGGTGGATGTGGAGGTTTGGTTCCCACAAATTTTATGATCCTATCTAAAATAAGACTATGTAGAGTGGTAATCTGCAATAACAGTTTCTCAGCTAGCATTTAGGCACTTTGTCCCCATCGAAAGATGGTGTAGCGTACTGGTCTGCAGATAATCAGCAACGGCAATTGAGCCTTGTGAACATATCAACTAACGGTGAAATCCCAGATTTCCGTTGTGTGCATTGGCTTTCCCGCTCTTTGTTCCGCGCCATAAATGGACATGAACAGGGTGGCTCAATATTTTGAACGTTTCTAATGTTCGCAGCCAAACGCAAGATGGAAGAAAAACACTAGATTAGAGTGTAACAGTTACATCTAAATGCTAGTGGAAATGCGGAAAAATGAAACAAGTGCATACTGACATTTGCCAGTTTGTAAAAATATTTATTTTGGACACTGAAATGTGTCATCGATTATGATTTCGATGACAGATAACACATATGACACTCATTGGCCACCCTAATATGAGTGTCCAGGCCTGCGGAACCTGGGTTCGCTTGTTGCAGTCGGACAATAATAATGATAACACTGGTAGTGGTTTAGCAGCAGCAGGAAATGTTGAACCACGCAAATGTCCTTTTGTCTGTATACTCCCGTGAAATGCCGTATTTTCTTGTTTTCCAGTTTTGTCTCTATTATTCTGCGCTTCGCGTTTCTTTATCCTTGGGACTGCATATTTCGTGCAATATTTTGTTTTCTACGAAATATCATGCTGCAAAGTCAGTCGAAAGCAGGAATAATTTTTAGTGTTCTTACAGCTCTCAATTCTCTTCTGGATTGTGCAGTTCATGGAGAGTAAACACCTTAGTACGTTGGACAACTTTGAGAAAGGAAGGCAACCTTCATGACCAACGATATTTTAGAGCGCAATCTTTTTTAGCCTATAGGAAGAGAGTATTTCAACACTAGCACAATCACAATAATTGGCCTTTTGCAACACTGGCACAACCACAATAATAGGCTAATAGGCCTTTAGGGTAGGAATTTAATATTATTGAACTAATAATAATATCATATATTTTGTAATCATAACTTTTAACATTAATATTATAAACTCATTAATATTAAATTATTCTTAAACTCTTGTATTAAAATTATAAACTCTAGGATAAACCTTAACACTAATATTATATTCATATTATATATAAACATTAATAATATAAATATTAAATATTTATATATTAATTATGTTATTTATATTAGTAATGTTAATGTTAAAATATGTTTTTAATGTAAAAATGGACTTAACAACTTGAAATTTTTTTTATAACTTAAACTTCTTATGTAGTAAAATTGTGGAAAGTTTATAATTTAATCTTTGTAAGATTTGGTTTTTAAATTATTTATCTTTATTTAAAAGGGGATTATGCATTTAAATTTTTTTAAATGAGATTAACATGTAAAGTCAATCTAGTAATGAATATTATTTAATTTTGTCTTTTGAATAAAGAACTAATTATGGAATTTTTTCTCCATAAAGACTTAGGATAAAATATTCCAAGATTTCAGAGTAGTTAGGCAAAAGCACTTAAAAAAAGTTACCTTTTCCTCTGAGGATAAAAGGAAAATCTCAGTGAAGAAAAGGGGTTTTGTGACTTTAGAAGAAAACCTAGAAGGCGTGAGGGTGAGAGTCAGTCTAGAGCTGGTTGGAACTAGTGGAAACTCAACAACATGAATCTAGGAAGGAAGACTAGATTGAAGGCCTTGAGGTCTCAATCAGAAATATTGTTATCTAAGCCCTACTCTGGTGCAGAGCACTGGGGGAGACGAGGACGTAATTGCCTCTCTCAAGGCTAGGAGGATATCATCAGAAAATTTAAGTGAGATAAGTAACTCAACAATGTGAAAAGAAAGATTATGAATCTCACTATGAATTCTAGTTAGATAGACAGATATTTCTGTAACTGATGAATGTTAACATAAAAGTAGTATTTGTGTCATTATGCTTCTTCTTAAAAGTATTTACATATAGGTATTTAGCAAAAAAAGGTGAATATATGTATATACATAAATATGTAATTAATATAAAAGCAACCTCTTAAAAGAGTCCTAACGTTGTTCTACCTTTATGCGTATTAAAAGAGTAAAACCCTACTGTGTAGGCGTAGGCAGTTCAAGAAATTAAATACAAGGAATATATGTGAAATTCCATATATGTATTGTAGAAGAGACCATTAATTTGGTCCAAAGTAGCCACCGCAGACCGAGCAGATCATCTGTTCTTATTTCACATCCTATACTCGGACTAGGGATACAATGAATACCCCAGAACTATGAATACCCTAGAACTATGATGGTTCGAACATCAACCCTAGAAGCAAACTAAAATTAGGATAACTACTTAGAAAGTTAAATATTATTTGTAGTTATGTATTTTAATAAATATTTAGGTGGACAGTAATCTTATTGGCATAACAATGTATCGTTATGAACATTCAAATGTAATAACAGGAAAGAATAAATTCTATAGAATAAAATAAAATAGACATATATCTACAGTACCTTCATGTTCCACAAATTAAAATAAATTAATTGCTTCCAGCAAATAAAAAAAACAGTATTGTAACAACATAGATAAATAAACTCGAGTATGAAAATTATAGACTGAAATATGTGGAAACAAGAACTGTTGCACAGCGGTTGCGCTAAGAAGGCAGTATAGCCTTTAATGTCAAAATACCAAAGATGTCTGAGTAATGAAAGCAAATGAAAGGTTACCATAAACAACACATAAGCGGACTTGCGAATTATATGTATTGAGAGACCTATTGGTCGAACTAATAACAGATTAAATAAGAGTTATGCTGAAGCCAAAATGAGCGATTCGATTATAAAGTATTTCAAAACTACAAACCGACCGGAAAATCCTTGTTTGCAAATGAAATTATGAAAATTGAACAAAAAATAATGTATTACGCCATCTTTAATATAGATGGTATCTATTACACAATGTTTTCGAATAAAGAAGAGACAAAGCTATAAGGCTTCCGGAATAAGAACGGACTATAATATCTTAGGGACTTAATCCCAAAATTCCTGGAGGATTTTCATCTATCTTAGGAAATACATTTAGAGATTGCAATATTTGTTCATCATGGTTGGAATTTAATTCCAATTGCCCACATAAATCAGTAGGACAGCGCAGTTATGACTGATGGAATTCTAAGCGGTGGAATGAATGCAGAGTTGGTGCAAGAGTTGTTCTTATCAGCAACAACACAAGAGTTGTTCTTATCAGCAACAGCCACCGTATTAAAAACTTCACCAACTGGAGGCGGCAATATTCCGGAGGGGGCAGCAAGCTCAAGTAGCAAGGGAGAAAGCACCTGCTGGAAGTGATGATGTCACTCCTCCCTGGTCCCACCATTTTCACCATCCAAAGCAATTCCAGGGAGATACAAGAGCTCACAGGAAGGGTCTCCAAGAAGCCCCCAGAAAGCATAAAATGGAAATAAGGTTTTAACCTTATCATATAGTTTTTGATTTAATGTTATTCACGGCAATGCATGTTTTATTTTTAACCTGTGTTAATGTTTTATTATCACAGTACTTTAAGTTTTACTTTGGTTATACATATTATATATATTATAAATATCTTATATTTATAATATATATTATATTGTAATGTGTTGCATTATGAAAGGTCATGTTGTGTATGGTTATTTTTGCCCGAAGTTTGAAAACAGAGAAACAGAGAGACAAAGAGAATTTGTGAAGCGCTGTGTTTATAGTAGCTGGTTGAAAGTTTTATTTGTGACTCCAGAACAGAACACAGTTCTGAAGAATTGTAACAGAGTTTGTTTTAATTGAAATAGAGTTTCATATTTCATCTTTGTGTCTGCAATTTAATTTTAGTTTTTATCTCTATGTTGTAGAAGAGGAATTATTTTCCTCTCTGTGTGTTAAGGAATTGCTCAGAAAATTCCAACAATCATGAAATATAAAAGTCGCTAAGAAGACAGAGTTGACATAGAGAGTAGCGCCTTGCAAGTATGGACAAGGAACGGGTTCACAAGTTACCTGCGAACCAACAGCCGTATTGTTAGGGTTGATAGCTCTAAAACGTGCTGTAACATCAACTATATAGAAACTACCCTACGCTATGAAGATTTGAGAGTTTACCTGGGTAAAGTAACCAGGGAGAGTCGATGTCGTGACCTGAGACATAAAAATCAAATAAAGACCTGAGGGATTGATAACCCAGTAAATGGAACAAAAAGGGAAAAAGGAAACACTACTGACCAAAGAAGTTTCACCTATATGATTGAGCCAGGATTATGAGCTTGAATCCCTAATGATAAGATGGGTTTTACGCCATGAGCCTGCATGGTAAAGAAGTCGAGCTCATGAACTGAATGGAGGTAAAACAATTGTGAACCTCAGATGTTCAACAAACAAGCTGGTGCAAAGGGAGACTCTGTAAAAACAATTAAAATCCTCATATTATGTGAATAGAAGAAGGCTCACTGATTAAAAGAATACCAACAGCTGTAATTCCATTAAAAAAGCGATGCCAAAGAGAATAATAACTCTCAATGATTAGCTGTTGAAAAGCCATGGTTCAAACTCATAACTTAACCTGAAGAAAACGTGAACCGACGTAATATGGAATATCCATGGAGTTGAAGCCACAAAGCGGCAGAGCAGAGGTCAACTTGGCACTGAGAAAATGGGAAAAGCAGTTAGTGTTGAGGGGAGATCAACTACCCTAACCCGAGGTCAGCTCATTTCCACCGTCTATCTCTGCCATAGATATAACGGTGCTAATGTCTGCAGAAGTCAACTAAATCACGACAAACTTGCATAGATATGGAATATAGATAAACACATGTACGCCTAAATTTAATTACATACATAATTATGTACGATTGCAAAAACAAATAATTTATATTTAAATTTATAATCGTCGTAGTTGTAAAACGAACATATGGATTATGGTTTGACATATCACAATTGTCAAATCAGTCCTGCTCAAAACGTTTACTATGTACAACAGTCGTATTCATGTGTTAATTATGGTTTCATAGAACTTAGAGGTTTTATTTAATTAGAATGTTGATATGTTGATACGTGATATTACATGGAAATATCAATGTCTATAATGCTTTAAAAAGTTTAGATATGTATCTAGTCATATAATTTAATGCCATGTAAAGGTTAACCCCAGCTAGTATATGTAGTGAATAATGATATATTTTTTTTTTTAATGGAGTTCACAATCTTGTAATTTCAACAAATCGTTACAAATTTTGAAGCAAACTTGTCCCAAAAATATACCCTACAAAACTTTAAAACATAAAACCAATAATCTAAACCAAAAATGTTAACATAATAACTACTTCTTATAAAATATTAATATAAAGATGTTGAGAAAACAACATCATCCCAAAATAACGTTTTATCAAAAAGTCAACCGTAAAAAAAACTTTCCCACACATTTCTTTTGTGTTTATTATCTCCTTAATGATCTCAATACAATCAATTTTTTATTACATAGTCTAATGTGTTGTAGTGCTATTAAATTGTATTACTTCTCTCTACCACTATAAGGTTTTTTTTGTTTTTTTAACACTTACATTCGCATCAAGATCATCGCTTTAATCTTGGTGTCAAATTCATCCATTATAGGAAATGACCGGAATAAGTAATGCATAGAAAAATTGCATGCATCATATGAATTTTATGTTGTAGGCATACAATGGAGGAAAAAATTATAAGGTGCTACAAATACTTGATATGTGTGTCATCCTTCTTTTAGGCATCAATGGAAGAGGGATGCTTACAATTATTTAGGCATCAATGGAAGAGGGATGCTTACAGTTCCATAGGTACTGGATACGTGTGTCAGGGAATAAGTTGGCCTAGATCTTTGTTAATCGTATATTTCGAACACCTTGGAATTTAGATTTGGGATTTTTATAAAATATTTTATAATGGTCAGAACTCATAAATTTATCTGCAAATTCTTATAATTTACTCCATTTCTTAGATTTTTTGCCAAAATGTAAACGTAAATGGCTGAGGCAATGTAAAATGGTTGAAACTGTGCATCAAACCTCGTTGCATTGGACCTATGGTTGAATTTGGAAACATTGAATATGCGCCACCAACCTCGTTGCTTTTGTTGGAAATTCTAGTATGCTCTGATGCTATGTCGAGAACATACATGAAACAGAGAAGCACAAACCATTTACACAGAAAACGCAATATGCAGAAATACAAATTCACACAGACAGAGAGTGAGAAAACATAGGAGAGGAACTGAATTATTCTTTTCATTCATCTCTCTAAACATATGAAATTACATACTTTTAATACAAAATGGTGGAGCCTAAAGATTTAATGCAATTCAGTGCTAGATGGGACGAATAACCACAGAATCGTCGTTCTGCTAGGAAAGTGCAACTCTTCACAAAACAACAAAAAAAAACACAAAAGGAAGGACTTGAAATTTTATAGGTTTCGGCTATGAAACCACATCACATACCCTCATCGCAAATCACATATCAGCAATTATAACTTTTAACTAGGCGCGATACGAGAAAATTTAAAATGTTATGATTGCGATGTGCGATGGCACGATTGCATCGCAACTTAAATATTTTAACTTGCGAGCATTATCCATTTGAGCTTGCAGTATGCAATATGCGATTGCATCGCATCACATCCTAAATAAGTTGCGAAGTACTATGTACACTATCCTCCTGAGTTTGCGACATGCGATTTGCAATCGCATTGCAACTTAAACAAAACACCTTGCGGGCGCTTAAATGTAAGTCATAAAAAGTGCAAAGTGCAAAATGCGGGCACGCTAAAAGGTAAATGTTAAAAGTGTGACATGCGAACTGCGGGTGCCAAAAAGGTAAATGGTAAATCGTGTGAAGTGTGATATTTAAGATTTGTGATGTGCAATGACGATGCCGCATCGCAACATCCAAATGCTTGGTGCGGGGCGAAAAAGTTAAATGTTATAATGTGCGAAGTGCAGTATGCGACCCGTTAAACCGCAGGAAGTGCGAAATGCTGAAAAGGTAAGGAAAAGCGAAATAAAAAGGTTTGTGCGCTGATTTGGTAATGTGGCAAGGTATGATGGGTCCCACCAAATTGCATCAGTGGAAATATAAGCTTCAGCTAAGAGTTCAGAGGTAAAGCATAAAACTTGTGGGCTTTGAAGTGTAGGAAAAATAGATAGGTGAATACGACGGAAAGGAAATAATGCAGAGTAATGGCTCGAGTACTTTGTTTCTTGATATTACGTGAAAATGCCCGCGGATTTGAAACATGGGCTTTTTCCTTCCCTATAATAAAAATTCAATGTAAGTGTGGGTTGCTATCAATTTTATTCATGGCGGTGGTTTGGAGTATTTTCAACACTTTCCCTTGATCTCAACTGCTGCCATTGACCATTCCCAAACATTTTCTGAGGTAAACAAAACTTTTCTCTCGCAATGGATTTGTGAGGATATATGCAAACTATTCTTCTAACCTACAATCGTGCAACACAATTTCACCGTTGTTAACTAATTACCTTATGAAATGGTATTTGGCATCAATATACTTTTTTCTCTTGTGGAAAACATAATTCTTTGACAATGCAATTGCTGAACTGTTATCACAAAAAAATGTTTTTCCTTTGTCTTGTCCATGACATAAATCCCTCATCATCCTTCTCATCTAAACTGCTTGACATGTTGCTGCTATTACTGCTACATATTCAGATTCTGTTGTTGATAATGAAACTATTGGATGCTTCTTGGAAGCACATGAAATGGCTCCCGATCAAAAGTTAAAAACATACCCTAATGTGCTCTTTCTGTCATCAACACGTTCAGCCCAATCACTGTCAGTGTAACTAATCAACTTAAAATCATCAGTTTTAGAGTATAGAACACCATACTCCTTTGTTCCATTTACATACCTCAATATTATCTTGGTTGCTTGTCAATGTGCCTCCTTGGGTGTCTCCATGAATCTCGATACCAAACTTATTCCATACATTATATCAAGCCTAGCTACAATCAAATACTGTAGAATACCAACCATGCTTTTATACAATGTCAGATTGGCATTCTTGTTACAATATTCCTTGCTCAACTTCAATCCCATGACAGTTGGAGTTGATGATGGCTTGATGTTCTACATATTAAACCTTTTTAAAATCTCTGCAACATAATTTTCTTGGGAGATAAAAATTCCATTTTATGTTTTCTTTACTTTTATACCCCAAAAATATCTCAACAATCCCATGTCAGTCATTTCAAACTCACTTTTCATGACCGATTTGAAATTAGTAATGAGAGAAATATCATTTCCTGTAAAAATAAAATAATATACATACAATTAACTATAAGAATTTTATTGTTATTTTCTTTGATGTAGAGTGTGGGTTCACCATCACACTTTTCGAACCCATTGTCCATTAGATAAGCATCAATCCTGTTGTACCATACACGTGGTGCTTGCTCCAGCCCATAAAGAGATTTCCACAGCTTACACACCTTGTGTTCTTGGCCTTCTATTTCATATCGAGGAGGTTGTTCAACATACACCTCCTCTTTCGACACTCCATTCAAGAATGCTTACTTCACATCCATTTGATAAACTTTCCATTTTTTTGTGTGCTTCTATAGACAACATTGTCTACACAGTCTCCATCCTTGCAACTGGTGCAAATGATTCCTCATAGTCTCTTCCTTGTTTCTGCTTTGTGCCTTTCTATCTTGCCTTCAATGTTGCTCTTGGTCTTATAGACCCATTTCCCTCCAATACATTATTTTCCTTGTGGGAGGTCAACTAACTCCCATGTGTCATTCCTTTCTATTGCTCCTATCTTTTCATTCATTGCTTCAATCCACTTCTCTTCTTTGACTGCATCTTCAAAATGGATTGGGTCATCAACATGACAAAATAATGCAAATAAAGAATTCAGACCAACACTATTATCAGCTTCTTCTTGCTCATAAATTTCACTTAAATTTTTGAATCTTGGTCTTCTTGCATTTGCTGAAGATGTGCTTGGATTTGCACTTGAACTCAAGGGAGTTGTTGATCCCTGTGGTGTGCTTAGAGAAGAACTTCCTTGGTTTCTCAATGTTTTTCTATTGCTTGCTTCTGGTGTGCTCTATTGAGCTTGTGTAGGTGGACGATGAGACATCGTTGAAAAGTTGCTTGCTGCAGCCCATTCCTCTTTCTCTTCATGATAAATACATGTCTTCACATTTACTGTCTTATCTAAACTTCCATCCCATGCTTCTTCTTCTATGAATTGGACATCTGTGTTGATGATTACTTTCTTGGTTGATGGATTATAGATCCTGTAAGCCTTGGATTCATCACTATACCCAAGAAATATACATTTCTCCCCCTTGCTATCCAACTTCTTCCTTAATTGATCCGGGACATGTGCATATGCCACACATCCAAACGCACCCATGTGAGTGACAAGTTTCTTTGTTCCACTCCATGCTTCTTCTGGAACTCTATCCATAACACTTTTGGTTGGACATCTGTTTATGATATATGTTGCATAAGAGACATCTTTTTCCCAATACTCATTTGGAAAATGCTTTGCCTTCAACATACTTCTTTCTATCTCCATGATGGTCATATTATTTCTTTCTGCTATACCATTTTGTTGAGGTGTAAAATTTGTGGTAAATTTCTTGTGTATTCCATGCTCCCTGGAGAAATGTAGGAAGTCTTTGGAGATATAATTTCCACCTCAATCAATTCTCAACACTTTTATGTATTGTCCACTTTTCTTCTCAACAAGAGCTTTGTAGTGGTAGAACCGTTCAAACACTTCACTTTTCTGTTTTAGAAAATAGACCCATGTCATCCTTGTGTAATCATCTATAAATGTCAAAATATAATGATTTACACCTGATTTGGCATTTGCATTGGTCCACATACATCTGAGTGGACAATATCCAAAGGTGCCTTTGCCCGTATACTCTTTCCTATTGGAAATGATTCTCTGTGTTGTTTGCCCAAGATGAAACCTTCACATAGGATGTTTGGTTTCTCTATGAGTGTTAATCCCTTTACCATGCCTTTCCTATGTAACAAATTAAAACCTCCGAAATTGAGATGGAAAAATCTCAAATGCCATAACCAGTTATCATGTTTCACTTATTCTTGAAGGATTTCTTGTGTGACAGCTGCTGCAACACCTCCTTCTTTCAATTCTGATCTCATCTTGAGAGGGCACATTCTATTTCTTATCATATGGACTTTTGCAATGAGCTATCTACTTGGAGGTTTATCCATGATTGTGCACACATCATTTTTAAAAGAAAAAACATTGTATCCCTTTTACATGAGCTGCCTAATGCTTAGAAGGTTATATTTCAAAATATGGACATAATAAACATCTGACACAAATTTCTTCTCTCGCTTCTTTTTCAAAACATTTACTCCCCCTTTTCCCATGACAGAGACTTTGCTATCAGTCCCCAATGTCACTTCAGATTTTACACTTTCATCTAGATTGGAAAATTCTGCTATGTTTCCAGTCATATGGTTACTACAACCTGAATCTAAGAACCATATATCTTCTTGTTTTTCTTGTGCTACATTACAAGCTAAAAATAAATATTCATGGTTCTGATTTTATTTTGTAAAATTTACACTTGGTTTACTAAACATGTCATTTTTCTTCTTTCTACATTCATTTGCATAATGACCATACTTTTTTCAATAATGACATTGCACATGAGATTTATCATACCTCTATCCTTGTGCTTGATTCTTGCTTGAGCCTTGGCTTGGATTCTGATTGTTGCCCCTTCCACTTGTGCTTGTAGGACTACTTCTTCCACCTCTGTGTCGGCTTCTTCCTCTTCCCCGGTAGTTTGATCTTCCTCGATGTCTACCTTGACCAAAAGATATTTGTGTCTTAAATGCATGCTCCAATGAGGATTTTTTTGCTCTGTTAAGTTTGTGCTCATGAGACATCAGTGATGCAGGAAGCTCATCCACTGAAAACTGTGAGAGATCCTTTGGCTCTTCTAAGGCCACAACTATGACATCAAAACTTGATGGTAGAATTCTTGGGACTTTCTCAACTATTATCCTTTCTTCAGTTGTCTCACCATGAGACCTTATTTGGGTAAAAAACCCAATCACATGTGTAAAGAATGAGTCTATATTATCAGACCCTTTCATACAAAAGATGTTTCAGAATCTCTTCTCAACATTTGAATTTTTTTTTGTCTTCACCTTTTCCATGCCTTGGTAGGTTGTCTGGAGGGTATCCCATGCCTCCTTTGACTTCGTTGTTGCTGCATTCCTTGGGAAAATCTCATGCACTGCTTGGAAAATACAGAAGAGGGATTTTAAGTACTTCTTCTTATTGTCTCTCAAAAAATCTATTTCTGCTTGTGTCAAAGCATTATATGTTGCCGCATCTGATGGTTCTTGGAAATCATTTTCCACGAGGTCCAAAATATCTTGTGAAGAAAATAGGGCTTTCATTGTAATAGCCCAATAATCATAGTTTTCACCATTGAACTATGGTAGTTTTGGATTATTCAGGCTTGTGCCTGTTTCTGGCATCTTGACTGTGTAAACAAAATCTTCTCACTGTTGGAGAATTCGCTTCTCAAAACAACCTTTCAGCTTCTTCAGTAAAGAACTCGTTCTTTCACTGAGAGCCTAAACCTTCTTTTATACCATGATGGAAATTCTAGTATGTTCTGATGCGATTTCAAGAACATACACGAAACAAAGAAGCACAAATAGTTATATAAACAGTAATATGCGGAAATAAAAATTCACACAGACATAGAGCAAGAACACACAGGAGAGGAAATGAATTGTTATTTTCATTCTTCTCTCTAAACATTTGAAATTACATACTTTTAATACAAACTGGCGGAGGCTGAATATTTAACGTAGTTCAATGCTAGACGGGACAGATAACCACAAAATCATCCTTTTGCTGTGAAAGCCCGATTCTTCACAAAACAGTGTACAAAACAAAAAAAGGCAGACTTGAAATTTTATAGGTTCCATATGCGAAACCACACTACATCTGTGCCCTCATCGCAAATCGCATTTCGTCAATTATAGCTTTTAACTGTGCGCGATATGGGAAAACTTAAAATCTTGCGATTGCAATGTGTGATGGCAAGATCACATCACAACTTAAATCTTTTAACTTGTGAGCACTATTCGTTTGAGCTTGCGGTATGCGATATGCAATCACATCGCATCGCAACTTAAATAAGTTGCGAAGTACTATATGCGCTATCCTCTTGAGCTTGCGACGTGCGATTTGCGATCGCATCACAACTTAAACAAAACAACTTGCGAGCACTTAAAGGTAAGTAATAAAAAGTGAGAAGTGTGATAAAAGTGCGAAGTGCGAACTGCGGGCACCAAATAGGTAAATGGTAAATCATTCGAAGTGCGATATTTAAGATTTTCGATGTGCGATGACGATGTCGCATTGCAACATTGCAAGGTTTGCTGCGGGGTGAAAAAGTTTAATGTTATAATATGAAAAGTGTGGTATGTGACGCGATAAACCGCGAGAAGTGCGAAATGGAGAAAAGGTAAGGAAAATCGAAATACAAAGATTTGTGCATGGATTTCGTAGTGCGGTAAGATATGATGGGTCCCACCAAATCACATTGGCGGAAATATAAGTTTCAGCTAAGCGTTAAGAGGTAAACCTTAAAACTTGCAGGTTGCGACGTGCAGGAAAAAGAGGTAGGTGAATACGGTGGAAAGAAAATAACGCAGATTAATGGCTCGGGTACTCTGTTTCTTGATATTGCATGAAAACGCCTGCAGATTTGCAACCTGGGCTTTTTCCTTCCATGCAAAAAAAATTCAATATAAGTGTGGGCTGCTTCCAGTTTTATTCATGGCGGTGGTTCAGAGTATTTCCAACAACTTTCATTGAACCTCACCACACTGAAATGAAGAGATAAAGGTTCAGAAAGAAAATGCAATAGCTAGAAATGAAGAGACTACAAATGACCTTGGCAACGATGGTATGTTTCAATTTCACTATTTAAAAAAAAACATTAAATTATTGTAATGTGCAAGAAGCCAAGGCTCGAGGAAAACAGAACCCTCAATTTCCCTACCGGATAAAACATATTACATTAAAATCTAATGACATCCATTGATTTAAAAAAATATTGGAATTTCCCAAACCTACATCCATTACGTGTTTAAATAGATACCCCTATCAACTTAACTAGCTGATTGACAATGGATTTTCGACATGTCATAATATAGTTTAAAGGTAATGCCCATATCAACTTAACTAGATTGACTATGGAGTTGCGACATGTCATAATATAATTTAAAGGTAATTCCTTGAAAAATTCATATGGTGAGAGTTTATGTTGTACTTTCTAAAGGAACAATTTGGACGATTTTAGAGTTGAGTGATAAATATTTGTGTTGAAATAGATACCCCTATCAACTTAACTAGGTTGACTATGGATTTTCGACATGTCATAATATAATTTAAAGGTAATGCCCCTATCAACTTAACTTGATTTCCTATGGATATGTGATAAGTCATAATATAATTTAAATGTAATTCCTTAAAAAATTAAGATCGTGAGAGTTTAATATTGTACTTATCTAGAGGGATAATTTGTACGATTTTAGAGTAGAGTGATAAATATCTGTGCTGAAATAGATAACCCTATCAAATTAACTAGATTGAGTATGGATTTTTGAAATGTCATACTAAAATTTAAGGGTAATTCCCCTATCAACTTAAATATATTGATTATGGATTTGCAACATGTTATAATATAATTTAAAGCTAATTCCTTAAAAAATTAAGATGGTGAGAGTTTAACGTTGCACTTTTCTAGAGGGATAATTTGTATGATTTTAGATTAGAGTGATAAATATTTATTCAAGGTTAAATATATTTGAAAGGATTTAAGTTTAATGTTGTAGATGGTAACATTCCTCAAAAATATTTAAAAAAAATAAAATAAAATATGCATTAATTACTCTTTACAATTTTATTTTTAATATCTATTTTTCATAGAGAAAATCATACTTCTTTTGTTAGATTGATAATATAATTTTATTTTGGCTAGTTGACTATATATATATATATATAGATATATATGCTTTGATATAAGGGTTTATGCTTAGACTTGTTTTTCTTCTGTTGAAATTATTTACACAGTTATACCATGAGCATTTAGACATGGGATTTTGTGGCATTTAACTCCATCAGGGCTACTAGATGGACTTGCTTCAAACATGGATAAGGGGACCATGATACTAAAATGAAAACCCTACCTAGTTATTTGATTTGACGGTGAGGATCAGTCAAGGATTGAACGACGATGAATTTTTTAAGATTTTCGTTAGGGTAACTACAACGAATTCGCCACGACCACCTCAGTATCATTGTCAGTTTATCTAGTTGAGAGTTGAGCTCTGCAACCTAATGGTATGTTTAATTGAAAAGAGTGGGTTTTTTTATATTCTTGAGAGTATTGTCCTTGAATTTTTTATATTTTTACTTAGATTTACTTTCCAAATCTTTATGTTCATACTGGAAGAGATATTTGCATACACCTCGATCGAGTCGACATGTTAAATCCTTAAATTTGTTATTTGTTCCTCGATATATATATGTGTGTGTGTGTGTGTGTGGAACTTCTTTATAGTGTTTCTCATGAATTTTACTTGATAACAGTTGACTTTATAAGTTCTAGATTAAACCCTAGTTCTTCTTCAAGGGTTTTGATCATTACATCTCATATTTCCAAATATAAATATGATTCTACCCACTTTGGTACTTCCAGTGATATTTCATTGTGGAAAATTCCTAAGAAATTAAAGAATTGACTAATGATTGTTCTCTATCTATTTCAAAGGTTAGTTCGAATTGCAGTTAGGGTTTTATTTGGGAATTTTTGTCGTATACGTTCTCAATTTCACTTATTTCAACCGAGATGCTACAACTGCTCATTTTTTTTTTTTTTTCTATGGTCACCGTGCCATTATTAGACTTCTAGCTTATCGTGGCTCACATGGAATTTTCTAGTGTTAGGGTTTCTACTGAGAGACCTTATGTGTTGATCAGCGGTTGTCATTAATGTCAACCCAAGTAGCACCAGGGGATAACCCAATATTGCATGGGAATTTTGACCTACCAAATTAATATATTCTCGGTCAATAATTCTTTTGATGGTTTCTACTTGTCGAGATGTTTCCTTTGATATATGGCTCGCCATGTAATTCTTCACGGTTTGAGAGATATTCATGTTTGAACTTTGTACCCCAAGTTAGTGGGCTAAGACCACATGGGGTTGGGGCATGGGTCATTGAAAATTCATAATTAATATTTTTTAAGCTCCTGAAATCCCTCCCACGTTGACTTGTTGAAGCCCCTCTCAACCTAAGCATTTATATAAATTGTGATCCTCATTTCCTTCTTATGCAAGGGATTTAGCCGTCTGAAACAGGTCATTATGGAATTATCGCTCTAACATTTTTTATACGAAGGTTCAGAACCTGAAATTTAATGAGGCAAAGCCGAAATCCTAAGGAAGCTGCTGTAAAAATTTTAGATCAAGGTGCGCAACATTTTTGGAGATATGATCTGTGGAAGTCAGGGTTTTTGTAGGCTCCTGAAATTCATCTCAAAGAAGTGACCTTGGTAAATTCTTCATAAATATCTCTCTAAGTATCGGATTGGAATTCCATAAAAAGTGGCAGATAGTGCGCAGTCTGTACTTTTTACTCTATCAATTTCAGAGCCAAATGAAGAAACAACGACATGTGCCACGTCGTACAAGTGCGCTCTGCTGAAACAATCCATAATTAGGGCATTGTGAGAGATTGGGCATAACTCTCTCTTGAAGAATCCAAATTGGGTCAGACCTATGGAAATGGAAAGACAACTCAGAGGAACACTACAGGACTGAAAATCAGATATTGAGGATCTGAGATAACAGAGATACACCAGATTCAATATCGAGCTCCTAGAAGGAAAGAAAAAGCTAGATAATGTGTTGTCAAGGGTTGCAAAGGACCAGACTTTCTACAGCAGCAAAGAAAAGCAAGGTGCAAAAGAGGGTAGCATGACAAGAGTAGCAACCAAGGTGCATAACAACAGCAAGAAGTTCTTCATATGAAGTCTTGAAGTGGGCAGCACTGCATACAATCATTGTAAAGATATCATTTTACTAAGTCATTGTAAATACATTATTATAAAAATTGTACTAGTGTCTATCTTTCAAGGGTTGAAGAGGCAGTGTTGGGAGGTCTAGGATCATCATTAGGTGGTTGTGTCAAAGTTTGGGTTATGGTCTAGTATATCTTCTCCTTCTAGATCATTATATATCATTGTAAAGTGGACCATTTTCCCTGGTACGGAAGTCCATTCTTCTTTTATTCTTCTATAGGGTGGAAAGGTGGTACTAGGGTGAGTTGTAGCTCATTGGGTGTTGGGGCATCCATTCAGTTGACTATTGAAGAATCTCGGGCGTTGGAGCGTCCATCCAGTGGGAGCTGGAGAAGAATGCTTTCCTAGATTCTACGAAGTTGGAGATTTATTTTTAATTGGAGTTGAATATTAAATAATTATTAGAAAAGAATTAGGTGGTTTTTGTCCCGGAGTGGGTTTCCACCTTAAAAACTGTGTGCATTTGTGTTCCTCTTTTTTGCTGCTATCATTGTAAAAAAATTGATAATAATTGAAGATTAACTAATGCTCTAATTGAAAGGAATACTGATTCACCCCCCCCCCCCCCCCAAGTATTTCCAACAATTGGTTTCAAAGCTTGGTTCCTTCAATAGTAGTTTAACAACTGGAAGGAGGTCATGGAGCATACCAAAAATGGTGTACCTCTATTCAATGAAAATAATTACGCACTTTGGAAAGGAAGAATGGAGGTCTATCTCTTGGCGCAAGGTTACGAAGTATGAGACACTGTTCAAAATGGATTTACATCAACTATAGATGAACAAGGTAATAAGAATTTGGTAAATGATGCAAAAGGAAAGAATATTATTATCAATGGACTTATTGAGTCTGCTTATCATAAGGTGTTGGGTTGTGAAACTGCCAAAAATGTATGGTACAAGCTTGAGAATATATATGCAAGTGACTCAAATGTCAAAGAAGAAAGGCTTCAAATCTATATAGCAAAATTTGAGCAACTAAGAATGAAAAAATATTGCAACATTGCTGCATACTTCCAATACATTGATGAAACAACCAATACTCTAGAAGGATTGGGAGAGCTAGTTGACAAGAAGACTATTATACGAAAGATTCATAGAACGTTACTATGGAGATTCAACCCAAAGGTATCGGTCTTAGAATAGAGTGCAAATCTGGAAAAACTCAGCAAAGAGGAATTACATGGAGGTCTCATAGCATATGAAATGAGACTTGACGAAGAAGAGGGTACTTCGCATCTAGAAACTGTGTTTGTTGCATCTAAGAAAACCAATAAGGATAAACAACCTTCAATTGAAAATACATGCACGTGCAAGCGTGAAGAAAAGGGAGATGATGAAGAAGGTATTTCAGATGAAGAATATGCTTACTTCACGAGAAAACTAAAAATTGCTAAGGGACAATTCAAAGGTAAAATTCCATTGATATGTTTCCGTTGTAATGAGGTTGGGCATTTTGCAGCAAAATGTCCAAACAGAAGTAATGGCAACTCAAAAGGAAAGAAAGGGTTTAATAATTTCAACAAGCAACGATCCAAAAGGAACTTTCCCTCTAAAGAAGATAGATCATCATCCGATGAAGACAATGACAGTGAAGAAGAAGCCAATGAGAGATTATTTTTATGGCCAAGCACAATAAACAAGAGGTATCAAACAAAGAATAAGAAGGATGGAAAATAGAAGAATTTTATGAGGAAGCAATCAAGCTTATAAAATATCTCAAGGCGGATAAGATCCGTTCCAATACTCTTGAAGAACAAGTTCAAGGTCTCAAAATTGAAGTTGAAGAACACAAATGCATTGAAGAGTCACTTCAAAAGAAGTTGGAAGAAAGCAACCAAGAAAGGGAAGAATTAGAAGCTGAAGTAGCCTCGCTGCGTGAGGAAGTGAAGAAAGGAAAAACTATCCAAAAATATGTCAACAGCTCAACGACATTGGAAATACTCATTAACAATCAACGATCTTACAATGACAAAACTGGCATCGGTTACAAAGAAGAAGAAGGAGGACCTTCTACAACAAAATACAATGAACCTATGAGATTTGACATACATCAAGACTTCATTGGACAAGATTCACAAGAACAACCTTCAAAGACAATTCCTCGACGAAAATTTCCATCCAGGTACCAACATAATTTCTATGGCTATTGTTATTCATGTGGAAAATTTGTTCATAAAGCTGTAGAGTGTTGCACGTACCCTAGGAACGAATACAATTCGAGGAGATCTGTCAAATATGAACTTCCCAGGGCTCAGCGAAACATCAATAGATTTGAACATTTAAGAAATAATATTGAATGTTACAAATGTCGAAACTTTGGACACATAGCCAAAGACTGCAGACTTGAAAATCCTTCAGAAGAATCTTCGAAGCCACAAAATGAACGAACATGGAAGAATAAGAAGAATGATAATTTTTCTCTCGCTTTCAAGGCTCAAAAGAACAAATATGTGTGGTATGTTGATAGCGATTTCTCAACGCATATGACTAGAGATAGAAATAAATTTGTATCTCTAAAAGAAGAAGGATGGAACCGTGTCCTTTGGAAATGATGGATCTTGAAATGTTATATGATCAGGTACTGTCACTCTTGGAAGCAAAGATGCTCTAGCCAAGAATTTTCTATTGGTTGAAAACATGAATCACAATCTGCTCAGTGTTGGACAAATGTGTGATCAAGGACACACAATACTATTCAACTCCAAAAAATGTGAAATTAGGAAAGGCGTGTATGGTGAAATTGTGGCTACAGCAAGTCGAGCTCCAAATGACATATAAGTTCTGGATGAAGCAACTAAAGAATTTCTAATAGCTAAAGAGGATGATACAATAATTGGTAGCAATGATCGACTAAGTAAGAATTTTTCTACAAAGGTGCAAAGTGATTTCGAGATGTCTTTACTTGGTGAGCTGACGAACCTCTTAGGGCTTCAAATATCTTAGCAAGAGAAAGAAATATTTATATGTCAAGCCAGGTACATCAAGGAAATGCTCAAAAAATTTAAAATGGAATATTGCAAACCCATCCTTACTCCAATGGTAACACGTTGCAAATTGAGCATAGACGACTCATCTAAGGATGTGGATCAAAGGTTGTACATATCTATGATTAGTAGTCTTCTGTATGTAACAACCTCCCGACCAGATGTTATGCAAGCAGTTGGACAAGTAGCAAGATTCCAAGCAGCACCAAAAGAATCACATATTAAATATTCAACAGCATTGGAATATCTTCGCTAGAAGCTTGGGATTATCCCAAGTTCTCATTATATTTTCCTTTTTTCAGAATATAAAGGGGGAGTGGAAGTAGATTGCAGGTCTGCAGGACGGTTGTGTGTTAGGGGGAGTGGAAGTGTGTACAGGTCCGCAGGATGGTTATGTTTCAGGGGGAGTTACCCTTTGCCATTGATGTCAAAGGGGGAGAGAATTTTGTAGGAAGAGGAGTCATGATTGCAGGGGGACTACTTGTGTTGCCATCAATGCCAAAGGGGGAGATTGTTGATCAGTGGTTGTCATTGATGTCAACCCAAGCAGCACCAGGGGCTAACCCAATATTGCATGGTAATTTTTTCCTACCAAATTAATATATTCCGGGTCAATAATGATTTCTATGGTTTCTACTTGTCGAGATGTTTCCGTTGATATATGGCACGCCATGTAATTCTTCACGATATGAGAGATATTCATGTTTGAAGTTTGTACCCCCAGTTAGTGGGCTAAAACAACATGGGGTTGGGGCATGGGTCATTGAAAAGTCATAATTAATATTTTTTTTAAGCTCCTAAAATCCCTCCCACGTTTACTTGTTGAAGCCTCTCTCAACCTAAGAATTTATATAAATTGTGATCCTCATTTCCTCCTTATGCAAGGGATTTCGCCAATTGAAACAGGTCATCGTGGAATTTTCACTCTAACATTTTTTCTACAAGGGTTTAGAAGCTGAAATTTTTATGAGGCGAAGTAGAAATCCTAAGGAACTTGCTCCAAAAATTTTATATCAAGGTGCCCAACATTTTTGGAGATATGATCTGTGGAAGTTAGGGTTTTTGCAGGCTCCTGAATTTCATCTCAAAGTAGTGACCATGGTAAATTCGTCATAACAATCTCTCTGAGTATAGGATTGGAATTCAGTAAAAATTAGAAAATAATGCATAGTATTTACTTTTCTCTCTATCAATTTCAGAGCCAAATGAAGAAACAGTGACACGTGGCATGCCATACAAGTGTGCTCTGCTGAAACAATCCATAATTAGGTCATTGTGAGAGATTGGTTATAACTCTCTCTTGAAGAATCCAAATTGGGTCAGACCTGTGGCAATGGAAAGAAGACTCAGAGGAATACTACAGGATCGAAAATCATATATTTAGGATCTGAAATAACATAGATACACTAGATTCAATATCAAGATCCTAGAAGGCAAGAAAAAGCTAGACCATGTGTTGTCAAGGGTTGCAAAGGAGCAGACTTTCTACGGCAGCAAAGCAAAGTAAGGTGCAGCAGAGGGTAGCATGAAAATAGCAGCAAACAAGGTGCATAACAGCAGCAAGAAGTTCATCATATGAAGTCTTGAAGTGGGCAGCACTGCATACAATCATTGTAAAGGTATCATTGTACTGAGTCATTGTAAATACATTATTGTAAAAATTGTACTAGTGTCTATCTGCCAATGGTTGAAGAGGCAGTGATGGGAGGTCTAGGATCATCATTAGGTGGTTGTGTGAAAGTTGGGGTTATGGTCTAGTATATCTTCTTCTTCTACATCATTCTATATCATTGTAAAGTGGACCATTTTCCCTGGTACGGGAGTCCATTCTTCTTTTATTCCTCTATAGGGTGGTAGGGTGGTGCTAGGGTGAGTTGTAGCTCATTGGGTTTTGGGGCATCTGTTTATTTGACTACTGAAGAATCTCGGGCATTGGAGCATCCATCCAGTGGGAGCTGGAGAAGAATGATTTTTTAGATTCTAGGAACTTGGAGCTTTATTTTCAATTAGAGTTGAATATTAAATCATTATTAGAAAAACATTAGGTGGTTTTTGTCTCAGAGTGGGTTTCCACCTTAAAAACTGTGTGCATTTGTGTTCCTCTTGTTTGCTACTATCATTGTACAAACACTGATAATAATTGAAGATTAACTAATGCTCTAATTGAAAGGAATACTGATTCACCCCCCCTCGTGCAGTATTTCCAACATTATGTTGGTTGTAAACACATATTTCCTTATGGTTTCTTTGTCTCGAAATTTTATTGATAATATAATGGAAAATTCATGGTCTCTGTAAACACAATTTTTAGTAATATCTATGTTCCTTTGCATTTACTTGAGGGTTCCCCCCTCTAGCTTATTTCTAGTTCTTTTATTTCTTAACTAGATGTATGGTCGAGAATTATATGGAAGAGGCTAAAAACTATAGGTAAAAATGCAAAGGTGGATTACACTTTTCTGAGAAACTCTGGAAGAAAATTCATTTTCCCAACAGTTCGGCCAAACTTTCATAAAATTTCGGCGAAACTATTTGAAAGTTTGGCCAAAGTTTCAAAATTATTTCTATCGAACTAATTCTGCCGTTTACATTGACAATGTATTAAGGACGTGGGAAAATAGATTTTGGCCGGAGATGGGAAAACCAGCAACCAAAATTGTTATGAACTAATAGTCTGGCCAAACTGTTATGCAATATCCCGTTTCGGGGATATCTCTAAAACACGGAAAAAATCCAACCAGAGATAGAATGGGAGGGCATTTATCGGATATTTCGCCTCTAAAAAGAGGACGAGATCTGGAGGCTACCTGGCCCTATCCGGACTCTGTCTAAGAGTGAAAGATAAACACACCAAGTGGTATAGAACTAGATCGCTCAAAAACAATAATAGAAATAGAAATAGAATACAACAACTACGGCAACGACGACAACTACGGCAACTCAACCAGAAAACATAGAGAGAAAATGCTGAGCCATTTTATTAATCTGAGAAATGTAATGAAGTACAAGAGGCGATCTTGCCCAAATAAAGTAAGAAAACACTCTCAGAAAAGACAGGAAATGGCTGCTCTATGAACTGCGTCCCAGCTGCTGGAAAAATGTCGTGTAGCTACTACTGCTGGAATGGGTTGAAGATTAGAGGCTAATCCCCTTGCCAGAGTGAGCTGAAAATCGAAAAATCTCCTCTCCTCGACAACCCAGACAAGATCCAAAAATCATTCCAAGAATGGCCAACCCCAGAAATCACCAGAAACTGCCTCCCTAGTGAATTACGTTGGCCTCCAAGGTACAACACAGTGGCTGGATAGAAATAGTTGAAATACTGCCAAAAACTCCGCCAAAAACCTTCGACGGGAAAAGGCTGACCCTCTGCTCAAAATCCCGGCGAAATCTCCTGCAGAAACCCAAATCCGAAGCTCCTCCATAAGGGAATGCGTCCTCTCCCTCAGTGACTGCGCAGTCACTATAAGCGTCGGCTCCGCGACAAACCCAAACAATGAAACGACTCACAAAATATTGGAAAATAAACCTTGCCCGAGCAGGCACTCAAAGTCTCCCAGGGCTAAGGGCGAGATCTCCGACCGGAGATACTCAATGCACTAAACAGTGCTGCAAACAGGCTAAACAGCCAGCGTGCTCAAGAAGACAAAAGTCTCACTCCAAAATCATCAACTCAAGAATGATCCAAATGAGGAGGCTCCTCCATATTTTATAGCATTGGTTTCCCTCCAAAACCCAATGTAGCCTCTCTCTCCTCCACATACTCATCCTTATCTGTGCAAAAGCTTGTAGAGTGTATGTAGGCCCCCCTCCTCTACATGGTGTTTGGCTCCCTTGACTCCCCTTGAGTCACAACGTTGTGCTGCTAGGTGGATGTCTTATTCTACTTAAGTGAGTTAGACCCTCTTTACTCACTTTTTATTTATTTACAAACCATAGACGAAAAAAATATACAAAATCGAATATTCCAATTAGCTATCGCTAATTAGGAATATTACAGTCCCCCCCGGAAAAATTTTGCTTGTCCTCAAGCAACTGAAGTGATGGATGCTACAAAATCTTCTCGTTCTCCCATGTGGTATCCTCATCCGGCAAATTCTTCCACCTCACCAAGAATTCCCGGACCATCCTGCTCCATAACCGCCTCTCCCTGGTATCAATAATGGCCTCCAGTTGCAACACCAAGTGCCCCTCATCATCTGTAGGTGGTAGCTCCTCTGTCATTGTCACCTGTTGTCCCAGCGCCTTCTTCAGGCATGATACATGGAAAATGTTGTGGATCTTGCTACCTTGGGGCAGCTCCAACTCATATGCAACCTACCCAATCCTGTGTATCACCCTGTATGGCCCGTAAAAATGAGGCTTGAGCTTCTCAGCTCCCTTCAGATTCAGCGATGATTGTCGGTATGGCTGTAAGCATAGGTAGACCAAGTCGCCTACCTCAAACTGTCGCTCCACCCGACCCCTATTGGCATACAGCTTCTGCTGGTTCTGTGCTATAGCCATATTGTCCTTTAGAGCTCGGAGGATGTCCTAACTCTCTTGGATCCACATCTTGGCTCTAGGATCCTTACTCGCACTGAAAATCACATCAGAAAATGATAAAGGATGGTACCCATACAAAGCATAAAATGTTGACATACCAATAGACATGTGATGTGTCGAGTTATAGCAATACTCCCCAAAATGCAACCATCTCCACCATGCTCACTGCTGCCCACTGACATAGTTACGCAAGTAGCCCTCCAGCCACTTATTAACTATCTCCGCCTATCCATCCGTCTGTGGGTGGTACCTGGTACTCGGTGTCAACTACGTCCCCACTAGCCGGAAAAGCTTCTGCCAAAATCTGCCCATGAAGCGGTTGTCCCTATCATTGATGATGGTCTTAGGAAGACCATGAAACCTGAAAATCTCTCAAAAGAACAGCTCGGCCACCTGTGCTGCTGTGTAATGCGCAGATATGGTGAAAGAGTGTGCATACTTTGTCAGTCGATCAATGACAACAAAGATATAATCCTTTCCCTGCACCATGGGAAACCCTATGATGAAATCCATCGATATGCTCTCCCATTTCCCCTCCAGAATGGGAAGAGACTGCAACAACCCTGCGGGATGGCTCATCTCCCCCTTGTTCCTCTGAAAAACATCGCACTCTGTGATGTCCTGGAGTACGTCCTCCTTGAGGCCCTTCCATGAGAACCTCTCCCTAATGGCCCTGTAGGTTTTTGTAAACCCCTGATGGCCTGCCAATGGAGAATCATGTGATGCCTGGAGTATCCTCTTCTTAAGCTGAGATCCCTCAGTCAAGAAGATCTTGTCCCTGTAATAGATGATCTCATCGACCACCCTGTATCTGTCATCTGCTACCTGTCCGTCTAGCACCTCACCTGCAAACCTGTCTTTGGAGTACTCCACTAAAAGTCGAGCCCTCCAATCTATGTCCAAGCTCATAAGAGATAACGTGGCTGGTCTACGTGAAGGGGCATCTGCTACCACATTATTCTTACCCTTGAAATACTCAATGTCAAAGTTATATGCTTGGATCTTATTGATCCACTTCTGCTGCCTCTCTTGTAGATGTTTCTGCTCCAAAAAGAACCTAAGGCTGTTGTGGTCAGTCCTCACCCTGAATATGTTCCCTACCAGATACTGCCGAAATTTGGCCAATGCATGCATGATGGCCAACATCTCCTTGTCTTATATGGAATACAACCTCTCACGAGGAAGGAGCTTCTGGCTCTCAAAAGCTATAGGGTGTCCCCCCTGCATCAGTACTGCGTCGATCCCCTCTCCCGACGCATCACACTCCAAGACAAATTTCTGTGTAAAATCTAGCAACACAAGCATTGGGCAGCTACTCATCAGCACCTTGAGCCTATCAAAGGCTTGCTGTGCTGTATATGTCCAACCGAATTCCCCTTTCTTTGTCAAATCTGTAAGGGGTGCAACAAGCTGTGAGAACTCTCTGACGAACTTCTTGTAATAGGTACATATCCCAATGAACCCGCGAAGTTCCGTCACATTCTTCAGCTTCGGCCAATCTCTGATGGCTCTAATCTTCTCCTCATGGACCCTCACTCTATCCACTCCAATGATGTGGCACAGATACAACATTTATGTCATCCCAAACTCACACTTGGAGAGCTTAGCATAGAACTGTTGCTCTTCCAAGATGCGTAGCACTGCCTCTATATGCTGGAGATGTTCCTCCCAAGTCCTGTTGTATATGAGTATGTCTTCAAAGAAAACCAATGCAAACTTCGTCAGATGACTGCGGAAGATATCATTCATACAAGACTGAAATGTGGCTGGTGCATTGGTTAGCCCAAAAGGCATAACCAAAAACTCAAAGTGCCCATAATGACACCTGAAGGTGGTCTTGGGAATTTCTTGTTCCCTCACGCGGATCTGATGGTACCCTGATTTCAAATCAATCTTTGAGAAGAACTTAGCTCCTCTCAGCTCATCCATCAGTTCATCAATCATGGGTATAGGGTACCTATTCTTCAGAGTCTTCTTGTTCAGGGCCCTGTAGTCAATACACATCCTCAAGGTGCCATCCTTCTTCTTTACCAACACTACACAAGAATCAAACGGACTCGTGCTTAGTCTGATGTGTCCAAGAGCCAACAACTCCTGGATGGCCCGCTCGATCTCATCGCGATAGGCTTTTGGATGCCTATAGGGTGTAGTGATCACCGCCTGGATCCCCTGCTCAAGATCGATGGTATGCTCAAACCCCCTATCCGGTGGCTGACCTGGTGGTGGCATATCCCCAAACACTACCTCATGCCTGTCAAGGATGGCCTGTATCTCTGGATGAACTCCTCGATCTGTGGTCTCTGCCTCTGATGCCCGCAACTCAACCGCCCACACTATGTCTCCCTTTCGGAAGTCTGCCTCCATCCGGTGTGCCGACACTATCTGAGGTGGGTAAGTATGCATCTTATGGATCTTCTCATGCTTCCCGGTCTTCTTGTCATCCCACTCCATCTCTAAGGCCTCCCAATCCGTGGTGACGTTCCCCAGAGTAATCAGCCACTGAACACCCAATACCACATTGGTATCTAGTATGTTGACCACGAAAAGGTGATCAGTCACGGTGTAAGTACCTATCGTCACTGCTAACTCTGGAACATACTGGGCACACTGCATCATCTGGGCTCCTGGGACTAATATTGAAAATTCGTCAAAACTCTCAGTCGGTATACCCCTCCGCTCAACCATCTGTGCATCAATAAAGTTGTGGGTTGCCCCACTATCAACTAAGACTGATACTCGTTGGCCACGTACTGTCCCACATACACGCAGCGTCAAATACTTAGGAACTCCTCGCAAAGCTACAAGGGCCCCTCCTGTGGGTGCAAAAGCTACACCTCTTGTCCCTGGAGGTGGAGGGGGCAACTGATCCTGGGCCATCTGACTATCTCCTGCCTCCTCATCATCCTCCTCATGCTCTTCCCCGCTATCATTGGAGAAGACCTCAATGAAGTGTGCCTTGCCAGCAGCACACCTATGCCCTCGTGCGCACGGCTTCTAATAAGTGAAGCACAACCGCTTCTTCCTCAACTCCCTCCTAGCCTCATCATCTACGTGTGTCCGTCCTGGATTCCCCTTGGGAGGAGGAACCCTCACATCATCCCCCTTGGGCTGGAAACCCTATCTCTGGGGGTAAGGTGTCCGCGTCCTAGGCAATGCATCCTGAAAATCCCTGGTCCTATTGATAGCATCCTGGAGTGTAGCTGGTCTAGTGGATTTGACTAGACCTTGAAGTGGCTCTGCCAATCCCTCCAAAAACATATATATCATCCGTGTCGTGGATAGATCTGGCACCATCACCAAAACCCTCAAGAAATCTGCAATGTATGTCTCTGGGCTCCTTGTCTGTTTGAGCTTTGTCAGCTCAACAAAATGTTGTTTCAGATCCCTCCAGTTAAAACGCTCTATCAATATCCTGGTAAACTCAGCATATGTTGTCACTGTGGAATGCCTGAGTGTCACCATCCCATGGAACCACTATTCCTGGGCCTCACCATCCAAATTTAATGTCGCCACCTTGATGGCCTCTGTCTCCGACATCTGGTTAAGCTGGAAATAGATGTCCAGCTTCTCCACCCAAGACTTTGCCGAACTGTTCGATGATCCATCAAACATAGGCAAATGAAATCTACTAGAGGCACAGTGGGAATCTCCATCATGGTAATGCCGATGCCCTCTATGATGGTCGCGGGGTCTATTGTCCCGCTGGAGTTGCACAAAATCTCTGAATGTGAGATCATCCCTGAACTCCTACCCGTAGGATTGATACTCTGCAAAATACTCATCTAGGTGTCAAGGCTTTACCTCATGCCAGGCCCCTGCCCCTGTATCTGCTCCCAAGAAAGTGGGCATGGTAGAGCGGGTAGGTGCACATGAAGTCGTCGGCTGAGGAGTATCACGCTGAGAAGCGTCCTGCTCCGGCAAATGATGGGATGTACCTGATCCCTCTCCGACCTGGAAAACCCCTAGAGTATCACGCTGCATAGCCTCCATAGCTATGAACCTCTGTCCCATCACCTCAATCTATCTAGCTAAATCCTGCACAGATTTGAGGAGTGCCTCTCCAAACTGTTTGGCCTCTGTGTCATCTGCCATCGGTTCTTTATCTCTTAAATCTACTACAAGCTCTACCCCATATGTGCCTGTCACAGGATCTCTCTCCTGATCTGCGTTCTCTACCTGGGCACAGTCTTCTTCTTCGTAGGTGGCCTCCAACCTACGCTCATGGTCTCTATACTTCCTGCCTCTGTACGGTCTCTTTATTGATTTCATAGACCACAGGCTGAGCCAGAACTATGCTCTGATACCACTGTAATATCCAGTTTCGGGGATATCTCTAAAACAAGGCAAAAATCCAACCAGAGATAGACTGCGAGGGCATTTACCGGATATTTCGCCTCTAAAAAGAGGACAAGATTCGGAGGCTACCTGGCCCTATCCGAACTCTATCTAAGAGTGAAAGATAAACGCACCAAGTGGTATAGAACTAGATCACTCAAAAACAATAATAGAAATCGAAAGAGAATACAACAACTACGGCAACGATGGAAACTATGGCAACTCAACCAGAAAACATAGAGAGAAAATGTTGAGCCATTTTATTAATCTGAGAAATGTAATGAAGTACAAGAGGTGATCTTTCCCAAAGCAAGTAAGAAAACACTCTCAGAAAAGATAGAAAATGGTTGCTCAATGAACTGCATCCGAGCTGCTGGAAAAATGCTGTGTAGCTACTACTGCTGGAATGGGCTGAAGATTAGGGGCTGATCCCCTTGCCAGAATGAGCTGAAAATTGGCAAATATCCTCTCCTCGATAACCAAGACAAGATCCAAAAACCATTCCAAGAATGGCCAACCCCAGAAATCACCAGAAACTACCTCCCGAGTGAATTACGCTGGCCTCCAAGGTACAACGCAGTGGCTGGATAGAAACAGCTGAAATACTGGCAAAAACTCCGCCAAAAACCTCCGACGGGCAAAGGCTGACCCTCTGCTCAAAATCTCGGTGAAATCTCCTGCAGAAACCCCAATCCAAAGCTCCTCCACAAGGGACTGCGTCCTCTCCCTCAGTGACTGTGCAGTCTCTATAAGCGTCGGCTCCGTGACAAACCCAAACAATGAAACGACTCACAAAATACTGGAAAATAAACCTTGCCCGAGCAGGCACTCGAAGTCCCCCGGGGCTAAGGGCGAGATCTCGGACCGGAGACACTAAATGCACTAAACAGTGCTACAGACAGGCTAAACAGCCAGCGTGCTCAAGAAGATAAAAGTCTCACTCCAAAATCATCAACTCAAGAATGATCCAAATGAGGAGGCTCCTCCATCTTTTATAGCATTAGTTTCCCTCCAAAACCCAATGTAGCCTCTCTCTCCTCCACATACTCATCCTTATCTGCGTAGAAGCTTCTAGAGTGTACGTAGGCCCCCCTCCTCTACGTGGTGTTTGGCGCCCTTGACTCCCTGTGAGTCACAACGTTTTGCTACTAGGCGGATGTCTTATTCTACTTAAGTGAGTTAGACCCTCTTTACTCACTTTTTATTTATTTACAAACCATAGACGGAAAAACTATACAAAATCGAATATTACAATTAGCTGTCGCTAATTAGGAATATTACATATTAGTTCGATCGAACTTTAAAATAATTGGGCCGAACTTTGGCTTATAAATATACCAGCCCACAAACCTTAAAAGCTTTTGAGCTTGTTACCATTATCGTAGAATCTATCTCGAATTTGTGTTTGTTGGATGTTGTGTCGTCTTTTTTTTGTGTCATATGTTTGTTGTTGTGTGAGGAGGTGAGAAATTTGTTTCGCGAGGAGGTGAGAAAGTCATTGTGCGAGTAGGTGAGAAATTTCTTGTTGTTGTGTTACTGTTATTGCAAAATTTGTCTTGCATCTGTGTTTGTTTTTTGTTGTGTCAGCTATCTACTGTGTCATATGTTTTCTATTGTGCGAGGAGGTAAGAAAGCTAGTGCGCGAGGTGAGAAAGATATTACGCGAGGAGGTGAGAAAGTTGTTTTTGTTTCTCTATGTTGCTTGTTTTTTTTTGTGTATTTTTTTGTTGGTTTTAATTTTATTGCTCTATTTTTTTGTTTGCAGGTTTTAATTTTATTGCTCTATTGTTTTGTAATATGGGTCCTCTGTGATGTCTTCATCAATCTCCTGCCTCGTCATCTCATTGCGGCCTCGTCGTCTTATCATCTCCCAATTTCCAGGTAGATCAAAAGCCTCCTATGTGTCGTCTTGACCTCTTTTTTTAGCAAATGCTTACTTTCACCAAGATCTACCATCCAAACTTGTCTGAATATCTGTGTTAAACAGTGTGATCTATTAGAAGCCTCACGACATTGGTCCAAGCTATAGATCTAGCTCTAGTACCTTTGTTATACGATTTACTGTTTATAAATGTATTAGTGTAGCAAAATTACCCACCCAAACAATGGTATTCGATTGTTGTTAGCTGTATTCAATATCCTCAAATGTTTGCATTAATTAGACCTTCAAAATATGTACCCCAAATTCTAAAATAGTCCACCCTCCAATTGTTCCCAAGGAAAATTTTCTTAACTTTGTCTTTCGTGTTAAGAATAAAGGAAATCAATTGTCACTTGATATCTCATGTTGTACCTTGAGTAACTTATTTATTAATTGTAGCTTTATCACTGGTCTCTGCTTCCTATTGTAATATTTAAAATTTTCATGCACCTTTCCTTCATGTTGTACCTTGAGTACCTTCTTTCTTAATTGTAGCTTTATCACTGCTCTCTACTTCCTGTTGTAATATTTAAAATTATCTTGCACCTTTCCTTCTTAAAATGGTAGAAACAAAAAAGATTAACTGCAAAATTAGTTTGTATTCTATAGTAATCCCTGCATAAATGGCGGCATTATTTTCTCACTTCCATTGTGACAATATTAAAAAATGGTGCAACAAAGTTTGTTATGTTGATCTGAAGCTGACACTGCTAATGATATTACTTGCAAATCTAAGATCATCTTCATTATCTCTTCATTTCATAATATTCATTGTTGTTCTTACCTTCGTAATAGTCATAAAAAAATAACAAAGCTTCTTTACCATTCTTTGAAAATTTCGAGTAAGATTCTTAATTGTTAAGTACATTATCTAAGGTGTCTATAATCATGGCACCATATTCTTGGATTTCCATTTCCTATTGTTCATTAGAAAGCCTCAATCAAAAATCCATATTTACTTTTGTAAAATTGAAAGGGCAACTACAGCTACCACCCACGCATCTACTCCAATAGAAATTAGAAGTTAAATCGAATACCTTATATACACCTTAGCTTATTTTTCATTAGAAAGTGTCAATCAGCAATCTATATTTACTTTTGTAAAATTGAAAGGACAACTATAGATGCTACCCACGCATCTACTCCAATAAAACTCAGAAGTTCAATCGAATACTTTATATACACCTTAGGTGCAAAGGGAAGAATAAGTTTTTAATAATTAATCTTCCAACTGAGTCCACAACACTATAGTGCCAAGATTTAACTAATGACTCTTGCATACTAGAATACCCACATAAATATCTACAACATAGTCAACATTGTAGTGATTTGAAAGATTTAACTAATTACTCTTGCATAGGAGAAATTTTCTTCCGCTTAGGGATTCAATAATTGTTTACTAAACCTCCATACATATAGAGTGGATATATGCATACTAAGGTTGGATAAGATCTATCTAGGATTATGATTTTCTTATTTTTATTGATTTAAAATTTAATAAAATGTGTGAGATGTATATACCTTGACAACTTTATTTAATTTTATTTACCAATTTTGTGATACTACAAAAAGGACATCAAATTAGTAATGGTGATAAGTTACAAAGTTATTGGTAAGGTTGATCAATCATGATACCTATATGTAGATTAGAGTTGTATGTGTCCCTTTTGACATAACTTCATCAACCACTACCACTAGTTGTTTATCATTTTATGCATTTGGAGGAATGATTTTAATAGGAACGATTGATAGAAATGGCTTACTCGAGTAATGAAGACCCTTGGCTTCTTACCATAATGCTACTATAGTTTTATGTTTAAGCTAGAACTATTTTTTATTAATGTACCTAGATTTACACCTTCCATGATGCTTCTAATCTTGTAAAATGTTAAAAGTGGAGTGTTTTATGATGTAATTGATATTACTAATATACATTATGTACAATGATATCATGATCATTTAGGTTGATGTTCAAGTTGTAAAATTCTTGTACATATCATGGATGAACAATAGTACAAGCCAAAAATGAAATTATTATAAAGTATTAGACAATGTCTTAGGTGCTAAATCATACTTCTTATTCAAGACATAACTGATGCAAGTTGCAAATTATTTTTTAATGTTCTTAGCCTATTTATAGATGTCAAAGTAAAGGTTTCTATATTTGATTTCTCCCATAAACTTTAATGAAAACTAAACTTTAAGGCAAACCATGTACACGTCATTTCTCCCACAAAATCATCAAGGTGTGACTTTTGACATAACTTCATCAACAACTACCACTAGTTGTTTTAGTTAGTACATAAAATATTTTTTCAAACCATCTCCATGTAATTTCTCCCATAAACTCATCAAGGTGTGACTTTTTACATAACTTCATCAACCACTACCACTAGTTGTTTTAGTAAGTGTATAAAATAATTTTACAAACCATGTACATGTCATTTGTCCCACAAACTCATCAAGATGTTGTTTTAGTAAGTGCAAACCACTACCAATTTAAGGCACACTTTAAGGCAAACCGTGTACATGTGTCATTTCTCCCATAAAATTTTAGGAAAACTTTAATGCATGTCATTTCTATGTCATTGCTTTGTCGTTTATATGTCATTTATCCCATAAACTATAAGGCAATGCCATTTCTCCCATAAATATAAGGAAAACGTTAAGGTAAACCATGCACATGTCATTTCTCCCTTAAAATCTAGGCAAGAAAAAATTTAAGGCATTTCATTTCTAGATGTGATTTCTACCATAAATTTAAGAAAAATTTAAGGCAAACCATGCACCCATCATTTCTCCCACAAACTCAAGGCTTTCTCCCATTAATTCAAGGCAAACTTTAAGGCCTAAAAATCAAACTTAAAGTGGCTTAACTTCCATAAGATTTGAGTTTGTATGTTGAGTGTTAACTTATACAAGTTATATTTAGGCAGAGTCTCTAAAGGGACAGGTAACCTCTGGATCTCATCCTTTCTCAAAGGTTACATATCCAGTAAATTCCCCTATAGTTAGTCTTTTGAACAAATCTAAATAGAATTTCTTCATTATAATATCCATTTCTATACATGCCATTTCTCCCATAAAATTTAAGGAATTTTCTAGTGTTTTTGGAACCATGTACATATCATTTCTATGTCATTTCTCCCATAAACTTTAAGGAAAACCATGTACATACATGTCATTTCTCCCATTTCTCCCATAAATTTTAGTAAGTGCATAAAATAATTTCGAAAACTTTGTACATGTCATTTCTCCCACACACTTTAAGGCAAAATTTAAGGCAAATCATGTACATGTGTCTTTTCTCCCATACATGTATAATTTATCCCATAAAATTTTAGGAAAACTTTAAGGCATGCCATTTCAATGTCATTTCTCTGTCATTTCTATGTCATTTCTCCCATAAACTATACGGCAAAGTCTAAGGCAAACCATGTACATGTCATTTCTCCCTTAAACTCTAGGCGAGGAAAACATTAAGGAATGTCATTTCTAGATGTGATTTCTCCCATAAAATTTAAGGAAAACCAGGCACATGTCATTTCTCCCACAAACTCAAAGTTGTCTCCCATTAATTCAAGGAAAACTTTAAGGCCTAAAAACCGAACCTAAATTGGTTACACTTCGATAGGATTTGAGTCTATTTGTTGAGTGTTAACTTCTACAAGTTCTAAAGGCAGATTCTGTAAAGGGACAGGTAGCCTCTGGATCTCATCCTTTATTAAAGATGACATATCCAGTAAATGCCCCTACATTCAATCTCTAGAACAAATCTAAATAGAATTTCTTCATTTTAATATCCATTTCTGTACATGCCATTTATCCCATAAACTTTAAGTAATTTTCTAATGTTTTTGGAACCATGTACATGTCATTACTATTTAATTTCTCCCATAAAATATAAGGCAAACTTTAAGTAAAGCTTTAAGGAAAACCATGTACATACATGTCATTTCTCCCATTTCTTCCATAAATATTAGTAAGTGCATAAAATAATTTTTCAAACTCTGTACACGTCATTTCTCCCACACACTTTAAGGAAACATTTAAGGAAAAACATGTACATGTGTCATTTCTCCAATAAAATTTTAGGCAAACTTTAAGTCATGCCATTTCTATGTCATTTCTTTGTCATTTCTATGTTATTTCTCCCATAAACCCTAAGGCAATGTCATTTATCCCATAAACTATAAAGAAAAATTTAATGCAAATGATGTACATGTCATTTTTCATCTAAACTCTAGGCAAGCCAAACTTTAAGGCATGTCATTTCTAGATGTTATTTCTCCTATAAACTTTAAGCAAAACTTTAAAGAAAACCATGCACATGTCATTTCTCCCACAAACTGAAGTATTTCTCCCATTAATTCAAGGAAAAATTTAAGGCCTAAAAACCGAACCTAAGTGGTTGAACTTCCATAGGATTTGAGTCTATATCTTGAGTGTTAACTTCTACAAGTTCTAAAGGTAGAGTCTGTAAAGGGCTAGGTAGCCTCTGCATCACATCCTGTGTTAAAGGTGACATATCCATTAAATTCCCCTACAGTCAGTCTCTGAAACATATCTTAATGGAAGTCCTTCATTGTGATATCCATTTCTGTACATGTCATTTCACCCATAAACTTTAAATAATTTTATAGTGTTTTTGGAGCCATGTACATGTCATTTGTATGTCATTTCTACCATAAACTTTAAGGCAAACTTTAGGTCAAACCATGTACATACATGTCATTTCTCAGATAAAAATATAGGCATTTTCTATTGTTTCTGGAACCATGTACATGTCAGTTCTACATCATTTCTCTCATAAAATTTAAGAAAAACTTTAAGGAAAACCATGTTCATGTGTAATTTCTTGCACAAAGTCAAGGTTTTTTCCCATAAAATCAAGGCAAACTTTAAGGAAAATGAACAAAATTTAAGGCAAAATTTAAGGGAAACCATGTACATGTGTCATTTCTCCCACAAACTCAAGGATTTCTCCCATAAAAGCAAGGCAAACATTAAGGAAAATTAATACAGCGGGAAGAGCAATGAAGGTAAAAGTGCAACCATGTACATGTGTCTTTTCTCCCACAAACGTAAGGCTTTATCTCATAAACTCAAGGTAAACTTTAAGGAAAATGAATATATCAGGAAGAACAACGAAGGTAAAAACGTGAAGGTGGGTTTATGTACATTCATGTCATTTCTCCCATGTACATGTCATTTCTAGCATTTCTATTGTTTTTGGAACCATGTACATGTCATTTCTATGTCATTTTTCCCATAAAATTTAAGGAAAACCATGTACATGTGTCATTTTTTCCATAAAATTTAAGGCAAACTTTAAAGCATGTCATTTCTATGTCATTTCTCGCATAAAATATAAGGCAAAGTTTAAGGAAAACCATGTACATGTCATTTCTCCCTTAAACTCTAGGCAAGGAAAACTTTAAGGCATGTCATTTATAGATGTGATTTATCCCATAAAATTTAAGGCAAACTTGCAAACCATGCACGTGTCATTTCTCCCATGCATTTGCAATAAATGTTAATTTAATACATTTTATTGAACTTGTTTTTTTCAGGGATAAAAAAACCCCCAAAATATGGTTGAAAAATGGACATTATGCATAGCTTTTTCTTGTTATCCCAATCGAGTGAAAGTAGTGATTACATATGTTCTTTGCAATATTGCAACTAACAAGGTCCTCCAAAGGAAAATAAATATACCAGGAAGAAAACCAAACAACGAGGAATATTATATTGCATTAATAGAAGGCTTCAAAACAACTAGGGATTATGGATCAAATGGAATTGTAGGTTTCACCAATTTTAAACTTGCACGAAACTAGATGAAAGGCGTGTACCAAGTTAAGAAGGATAGGAAAAAACAAAAGCAAACAATATTGTTAACCAATTTCAACTTTTTAGTATAAGACATTGTGAAAATGTTAACAAGATGTTTGGTGATCTATTGTGTGGGGCAATGGGGCAATGCCAATTCAAGATTCATCTATCAAAGATGAATTAATATATTAATTAATATTATATGAAGCAATGCCAATTCAAGATTCATATCTCAAAGATGAATTAGTGTTGAGACGCTCTCCTTCAAATATTCAAGACTCATCTTTCAAGGATGAATTAGTGTTGAGATGCTCTCTTTCAAAATTTATTGATGTAAATTGTAACATATCTTTGATATGTGTGTGTTTTTTACTTATAAATGCATCATTTTTAATGACCATATTTTTTTTTCAATTATATACCAAGTGTGCTCGCACCATGTAAATCGCAACTTGGTGAACTTCACATTTTTATAAAATTAAAGTGTGAGGACTTAAATAGATTTTAGTTTAAATTGAGTTTCACAAATCAATTAGTTCTTTGAAAGTTGTGTCTTACATAATTTGTGTACTAAATTACATTAATTTTTTGAAATCTTTTGAATTTAAATAGTAATTTAAAAATAATTGTAAATGTCCACTGTAGATATATCCATATATATCATGGAGGATGAAAGGAAAGATCAATACAATCCCATGCCTCTACGAGATAGGGGATCAAAGATCGAGGGATGTTCATGGTATTTAAATATAATATTATATCCATACATAAATGTTTGTACATGTGGAGTTGACCTTCTCTCAATTTTGTGAGTTAAATTAGCTTTTCATAAGTTTTATTTTTTCTTTTTTAGGAGTTAGGAGGACAAGGGTGTCTACTCCATCAATGGACCATGGCCATTGTTCACGCAATCGTGGTATGGTTCATGCACTTTAATCAATCATATGTACATGTATTTATATGTATGAATGTATTTTTGAATTGATTATAAATTTATATTTTTTTATGAAGCTTCCCTCTCATCACATGAGGTTGGTGGTGGTACACATTCCCTTGGATGCCCATCAATAGCTGGTGGCCAATTGCCTGAGGGTGGTGATATGCATTCCCCCAGAGGCCAATAAATGGATGGTTGTGTTGGTTCTCAACCAATCAGTGGTATTTCTAGTTCTCAACAGTCTCAGGGTGGGCAAGATGCTAGCCAACCATATCGAGGTGGCCATCGATCTAAATCTTATTTCATTCAATTTGTACAAATTTGTTTACATGTTTTTTTAACATAAATTGTTTTATATATTGATGCAGAGGGTGAAAATGTTGCTCCAAATGTTGCTCGAAAAAGACATAGGATAGAACGCGTTATTCAAGAAGAAGGGTTGTACACCAACCACGACTTATTCGTCTGATTTCCAACATACTTTGGGAATCAAACATGTAGCAATGCACCTTACAAAGGTGTCAAAATCTTCATTCAAAATTCAAGGGAGATCTTGTGTCGTTGAAACTCCCTGCTAAGAGTTGAGAAAGCTTGGAAATAGTTACTCACTCTTTAGGCGAACTAGTAGATGTGTACCTAAGGCTTTGGCCAACCACTTATACTTTTGTATAAGTGATGAGGAAAAGGAAGGAAACAGTGATGGGTCCCGATACATGGGAGGTTGTGAAACAAAGAGTTACACGAGAAATGGCCAAGTCTATGTTTAATTTCAAAGAAGGGCTCAAAATAAAGATGCTAAAGGTGCAATATTTCAATCACCGTAATATAGCTGGCCATTCGTGTGATAGGCACCTTTCTGCCTATGGAAGACTCCTATGGAATGATGAGGTTCTGCTTTATTTTGCAAGATTATTTTATGCAGGATTCTTTTTGGGAATGAAACCCAATTATAATGACTTTCCCTCTGAATTTTTTTGTCCTGGGAAAGGTCGATTGTGTGACCATATGGATGCTAAGCGTGATGCTGAGTTGCCTCACCTTGAGCCACCATTGGTGAGTCGACCTCTTCGCGTTGAAACTTTGTGGTTAGAGATCGATGCCATTTCTCAGATTAGTAGAGAAGCAAGGGATGCCATCATTGATAATGTTCGGAGTGGACTGGGTGGATTTGATGTTTTTCTGAATCGAAAAAAGGCACGAGAGAATGCACATGCTAATTTTTCATATCATATAGATGAAGAGATAGACAATATGAGTGTTGAAGATCTCAGAACATATGCAAAGAATTGTCGCAATTGTTGGCAGGACCTAATTGTTCATGAGCAAGAGGGCATGGGATCAATATGTGTTAATGGTTAGGGTGATTATTTTAACACATGTACAATTTGTAATAAATACATATATACGTACATTTATTTGTATACATTAATCTAACAAAAATGTATCATATATTGGACAATAGGTGAATGTGAATTACCAATTCTTATAAAATTTTCAATTTACACCCTTCAGGAGAAAGTATTGTGTGACATGGTTTATATGGATACATGTCGCGGATTTCTTAGAAGGATATGGTTGTTTCACAGATAATTTAGCCATGATGGGTGGAGAAACATGTACGAGTTTAAGAAGGATGGAAAACGGTACCAACTCACCCCAGTGCTCAAAAATACAGATATAGGTACAAGAATGTGTAACAACATGATCATGTTGTGTTTAGGCAAGGAGTTTCTACATGAACAAAAATGGAAAATATTATACTTATAAGTCATTCCAAAGGATGTGCAAGAGGAAGTAAAATTATAAACCATAATTTTACAAATTAATTCCTTTTTATATGAACTCAAGGATATTGTTATGGATGAATTTCCAAAATTCCTACCTCCCATGAGAAGTATTTCTCTCCACATTAACTTGATTCCTTGATCAAGCTTACCAAACAAGACACCTTACACGATGACTCTAGTATAGAGTGAGGAAGTAACTAAGAAGGTACAAGAGTTTCTTGATATATAATTGATAAGATAAAGATTGATTCCATGTGTTATACCGTTACTATGAAGCCAAATAAGACAAGTTAATGGAGAATTTTCATGCATTCTAGAGTCGGTAATACGATAACCATCAAGTATTGATTTCCCTTGCCAAGTATGAAGGATATTATGGAAATTTTTAGTGGGGTTGCATATTTCACAAATATAGACTTGAAGAGTGGCTATCTTCAAATCTAGAGTAGGGAACGTTGAGACTGGAAGATTTATTTAAAGACAAATGATTGATTGTTTGAATAATTAGTTATGTCATTTGGGCTAACCAATTCCCCTAGAACATTCATGAGGCTCATGACTGAGGTCTTGAAACCATTCTTAGGGAAAACTTGTATAGTATAATTAGATGTCATTTTTATTTTTAGAAAAAAGAAAGAGGATAACCTGGAACATGTGATGCACATACTGCAACAGTTGAAGGAAGAAAAGGTGTTGATCAACTTTGAGAAATGTACATTTATGTAGGATGAGTTAGTGTACTTGGGGTCCAAGGAAGGTTTAAAGATGGATTCTAAAAAGGTGAAGGTAATCTTGGATTGGCCAATACCTCATTCTACTTTTGATGTGAGGAGCTTTCATGGGTTGGAAACATTTGGCTAAAAATTAATTAGGAATTTCAGCGAGAATTGTGCACCTATTATTGAGTGCATGAAAAATGAGAATTTTAAATGAACAATAATAGTAGCGAAAACATTTGTAAATATTAAAAGGAAGGTCACTGAGAAAACTATTACCACTTCCACAAATTCATGAAGCATTCTGAGTTGACTGTGGTGCAAGTGGGACAACAACAAGAGAGATTTTATGTCCATAAGGTTGACTAATAGCTTTCTCCAGTTAGAAGTTGAAAAAAGATAAGAAGAAGTGTTCTATATATCATCAATAATTTTATGTTAGTGTGCAATCTTTGAAGAAGTGGAGACGCTATTTGTTTCCCAAGGAATTTAAATTTCTTACTTATCACAAGGAATAATAATATATCAACATTCAAGGTATGTAGAATCAAAACAATTCTAAACGGGTTGAATTCTTGGAAAGTTATACATTTTTTTTGAAGAATGGGTCTAGAAATTCAAACAAATTTGATGATGCTTTAAGTAGTAGCATGTTGTTACTAAAAAATTTCTCAGTAGAAATGGTGAGATTGGAAATAATCAATGGGTTGTATCCAAAATATGTCAATTTTGGAGAAGCTTTCACAACTTGTAAATAACCTTTGAGTGTGGAAATAACCTTGTTCTTGGATTTCCAGTGTAAAGAAGGGTTTTTATATAAATATAAATAATTGTCTATTCCTCAAGGGTCAATGAGGCTGGATATTATTAAGGAGTTTCACAGTCTTAGGATTAGGTGGAAAATTTGGAATGGATAAGACTGAAGTGTTGGTAAAGGAGAGATATTTTTGGCCTATCATGACTAAGGATTTCATAAATCTTGTTGACTGTTGTTAAGTTTTTCAACTAGAAAAGGTTAAAAGTAAAAGTATGAGGTTTTCTACTCCATTATCGGTATCATAAAGGATGTGGGATGATGTGAGCGTGAATTTTGCATTGGGACTACTGAGGCAAAGGAGGCATGATTCATTGAAGCTTGTTGTTCATAGGTTTTCGAAGATGGCACATGTCATAGCATGAAAAAGGACAAGTGATGCTACTGAAGTGGTTGTTTTATTCTTTAGGAAAGTAGTCAAACTAAAGTAGTGATAGTAAGATTCGATTGCAGTAAGGTAAAATGGTAAAAGGAAGGAATTTGGTTATAATTCATTTGGCAATGTTTGGAAATCACAGTTCCAAATGAATGAGTGTTTTGCATGAATACAAGAAGTCTTCTTAACCTTTATTTTTATTGACATTATGTGGATATGTGCTAGATTCATGAACATGTATTTGACATGTATTCCAGCTAGTTTCTAGTTATAGATAGATCCGTCAAGGGAATTGGAGTCCCTTGAGAGATGGCATGGATGTGTTCAGTTACAAGGTCATGTTCTTGGTATAGAAAGGTAAGGTAATGGGTATATTGTTATGTCTATTTATACACTAGCAGTTATGTGTTTACGGAATATGATGGAGAGGATTGCATGGAAAAGAGACTTCCATGGAATCTTGGAGAAGGATCAAGTTGAGATTTCCCTTGGAGATGTTGGGAACCCATGGGGATTGATTCATGGTGTTTGTTGACAGCCTTATGCTTCAATTCATTGTGATTTGTTTTCATTTGAATTTCAGTCTTAATTGCATCTAGTGCATGATCATGACACTTTCTTTGGGGTGTCGTATTGTTATTAGCTTGAAGGTTTTCTTCTTGTTTGTTTCTTGTTCTTTAATTTTATGTTTTGAGGGCCTTGTGAGTTAGTTAGGGAAGAGGAAAGTTAATGGAGCTTGGGGAGATCCAAATGAAAGAAACCAAATAAGTAATGTAAGACTCAAGTGAAGCTCGATGCACGTAAATGGAAGTTGAATGCAAGGGTATGAAAACTACTTGGATTAGTTTGGTCCATTGGGGTAAATGGTTAGTGGTAGGAAAATCATGAGAAAGGTAATAGGAAAGGTTAATTTAATGAATCTAAGTATTATATTCCTTGGCTATGTCGGGAACTATTGTTCTCAAAGTTGTGCATGTTGTGCACGGATAAAGGTAGTTCCCTTACCCTTAACCTTATGATATTTGGTAATTATGTTGTGATCATGATTATATATGTATGTATTACATTGTTTGAAATTGTTGTAAAGGATCATGATTGTCACTATCATCATCCTGATCATCAAATGAGCTATTATCTTCTCTTGAATATAGACCTTTCTTCTTGAATATTTTTTGTTTGTACTTTCCTTTGTTTTATTTCTATTATTTCTTTTATTTCTTATAAATTTCTTATTCAACACTAGATGAACCCTTTATAGAATGTCATTTTGAAGGATAATGACCAATTCTTCAACATTCAAAACACTTTAAAGAAAGATACCTTTATATTTGCCACTTCCTCTTTTTAAGTTTCTCACAAAGTTGGTTTCTTCTTCATCATTTGAATCACCACTACAAATAGAGATTGTTTTTTAATTTTAATTTTTTTCCTTCTCTTATTTGAGACCCAGAATTTTATTTTTTTCTTTTGGATGGATTTTCTTCTTATTTCCTCTTTTCATATGCTATAAGAATTTAATTTAGCTCATTCGTACTCATGTAGCTAGATCTTGTCTTTCTTCTAAGTTTGAGATTTTAGGATCAATTCTCATTGGGAGTGATCTTAGTATATTTCGAATGATGAATATATTTGTAATATTCTCTCCCATTCCTCTCACATTATTCATGATATCATTATAACATAGAAATTAAGTTTCAATGCATTCGTGCTCACTCACCTTCAGGTGATCAAACTATCCTATATAAGTTTGAAGCTTGGCCCCTTTGCCCTTTTCACCTCCTTCATACACATTCTTGATCTTGTCCCAAATTTCCTTTCCTGATTTACAATGCATAACCATGACAAAGTATGATCTTGTCAACCCTCCTAGAATGCCATACATATGCTTTGAATTACATTCATAGAATCTTCTTCCAACCATATCATTTGGAGTAAAGGTTGGTACGTTGTATTCATTTAGAACAACTTACCAAACATCCACTTCTTGTTCTTGTACGAACAATCTCATACTTATGCTCCAAAAGGCATAATTTTTTCCATAAAATAATGGAAGAACATGTTTGGATTATTCTTATTACTTGTCCATGAGTATCACTGAGATCTATCTTTTAGTGGTCAAAATGTTTCTGAGAACCCACTCTAATACCAATTGTTGGAATATTTAGCAAAACATTGTAAATGCCACCATATTTACATAAAGATACATAACATAAACAATTTTATATGAAAGACATAGAATTCTCTTCTTAATACATATAAAGATTACATTGAAAATTTTCAGCACCACCTGAAAGGAAGCACAAAATCCCTAGTTTATCAACAACAATTGAAGGAAACCATCAATTCCATTATTTATCAATCCTAATTGAAAGGAAGCACCAAAGTCATGATTTATTAGCACTAAAGAGTGTAAAAGAGTCAATATTAGTCATAAAAAGTATGCCCTTCTAGAATTTTATCCTCTATACTTCACACAGGAACCCAACTTCCTAAACATGACCTTATTAGTAATATAACATCCCTAAAAAAATGATCCTTCAACTTTTCCTCCTTGTCTACAAAAATCAACCTCTAAAACTTAGCCTCCTCCATAGGGTTTAACCTCCTAAACAAAGGAAAATGTTAGATCTTTAAAACAGAGGTCTTGAAATTTTCCTTCAAGTAGAACAAGATTTATCCCTCAAAACAAGTTTGAATTCAACCTTCTTTGTACCATAAATTTGATCCTGAAATTTGGCCTCAATAGGGACAAGTCAATTCTCTCAATATAGGCCTAAATGTTAGCCTTTCACGTTGGAATACAACCCTCTACAAAGATTTGAAATTTGACCTTCAAAGGGGGGATATAATTCAACCCTAAAAAATAGTTCTACAATCAACCTTCTAATTAGGGCTAAAAAAATTCAAAAGGTGCAACAAAAATCCTTCCAAAATAAGCCAAAAGTTTTCAAAATGTGCTAAAAATCCTTGCCAAAAAGGCCATTCCAGATTATCTCCTCTTTAGTTATGGTTCATGAGGGGTGAACCTAATAAATCCTTTTATTCTTCACTTGATTAAACATATCCGAATTTTTTTAAGAAAATGAATTGGAATTTTCCTTTGGGCTCCTATTTATAGTGCATTCAAGGTCTAAACTAGGTTGAATTATTCACTGGCTAGGTCAAATTGTCTCTTGGTTGGTCGACTTGTCCATTAGTTGAACTAGATTTTGTAATTGGCAAAGTCCATAATGAATATTAAAAAAATAATTTCTCCTCAAATGTGAGAAATTAGAGGGTATTCCATATACGATTATAAAGGTATGGGAATAAGATTTCCAACCATAGGGTAAATGGAGTAAAAATGAATTCAAAATTAGGGTAGGTAAAAGAATTAAAAATTCAAAAATAATATTTCAAAATATGTTTCTTGAATATGTAACTTTCTCTTTCATTTGGACATACTTTGACATCAATGGTAATTTATTTAAACAATATCATTGATTTGTGAAAGAGCATGGAGTTTCACCAACCTCTTTAAATCATTTCACTATAGAATTTTGTCTCCAACATAATTCTTCCTACTTACTCCTTGCACCTAATTCAATTGAAGAAATTTTATTCTTCAATTAAGCTCTCAGTTCTCCCTCCCATAATCAATATTTGTTGAATCTATTCCATTTGTATGTCTAGCCCTATGTTGGATTTGAATATGTCACAAAAATTCCATTTTAAATACTTTAGACATTGTTGAAATCCAAATATCAAGGTTCCTTGATTTAACTATACTCCTTCCATCAGTTCACATCATAGAATAAAGGGTATTCTAACAAATATATTATATATATATATATATATATATATATATATATATATATATATATATATATAGATATACATATATATACATACATATATACATATATACATATACATACACATACACATACACATACACATACACATACACATACACATACACATACACATACACATACATACATACATACATACATACATACATACATACATACATACATACATACATACATACATACATACATACATACATATATATATATATATATGAAAGATCTATTTTTTTAAATTCCTTTGATATTAGCCTCAAGGAAGATTGCTTATGATCATATCTAGAAGATGGGAGGATATAGGATTCCATGTGAAGTCTCATTACCAAGACCGATTTATAAATGAGAAAACCATCCAAGATAGAGGCCACTTGATGAGTTCCTTGCCATATATTGTTCGATGGGTGTATCCTATTGCTAGTTTCAAAATTGTTCATGTTCCTTGAAGCAATTTGAATGCTATTCTAATACACCTTCTTCACCGCCATTTTTAACCATAGTTTTGATTAATTTAAGGTCACCTCCAATAATCCAGTGGGGATTCCCAATGATAGTATGAATTCCCTATATATATTGCAATAAATTAAGCTTTACAGCCATAGATTTAGGACAATCTTTATTTTTAATGGATCCTTCTTCATCCATTAGAATCATCTAGAGTTTAGTTGAGAGTATTATTTTTCTGAAGAAAAAAAATGTGATTATTATTTCTACAAGATTCCACATTAACCCTATGAATCCTGCCACTCCTTCTGTATCTATATCTATGCATATATAACCTCATCAACTAGTAGAGGCTACCTATGAAAATAATCCACTAAAGCAATCAATATTTTAAATAATCAAAATAGAAGATTGTTTCTTAAAGGAATTATTCCTCTAAAGTCTATGCTTGCTTTTTCCATTTAGGCTTTTGATATTACATTAAATGATTTTCATTAAGAACTAGAAAAATAGGTAGAGACTTCTAAGTTATGAAAGAAATTGTCCCTAAATTTACAACATTTTGTGTCACTCCTTCACATATTCTTTATTGCTTCATCTTCATTGCTTTCTTTCTCCATTTCAGGTTTTGAAAATCTCTTTGAGAGCATTCGTTCTAACCACTAAAGATGAGGAATCTAAATTCTTACCTTCGTTTTGTTTGATTTTCTTTTCTTTCCTTTTAAGGGGGGTTGTTTTTAGCAACTATAAATAATATTCTAAAACCCAGGAGGAATTTTCCCATGTTTCTACAATGTATGATATATCAAGCTACATAAGATCCATATCTTCTCCATTTTCCATTCTCCATGGTTCTCTCCATCAAGTTCCAACATTAATGAAAATATCCTCACTATTCAATTCTATTCCTTAGAGTAATTAGTGAGGCCCTTATTAGTTGATTGATGTTTTAGGATCTTGTGCTCAACTGAACTTTGTCTTTTTTTGGCTTTATAACCCTTGGTTAATACATCAAAACTATTATTAGTCTTTAACTCGCATTGATTCAGTTGCATTACCAATATTTTATCAGGTTTCCTCCTACTTGTATCTTTTCAAAACCCCTCTATTTCTTTCTACATAGAAAGTTTTATTACATTTAAATGACAATCTCTGACGAAATGACCATGTTCATGGAATAGTGGTGGAAAAAAAATATGGTCTCATAATCCATAGTTTGAATCCAATAAATTTCCCTATAACTTAAGCATATGAATTCCATTTATGGAATGTCCCTATAACTTGAACAAATAAATTCCACTAGAGCCCAAGAAACATCTATATAAACATAAATATGGGCATAAAAATTACAGTGTCCCTGTTAGGTTACTTCATATATTTTGAAAAAGAAAACTAGGACATTACTCACCCCTCTAGGATTTCACACGAATATAGAATAATTGATGTTTGAGTTGGATTGGTTTTTTTTTCTTGTCTAGACTGAATTTTTATTTCAAAGTTGAGTATATAGTTCTATCAAATTAAATATATATGGACCATTCTCTTGATCTTCGAAGTTAGTGAATATGGAAATGAATAATCATTTTCAACTTAACTTTCTTTGTACTTACCATTTCTCTTTCCTTCTTATATTGATGTACCAAATGAGGGCAGTGTTAGTGGACCAAATGTACATAAACTTCCCTATGTTATGACAACATGAACTTACATTCTAAACCTATTTGCCATTGCATCGAGACTCTATAATCCGATGTTAAGATAAAATTTCTACATTATTATTTCTTTTATTAATTTTTTTTGGGTAGTGAAGGTAAACTTGAGTTGATCAAGTTAGGGATGATTTTTGAGCTCCATGCTTATGATAACCCATGGCATTGTTCATAGTATTCATGTGGAATGTAGCATATTTAAAAGGGCAATTAAACAAGTCTAAATCTACCTTAACTATGGATCTATCAAAAGCCCAAAAAATCAAATCTCTTAAAATACAAAAGGATTTGACACTTCTCTACCTTACTAAATAATATAAACAGGTCATAACAGATTCATGTGATACTACAGCTTTTTAGTGGCCTTGAATATGCATTTGAATATGCATTTGCTACCCATTTCGTGGAAGTGATTTCTCCTATTTACGGATTTTAGTGGAGGTTATCTCATATTTCAATGTTTTAGTAGGCTTGAGTATGCATTTGCTACCCCTTTCCTGGGAGTGATTTCTCCTTATTGTTCTGCTCCAAGTATTTTTTGCTCTCCCGCCTCGTTTGATTCCTTCACCACATCCTTAACTTTGTTATTGTTTCCTATTGAATGTTCACGGAATTGCGGCTCTCCTGGCTCCCCTCTCTGAAAGCTCTGGCGGAAAGGTCTGGAAATTAAAAAAAAAAAAACCACTATATTTCAAAGTCGATTTATAATAGGTTGTATAACTCCAGGAAACATAATAATTTGACCATGTTTTTTTTTTTTTTAAGCAATTTTATTATTATTAATATGATTCATAAGTTAATTAAACTTATTTACAAGTTAAAAACAAGATAATGCTGATGGAGTTACCCCAACTTTTAACATCTATTACTTCTTCCATGGGCATGTGAAAGTATATTTTTTTAACAGATAAATGTTAACGTACTATTTATAACAAAATCTTTTATGACTCAAACCTTTATGATGATAGTTGCGTGGAATGATCAAAATTGTCTGGTTTTATTAAATTTTAAGATACTATTTAAAACAAAATCTTTTATGACTCAGACCTCTATGATAGTGATAGTTGCGTAGAACGATAAATGAATGATGATGGAGTCCACTGAATTTTGAATATTTTGCATGGCCATATGAAAGTATTTTTTTTAACAGATAAATGTTATTAAAATTGTAGCTGCGATATTTTTAAAATAAAACGTTTTGTGAGTGTTAAAATAAAGATCCAAAACGTCATACAAATTGACATGACAGGCAAAACTGCATCGAATCCAATAGAATCCGTGAATGATCGGACGAATATATTACAAAATACTTCGTAAGCCTGTTATAATTCAGTGAGCTGTTCTCCATGTTTTGAGAAATAGAGTGCGGGTAGTACGTACTGGAATGATGGAAAAGTTCAAAAGAGGAGTTCAGATATATGGAATGTTAGGTACATCACTATTAGATTACTCAGGTTTCCTAGTAAATGTAGTTCTCACAATTTTTCTTTTTAACACCTCAGCAATCAGTTTATTTTATCTAAGGATTTTGTATACTAATTAATGTTATGATAATGATCCACTATTTACATTATAAATGGAACTTTAAATAAACTTTCACATGTTAAAAAGAATGTACGTTGTATTATAGTTCATGGTTGCAGGTTGCAATAATGAAACAATGTTCACGTGAGTTTATGAATTTAGGATGCTTCTTTCCTCAAAGGGGGCCCAAAAGAAAGGACAAATCAATATATTCTTCCACCTTCCACGAGATAAATGTTCATATCGTTTAAGTTCCATTTGAGTTGATTACACACATCAAATAATTTCAATCTTCCTTTCAGTGGTGTTTTTTATATTTAACTGCTCACCGTGCTTTACCTTTTAGGTGTAAATTAAAACATTTATCAAATATATACATTAGAAATAAAAGAGCCGATGTCATTTTTAAAAACATTTCAATAAATAAATAAATTATTTTATTATATCATCTGTTTAAAACAAAAAAACAAAAAACAAACCGTTTTTATTTTCCTCGAGTAATGCAATTTAGTGTTTCTTAAACAAAATAATTTTATTATTTGTTTTTGTTAAAAATAGAGGTGTGCATACACTCAACAAAATAATTTTTATTACATTATGAATCACACCAATATATCACATATTTATGTTATTGGTGAGATCCTACCAATTCTAAATATGAATAGGGAGGTTGAGATATTCTCTCAACATCCATTTACAAATCTGTGACTAATTCTAATATGAGTATGGAAGAATTATCTTCCAACACTCGCCTTTAATTCTTACATACATAGTATAACACATATTATAAAAAAATGATCTTCTTCTAAGTGGTATTCAAAAGCAACTCTACCCACTCTACAGTCATTTCCACTCCGTTCTTTCTCTCTCCTCATATTCGAGCTTACCTTACGACTCATTTAAAGGACACCTGCTTCTCACTATCAATAATGAACTTGGAAAGATCAATAGTATTGACAACTTAACTCTTTGGGACTTCTGTGATAAGAGATGATAAGTGATGAAATGGACCAATCACCATTTGTCATATATTTCCCTTTTAGCTATCCATCAGTGGCTAATAAAATTGTCTAAATACTAAATGTGTTCAAGAGTTGTTCTAACAACTTGACCTGCTTCACACAAATGGATCTCATAATGTAGCCTCTAGTTGACACTCTTGAAGCCTTAAGCACAATAAGACCCATCAACATATAACAAATTCACACAATCAAATTAGCCATTCGTTCTCTAGGCACCGAAGAACGTCGAGATCAACTAATGTAATTATATTTCACTGTTCAATAATTAGTTCTTCACCTTTACAAATAGAATGGAAAAACCACACTAATTTCATAACAACAAATTCAATAATCATGACACTATTAGTTGTCATCAAGAGAGTGGGAAAATCACCACATCTCTCTTTGGCGTAAGTAAAAGGTTGTTCATCTGGTTTAATCTTTATCTTAGAGTTTTCCTTCTTCACAAAGAAACTGTTAGAGAGGTCCATTCTAACAAAATTACACTCATATATTGAATTGACCAAACTCAATAAGTGTAAAAATGAAAACTCCAAATAACTTTAAAAAACAAATTCCTTTCCCCTTGACCAAGGATTTCAACCATCACAATGATACACGATATTTCCGCCCGCGCTATCGCCCACTAGAAACACCTGCAAAAGTCAGCATGGGACTGAAGCCACGGATCCCCGTCTCTTCCATTGTCATTATTTGTCCTCGCCGCTTCAGAGCAGAGGGACGATAGGGTCGTCAAGCAATCATCGTAAGAAACCGGGAGGCAGTGTTTAGGAGAAATCCTGTCATTCACGGAAACAACAATTTCTCTTGCAGTTGCGGCCATTCTAACACACAACGTGTGACTAGTTTTATCATAGGAATCATCATTAAAATATGTGGAAGGACGCAAATTTGACCAAGTCGAAGCATCAAGACTTGTGTCCTCCACATAGACATCCTCCAACACATCAGTATCTATCTTGCTGCCGAAGTATGAAGTATATAATGTACATATCTGTGAAACCTCCAATTAATCAATATCTCTCTGATGACCCAGTTCTACGACGGAGCCACATGGATTCTCTCAATTCCATCTCTCACTCTTTGCTCATGGTGATCTATGTAGAGCGAGAACCATTTTCCGAAAGGTTGTTTCAGAACAAAGTAATAATTATAGTTTCACAATCTCCTCTGCGGACTCATCCTTGCAGATTTTAGAACATGTCTCCACACGGACTGCAGCGATTTTCGAACTCTTCCTTACAGATTTCAAAACACGCTTCCACAAAGACTTGAAGGGTGAGGATCTAGACTGTCTATAGATAAAAGACTCGCTACCTCCCTACGATCTGCCTGTTTGACAGGGACATAGATCTCACTCAACACAAAAAAATACACAAAAATGATACTTTCACATATTTTTATCTAACCTACACCTATGTACAAACAAATAATTTAATCCTCATATTTTTCCTATCTTCTTGGGCTCTTCCTGAAGGGATTCAAGCTCATAGAGGCTTCGATACCATGTTAAGAACAAAGGTGTGGACACAGGAAACAAAATAATTTCTATTACACCATATAAAGCACACAAATACACCACATATTTATTGGTTTGAGATATCCAACCAATTCTAAATATGAATAGGGAGGTTGATATATTCTCTCAACATCCACTTAAAAATCTGAAACTAATTCTAATATGAGTATGAAAGAATTACCTTCAAATAATTTTTATATTCAATACTCTGTCTTCCAAACAATACAAGTTTATGTTTTTTAAATAAAATAAATTTAATATTCATTTTAATAATTTTTTATTGTGCCGGAGGCGTTTTCTTTGCGGGCTTAGGGTGCGAAAACACTGTTCACCAAGCCAATCCTTTATTTTAGTCCTTCCAGCCAATCCAAAGCCTCCATTTTTTATGTCTTCAGTAAAATAAAAATTTAACACCTGGATGCTTCAATCAGTCATACTTCATGCCCCGACACTTCTCTAGTGCCTCTGCACTACCGACACCACTGTATCCTGAAATATATACCTACCTTTATTTCGAGCTCCATCAACATGACATATTGAATTGCTTGTTCTAGCATTGTACTGATATCAACCTGATCAAAATTCATATACGTACGATTTTCTTAGCTAAAGGCACATGAAATTTGAGCCATGAAACCTAAATGCGTACTTTGAAATGAAGGGCATACCTTGATGCCATTTGGAACAAGCTTCTTTAATGTTCTCAGTCGTTGGTTTATAATTTCCAGTTGATTCTGTATAATTAAAATTGGAAGAGTGAGCCTAGGGCTTCAACAGTCATTTAGAACATCAAAGTATTGATAAAATCTCTCATTAGTGCAAGTATTTAGAACATTTTGACAAATTTCATTTTTAATTGCATTTTGTGATTTGGTAAGCTTCTTTTCAGCTTATGACAATCGAATTCTCAAAACATCTGTATATCCATTTCTAAATCAGATTCCTCCCAGAATTCCTTGCTCCCCTGCTCTTTACCCTCGTCTTTCTATCAAAAAATTTACTCCTGAATCTGAACATATCATGCTAGAAGAAACCCTGGTTACTGAAAGAGGAAAAAGTCTTTTTTTTTCTCTTGCAGACCTTCAAAAGAAATCTTTGTTTTTTAAAGAGTCTAAACCTTCCAGATGGCACTAGAATAAATCTATATTTTTAAAGTCTCTGTTTTTCTCTTATAACCCTTTAGAAGCTCAATAGTCTCAAAGTTGCACCAAGCATTCATACTTGAGACGCTCCTCCTTACTTTAAATTTGAAAACGTAGTTTTTATAATTTCAATGAAAGAAAGTCTAATTTGATTTGATATAAATATTTTAAAATTTGATAAACATAATTATTTTCATTACCCAAATCAAATCAAATTAAATTTCAAAATATTTCCTGAATTACAATCCAAAAAATTACCATGCTTTAAAGATCAGTTGCGCACCCCTTCGAGCGTGGGGCTTTGGTATAGCATTGCGTGCTGGGCCAACTCTTCTCAAAGTGCTCCCATATCAATCTGGCTCACTGCTGCCAACATATAAAGGCCACTCAGTCGAAGAATTGTTGACGACCATCTCTGCATCAATGATGACTCCTCATATTTTGCTTGTGGACAATCTTTTTCTAAGACAACAGAGCTCCTGATTTATATCTTGATCAATTGTCTTTCTCTTTTACCAATTTCTTTCATTCTCCTCCATCGTTGTTCATATCTTCGGTAGTGCTCGGAAATCACATTAAAATTCTCATTCATTACGATGTTTTCAGTAGGGAAGCTTTGACCTGCAACAAGCTTAAGCAAGCCAGTATTTGATGTACTCATAGGAAGACTTTCAGATCTAAGTGTACTCAAAGACAATAACATTAAACTGCTCGTAGAATGACATTCTTTGATGAGTGAATCTGCAGCGGATGTTTGGAAATCATCGTCAGGTGGGCAAGATTCCAAGGAATAGTAAATGTGATTGCTAAGTGGGGCGAGCATGCCAATGTCAAGGGCTCCAGTATAATACTCATAGTTAGTGGCATCTAGTGAGTTCGAACTAGGAAAATCAGCAGTCAATCAGCCATCGCAATCATCTCCTCCAAATTCAACTGAATTTCTTAATTCCGTCTCATTTTCTTACTGCAATCCTTCATCAAAGCTTCCTATTTCCACCAAATGATGTCTTGTCAAATTCACCGCATGAAAATCTAGAGCACAAGATGTATCCATTGTCACTCACCTGGATTCGAAGGATATAAGAGATTCCATCTGACAGTAGTGATCCGGAACCATACACTTGATAAAGAATATGATCACTCTCAAAATCCGACGGAAAGCCGAGACTTGATACATAATACAGAAATTACAGAATCAAATGTCGAAACGCATTTATTTTTTTTCTTTTCAGGTTCAAAAATATATTAGATTTTCTGGTCCAAACCTACCTTTCCACTTAACTGTTGGAATTTCTGAATATTCCAAACACACAGGAGAATATAAATTCCCTTCCTTTTAACACAGGGAAATACAAACAAAATTTGCTTCTTGGTAGACAGAGGTTGCACAAAATTCTTCTATTTCATTAAAAATAAAAATATATTACAATCTGATAACTTTCCACTGCTGGGAGATTACAAAAGATGGAACTACTTCACACGCAGTGTCCAAATCACTCTTCTCTGTCTCACACAAAAAAAATTACTCTGTTCACTCTAAAACACTCTGCTGTGTTTTTTTTCTTTCGCACTGTTGTGCATACACTTGATAAAAAAAAATTACACTCTGTCTTTTCCTTTTTATACACACTACTATGTAAATAAAGTTTTAATAAAAAAATTATACAGTAAATAAGAATTACATTCACGACCCCTTTCTTTTGTTTTGGCTTTCGGGCCTTTTAAACTTTCCAGAACATAACATTTAAAAATAAAACATTACATATATATATTATAAATGTTAAAAACATTTATAATATATATTAACCTTAGTAAAAATAACTTTTAACGAAGGTTTTAAAACTTTATGAAACTTTACGGATTTCAACCATAAATCAAACTCTATTGAAAAAGACTCTTCGCGTTCCAAAATGGGATGCTGACGCAAGACCAAAGTGTTATGCGAATTTCAAATTAAATCCACCTTATAAAAATTTGGCTCTGGATTCTCCAACTGCATGAACGAGCCAAGTAAAACCCGAATAAATCATGCAATGCCACGTGGTAAAAACTGGTGGGTAAATATCTCAGCTTTGAATGTGGTAGTTGCAGAATTTAAAAGGCGATAAGAATTGCATTTAATTTTTTTGGTTGCGTGATTTTAAACCACAATTTATTCAATGCTCAGGTGGCTATTTCAGAGCCATTAAACAACAATTTGAACGCTTTAAAAATCTAGCAGTAGCATGCAAAAAACAACCTCCTTTGCCATTTTTCCTTCACTCCGTTATTGCAGTTGAAGTTATAATTCAACACTCCCCCTTAAATTCAACTGCTGGGTTTTCTAGCATACCCAGGCATTTCCTGAAATGTTCAAAGCTTTTCTATGCAAGTGGCTTTGTGAGGATATCTGCAAATTGATCCTCTATTCTGCAATGTTGCAAAACTATTTCACCATTGGTAACCAATTCACGTATGAAGTGAAAATTGGTGTCAATGTGCTTTGTTCTTTTATGAAAAACTGAATTTTTAGACAATGCAATAGCTGAGCTATTGTCACAAAAGATCACTGTCCCTTTTACCTGTTCTTGGCATAAACTTCTCAACATTTTTCTCATCCAAATTGCTTGACATGCTGCTGCTGTAGCTGCCACATATTCTGCCTCTGTCGTAGACAACGCTACAATGGGCTGTTTCTTAGAAGCCCATGAAATGGCTCCTGAACCCATGTGAAAAACATAACCGGAAGTGCTCTTCCGATCATCTACACTTCTAGCCCAATCACTGTCACTGTATCCAACTAAATCTGAACATTCTGAAGCAGTATATAAAATACCAAACCTTTTAGTACCTTTAACATACCTCAGAATTCTTTATGCTGCCTGCCAATGTGCATCCTTTGGCTTTTCCATGAATCTGAAAATCAAACTAACAACATGCATTATATCGGGCCTAGTTGCAGTCAAATACATGAGGCTACCAACTATGCTCTTGTACAAGCTAGGATCAAAATCCTTGCTGTTGTCCTCTCTGTTGAGCTTTAATCCCATCACTGTGGGAGTGATTGTTGCTTTGCTCTCCTGCATGTTAAATCTTTCAAGTACTTCATTAACATACTTTTCCTGTGAGATAAAAATCTCATTTTCATCTTGTTCTACTTCTATTCCCAAGAAGTATTTCAACAAACCCATATCAGTCATTTCAAATTCTTCTTTCATGACTGCTTTAAAATGTTCAACAAGGCAATCATCCTTACCTGTAAAAATAACATCATCAACATATAAAACAACAATCAATATTTTTCCATCTTTTTCTTTGATGTAGAGGGTGGGTTCTCCCTCACACTTTTCAAAACCATTTTCCAGTAGATATGAATCTATCCTATTGTACCACGCTCTTGGCGCTTGCTTCAGCCCATAAAGAGCTTTCTTCAACTTGCATACTTTGTGCTCTTGGCCTTTCTTTTCATAACCGAGAGGTTGTTCAATGTAAACATCTTCCATTAACACTCCATTTAGGAATGCTGACTTCACGTCCATTTGGTAAACTTTCCACTTGTTTTGTGCTTCTATGGACAGCACTGCTCTCACGATTTCCATTCTGGCAACCGGTGCGAAAGTTTCCTCATAATCTATGCCATGCTTCTGCTTATAGCCTTTGACAACAAGCCTTGCCTTGTGTCTCTCTATCTTGCCTTCAGCATTACTCTTGGTCTTGTAGACCCATTTAACACCAATGACATCTTTACCTTTTGGGAGTTCAACCAAATCCCAAGTTTTGTTCCTTTCTATGGCATTAATCTCCTCATCCATAGCTTCTATCCATTTCCTATCCTTGATAGCTTCTTCGAAATGAACAGGATCATCAACATGACAATATAAAGCAAACAAAGAATTGATACCTTCATTTGCTATATCTTGTTCATAAATATCTTTCAAACTTCTGAATTTCTTACCTCTTTCAGTAGGTGTACAAATGCTTGAAGAAGCACTTGAATTTCCTCCTTGTGGTGTGCTTGGAGAAGCACTGTCATTTCTCCTCAAGAGTGTGCTTTGCTCTTTTGTTGGTGTTGCTGTTTGGGGATGTATTTCAGCCAACTCATCATCATTTTCATCATGAGATAAACAGTGTTTAACATTCATTGTTTTCTCTATGCTTCCATCCCAAGCTTCCTCTTCAATAAACTGAACATCTCTGCTCACAATAAACTTCTTGGTGGATGGGTTATATAACCTGTATGCCTTGGATTCCTCACTGTATCCAATAAAAATACATTTCTCCCCCTTGCTGTCCAACTTCTTCCTTAGTTGATCCAGAATGTGTGCATAAGCCACACATCCAAAAACCTTGATGTGTGTGACACCTTGTTTTGTGCCACTCCATGCCTCTTCCGGCACTTTGTTCATCACTGCTTTTGTAGGGCATCTATTCAATATGTACACTGCACAGTGTACAGCTTCAGCCCAATAATCATTAGGCAAATGTTTTTCCTTTAACATACTTCTTGCCATGTCCATTATGGTTCTATTCTTCCTTTCGGCTACTCCATTTTGTTGCGGAGTATATCTAGTTGTAAACTGCTTATGGATTCCATTTTCTCTACAAAAACGTAGAAAATCTTTAGAGATATACTCACCTCCTCTATCAGTCCTTAGGAATTTGATGTGCAGCCCACTCTGGTTCTCAACAAGTGCTTTGAAATTGCGAAATTTTTCAAACACTTCACTTTTGTTTTTCAAAAAGTAAACCCAAGTTTTTCCTGTAAAATCATCTATGAATGTTAACACATAGTGGCTGCTTGCAAGCGATGGAGTTTGCATCGGTCCACACAAATCTGAGTGGACAATCTCTAAAGGTGCCTTTGCCCTTATGCTTTTCCCGGAAGGAAAACTTTCTCTGTGTTGTTTCCCTAAGATACAACCCTCACAAAGGCTCTTCGGTTTCTCTATCAATGGTAAACCACTTACCATTCCTTTTCTGTTCAACAGATTAAGACCTCCAAAGTTGAGATGTCCAATCTCAAGTGCCATAACCAATTATCATATTTTGGTTCGCTTTGGAAAGTCTCTTGTACCACTGTTGCTATCTTTTCTTCATTCTTCAAGTCTGCTCTCATTCTGAGAGGGAACATCCTGTTCTTTGTCATCTTCACTTCAGCAATACATTGTTTGCTGGGTGGTTTGTCCATGATGGTACAAACATCATCCTCAAAGAAAACATTATACCCCTTATGGACAAGCTATCCAATACTTAAGAGGTTACACTTCATTCCTGGAACATAATAAACATCTGCTATGGATTTCTTTGCACCTAATCTTGTTAAAACATTTACAATCCCTTTTCCCATAACAAAAACTTTTCTATCAGTTCCTAGTGTGACTTGTGACTTCACACTCTCATCTAACATAGAAAACATTTCTAAGTTTCCTGTCATATGGTTACTGCAACCGGAGTCTAGAAACCATAAATCCTCACTTTTTTCTTCAGCCATATTACAAGCTAAAAACAAATTATTTTGGCTGACATTTTCTCTAGTGAAATTTGCACTAGTTCTATTTCCCATATCATTCTGCTTCTTTCTACATTCATTAGCATAATTACCATATTTTTTACAATAGTGACATTGGACATTGGACTTATCATACCTTTGTCCTTGAGCATTCTGATGACCACTCTGCTGGCTGCTGCCTTGGCCGTGGCTATGATCTTGACTGTTGCACCTTCCATGTGAATGTGAAGGGATGTTTCTTCCACCTCTGTTTTGGCTTCTGCCTCTTCCTCTTTTGTTTCCTCTGCCTTGCCCTCTTCCTCTTCCGAAAGACATCCGAGTTTTAAAGGCATGTTCAAGAGATGAGTTTTCACTCCTACCCAATCTCTGTTCATGAGTCGTCAGTGATGCATGTAGCTCATCCACTGAAAACTTTGTGAGATCCTTAGTCTCTTCTATGGTGGTGACAATCACATCAAATCTTGAGGGTAAACTTCTCAAGAGTTTTTCAACAATCCTCTTGTCTTCAAGAGTCTCTCCATGAGATCTTATTTGTGTGACCATTCCAATCACTTGAGTGAAGAATGAGTCAATAGTATCTGACTCTTTCATATAGAGAGTCTCAAAGTCTCTCCTCAGCAACTGAATTTTTGCTGTCTTCACTTTTTCCATACCTTGATAGGCTATCTTGAGAGTTCCCCATGCTTCTCTGGATCTCTTAGCTGCTGCTATCCTTGGAAACACACTCTCATGCACTGCTTGATACAAAAAGAAAAGAGCTTTGGAGTCTTTCTTCTTATTGCTCTTCAGCATCTCTCTTTTTGCCTGAGTTAACATATTAAATTCATGTTCATCTGCTGGCTCTTCAAAGCCTTCGTCAACAAATTCCCATAAGTCTTGGGAGACAAAAAATGCTCTCATAGTTATTGACCAGTAGTCATAATGTTTCCCACTAAACATTGGGAGATGGATATTTCCCATACCCATACCAGTGCTGGCTCCAGCCATTCTGCACTCTTAACTATGATTCAAAAACACTTGACTGTGTATCTAAAATTAACTGACTGTTCTGCAACAGTAACACAAAAACTGTATAGAGAAATACCTTTGGATTCTTTTGGCTAAGTCTTCACACTGCTGGAGAAGCTGCTGCAACAAAGAACTCCTTTCCTTCAGCTTATTTGACCTTAAAATACCCTGGACTAGCTCTGATACCATGTTGGAATTTCTGAATATTCCAAACACACAGGAGAATAGAAATTCCCTTCCTTTTAACACAGATAAATACAAACAAAATTTGCTTGCTGGTAGACAGAGGTTGCACAAAATTCTTCTATTTCATTAAAAATAAAAATCTATTACAATCTGATAACTTTCCACTGCTGGGAGATTACAAAAGATGGAACTACTTCACACACAGTGTCCAAATCACTCTTCTCTGTCTCACACAAAAAAAATTACTCTGTTCGCTCTAAAACACTCTACTGTGTTTTTTTTCTTTCGCACTGTTGTGCATACACTTATAAAAAAAATTACACTCTGTCTTTTCCTTTTTATACACACTACTGTGTAAATAAATTTTTAATAAAAAAATTACACAGTAAATAAGAATTACATTCACGGCCCCTTTCTTTTGTTTTGGCTTTGGGGCCTTTTAAACTTTCCAGAACATAACATTTAAAAATAAAACATTACATATATATATTATAAATGTTAAAAACATTTATAATATATATTAACCTTAGTAAAAATAACTTTTACTGAAGGTTTTTAAAACTTTATGAAACTTTACGGATTTCAACCATAAATCAAAATCTATTGAAAAAGAGTCTTCGCGCTCCAAAATGGGATGTTGACGCAAGACCAAAGTGTTATGCGAATTTCAAATTAAATCCACCTTATAAAAATTCGGGTCCGGATTCTCCAACTGCATGAACGAGCCAAGTGAAACCCGAATAAATCATGCAATGCCATGTGGTAAAAACTGGTGGGTAAATATCTGAGCTTTGAATGTGGTAGTTGCAGAATTTGAAAGGCGATAAGAATTGCATTTAAGTTTTCTGGTTGCGTGGTTTTAAACCACAATTTCTTCAATGCTCAGGCGGCTATTGCAGAGCCATTAAACAACAATTTGCAGGCTTTAAAAATCTGGCGGTAGCGTGCAAAAGACAACCTCCTTTGCCGTTTGTCCTTCACTGCATTACTGCAGTTGAAGTTATAACTCAACATTAACGGGTGAATCACATCCTTTGTTACCAATTTATTAATGAATAATTGATTCTCTAAAAATTGTGAAATGTAATATAAAATTTAAAACTAATAAAAGGTTCTAAATAATTGATCGAATTTTTTGTCAGTGGGGTTTTGGTTAAATGGTGATGAAGCAGGTTGTTATAGCACTCATGACAGGTTCAATTCCATTCCTCGATCAGAGTGATGTATCTAGACATGTTATGAAGACGAAGTAAAAAGTAAAAAAAAAAAAAAAACGAAAAAAAAGAAAATGAAAGGCAATACCAAACTTCAAAAAAAAAATCCAAATTTTCAATGTAGATAAAATTGTCTGAACATATCAATTCAATCAATATTAAAAGAATGTTTTCTAATGCATACCATTTATATGGATAGTTGAATTTAAATACATTGTAGGTTTAGGGAATTTTTCATATTCTCACAGACATTAATGTATATTCATATATGCATGGTTGAATTTAAATTAATTTTAAATTTAGTGAATATTTTAATTGTTTTGGTAAAGATGATTGTTAGAAATGGTTAATGTCTATAAACTTCGAAATATTTCAAAAATTTACAACCAATGTATGAATAACTATAAAAAAAAATCAAGAAGTAAAATAAAAATAAAAATAATTCTACATTCTCAACTAAAATTCTATGGCAATAGGTAAAAATTTATCAGATTTTTGTATATAGTTTCTTTTGTAAACAAAAACACAACCATTTTCCTACAAAGTGAACTAAATTTGAAATGCTTATATAGGTGAAGAACAATAGACCTGGAACCAGAAAGAATAGAAAGAGAGAAGACAATTGCTGATGCTGAAAACTAGATGGCTTGAAATGAGACACAACCGAGTATTTATGAGCACCCGCATCTTCTGACACACAGCATATTGACTAGGATAGCAGATAGCATATGCTATGTATTGAATAGGGTAGCATATAGGGAAAATGAGGTAAAGAAATTGATTAAGACACACAGAGAAAATCTACGGTTAGAAGAAACATATGGGCAGTCACAAAAATATCAAGGCATAAACCTCTCGTAAAATGATTTCAATTTCCATGTCACAGTATGGTAATGTTCTTTATCCATAGACGCCAAGTGGCACTTTGATTAAATAGCTTTTTTAGACAACCAATTCGAAGATTTTTTCTTTAAAGAAGAGAAAAAAAAATTAATGGAGCGTTTTCATGGAGCCAAAAAAAATAATTTATTTTATTATTGGTGGATATTCTCATGAAATTAAAAAAAATATTAAATTTATAGTTGTATTTTATTTTCATATTGTATTGGTTTAAAAATATTGAAATCAGTTTTTTTTATTATAATGTCTATTTTTTTTATTGTGAATCAATAATGGTTTATTAAAATTCTAATTTTTCAATTATTATTATATTTTATTAAAAAAATATATATTCAATTAAAATATATATATATATATATATATATATATATATATATATATATATATATATATATATATATTTTAAATAAATAAATATTATTTTGAAAATAAAGTAGATAAAAAGTTTTAATTTTTTTTAAAATATGACTAAATTAAATTTGGAGAAAAATTTGGATTCAATAAAATTTTAAAAATTTTATTAGATATATAATTTATTTAGTAAAATTTTTAATTAGAAACTTACGATAAATACATAGAAATTAATCTACTCATTAAAATGTTATACAAATTACATGAAATTTTTTTTTTTTTCATTTTAACATGGAAACATTTAAAATATATATTATTTGTTGAATTAAATATTATTGTTATTATAATATTAAAATTTATTTAAACTAATTAATATTATGATCCTCATCAACTAGTAGAGGCTACTTGTGAAAATAGTCTACTAAAGCATTTAGTCTTTTAAATAATTAAAATAGAAAATTGTTTCTTAAAGGAATTATTCTGTGAAGCCTATGCTTGCTTTTTCAATTTAGGCTTTTGATATTCCATTAAATGATTTTCATTAAGAACTAGTGGAGTAGGTGGAAACTTATAAGTTATGAAAGAAATTCAGGCTAAATTTACGACATTTGTGTCACTCCTTCACATATTATTTATTGCTTCATCTTAATGGTTTTGTTTCTCCTTTTCAGTTTTTGAAAATCTCTTTGAGAGCGTTGGTTACTAAAGATAAGGAATCTAAATTATTACCTTTGTTTTGTTTTATTTTCTTTCCTTTTGAGGAGGGAAGTTATAAGCAAATATAAATAAAATTCTAAAATCTATAAATATTTTTCCTATGTTTGTGCAATGTATTATAAATCAAGCTACACAAGATCCATATCTTTTCCATTTTCCATTCTCCATGGTTCTCTCCATGAATTTCCAACATTAATGAAAATATCCTCACTATCCAATTTCTGCCTTTTGAGCTATTCCTTAGAGTGATTAGTGTGTTGGAAGTAACGGAGAATGCTAGACTTAGAGGTTTGTTATGATGATGATAGGATTGAGATGCTAAGATTAGATCTCAAATCCTAATATCTCTGGAGTGGTTGAAACCATCCCGTTAGTGTGAAAGCCTAGATATAATTAAGGCTCATATGACTCAATTGTCAGAGCTTGTATGAGTGTGTGTATGAATGTTTGTACACTCTACAGGTTCTCACCTCGAGAGAATTTCATTTAATTATTATATTGACAATTTTTAACATGGTATCGAAGTGCACAAGATCAGAGATCTGTGCGTTTTGAGGCTAAGTGATTGGAGAAGAAGAGTGCCAGTAGTGGATCGTTCAAGCAGCGTGGTAACCTTTCGTTGTGTCGGTTGTGTCCCTCCTAGAGACAATCTGCATCGAATTTTATTTTTTTGCTGCACCAATAATTTGCGTGTTGGTGCATGCTGCTTGTTCAAGTTGGATCAACTTGCTACATTAGTTGATTTTATGCGCATGTATTCAGGTGTGGGCATTATGTTTCGAAGGAGGCATGACTGTTGTTTCAAGGATCTTCCCACAGTGGAAGAGTAGATCGTGGTGGCAGATCAGTGGGTGTAAGAGACATCGTTGGAGCGGATTGTTGACTGCGTGAGGTTAGATGGCAAGGAGATCATGCACTCTCATTGAAGTCTCTGTGCCCATCGCAGAGTGACCTTAGTCATGAGTACTCAACTAACTCATTCTCTGATAATGTTGTCTACTGGCTAGAACAACGACCTGTGTATTGCTGCATCCTGCAGGAAAAGGCGAGGTCGAGGAGATCTTTCTTCATTGTTTTCTATGGAAGGAGCCGTGAAAACTGTGGCAGGAGTTGTTGTTTTTTTTTTTTCATAGGATCCACGTCTACGACTTGGTTCAGGGAGTGCAGCGAGAGTGATGTGATGGAATGCAAGTCTAAACAGTACTAGACATGATCATTCGTGGTGATCTTGGAGAATCTGCGTTGTGGATGCGACTGCCTTAGTGATTTATTGTTTGTTTCGTGGTTTAGTTTGCAGGCAAGAACCCACATTTCCTTAGATTCAAGGGACAAGACTGGTGGACGCATTGAAGGAGTGAAGGACTAGTCCACGTAGCCTGTCAAAAATTGTGCACATAGATTCAAATGGGCTTACTAGAAATTTCCTCAGCTCAATTTCTCTCACCATTTGGGTGACGACCATTTAGTTTTTCTTGCAGTATTATATGCGAAGGAGGCCCAATTCCATAGTTCAATTGGGTGGAAAGAATTTATTAAAAACAATATTAATTGATTTGCTACTTTTTTTTTCAAAAATATGTGTCATATGAGAAATTTCTAATTACATGCATCGGAATTAGACATTGATAGCATTGCTAGCTTGTTGAGAGGTCGTTTTCTGCTCGTCGCAAGAGCAGAGGGCACTGAGACCAACGTGGCATAGAAGCCACAATCTACAAGGTTCTATTGTTGAAGAGGTGCCAAAGGGAGGTTTCTTGCCTGCATGGTAACGGGGTTGTTGGAGCTTGTTAGAAGACCGAGTGGAGTCAAAATATGTAAAAAAAGATAAAATGAGAAAAGCTAGACTTTAACAACATGTCTATATTTTTAGATATTTTTTATTCTAATGATGATTATATTTTCATGTGAACATTTGGAGGCATTAGCTTGGGTGGTATTTTTGTGTCAGAAGAAATTTTATAAAAACAATGTGGTTCCTCTAATGACCACAAGAAACAAGGGGCACAATTTGTTGTGCAAGATCATGATATTGAATAGTCGTGACTTGATCTTTAGGAAGGATGTAAGGAGGAACAAGGTGTTGAAGATCAATTGGACGAGCCACATGAAGCTGATTGCGAAGACATGGAAGAAGAAGACAGAGCTGGAGAGAATTTAAATTGAGATGATCTCATGAATATTTCTATGTGTGAAGATGTTAACAACAACAAGGAAGAAAAAACAAATATTGGAGAGGAATTAAACTTTCATGAAGCATGGCTTGAAACACCATGTCTTTATGAAATCAACACAGAAGTTGCATCCATAAATGTTGAAGACAACTTTGCGGAAGTTCACATGTGTGACACCAGAAATAGTGAGAGAAAACACTCTCCTATTAATCCTATCATAACTTTAAGAAGGGCGAGGATAAGCGTTCAAGAATTTCCATCACAGGGGAAGAAATGAGGTGCAAATACATCACTACCTCACGGCAAGGAAAGTGAAGACGAAGCCTCACCTCGGAATGAATAAGTATGGAGTCATGAGCATAAAGAAAAAAATGAAAACCTTTATTACCAAGTTTTTCATGTTTTTTATTGTAAGCTTAGCTGAGACTAGACCAGCAGGCGTATGTTATTGTTTAGTGCCCTTTCTCCATTAAGGGGGAGTGTTGGAAGTAATAGAGAATTCTAGACTTAGAGGTTTGTTCTGATGATGATAGGATTGAGATGCTAAGATTATATCTCAAATCCTAATACCTCGGGAGTGGTTGAAACCATCATGTTAGTGTGAAAGCCTATATAATTAAGGCTCATCTGACTCAATTGTGAGAGCTTGTATAAGTGTGTGTATCAGTGTTTGTACACTCTCCACGTTCTCACCCAGAGAGCCATTTCATTTAATTATTAGATTGACGGTTTTTAACATAGTGATGCCCTTATTAGTCAATTGATGTTTTAGGATCTTGTGCTTAGCCCAAATATGTCTTTTTTTAGCTTTATAAGCCTTGGTTAATACTTCAAAACTATTATTAGTCTTTAACTCTTATTGCTTCAGTTGCATTACCCATATTTTATCAGGTTTCCTCTTACTTGTATCTTTTCAAAACCCCTCTACTTCTTTCCCATAGAAATTTTTATGACATTTAAACGACAATCTAAAAAAAATGACCATGTTCATGGAATTGTGGTGGAAAAGGAATATGCTCTCATAATCGATAGTTTGAATCCAATAAATGTACCTATAACTTAAGCATATGAATTCCATATGGAATGTCCCTATTACTTGAAAAAATGAATTCCACTAGAGCCCAAGAGACATCTATGTAAACATAAATATGGGCATAAAAAGTACAGTGTCATTGTTAGTTTTCTTCATGTATTTTGAAAAAGGAAACTAAGACATTACTCACCCCTCTAGGATTTCACACGAATATAAAATAATCTAGGTTAGAGTTGGATTGGTTTTTTTCTTGTCTAGAACTAATTTTTTTTTTTCAAATTTGAGTATATAGTTCTAACAAATTAAACATATATAACCATTCTCAAAAACATTCTCATGATCTTCTAGGTTAGTAAATAAGGAAACGAAAAATCCTTTTCAACCTAATTTCCTCTTCACTTACCATTTTTGTTTCCTTCTTATATTGATCTACCAAATGAAGGTCATGTTGGTGGACCAAATGTACATAAACTTCCATATTTTATGACAACATGAACTTCCAAAACTATTTACTCATTGCATCGAAAGACTCTCTTCAACATGTATGCAATAGATGTTCTAATGTTTTCTATTTTAATGTTTTATATGGTAAATATTTTATTTTGATTTGGTCAAAATAATATAGAATAAGTTATTATTTTTTTATCAATTTTTATTTGGTAGTTAAGGTAAAATTTGAAATAAAAATAAAAATAATCTCATGTTAAAATAAAATTTCTACATTATTATTTCTTTTATTAATTTTTGTTGGTAGTGAAGGTAAACTTGAGTTGATCAAGTTAGGATGATTTTTCAGCTCCATGCTTGTGATAACCCCTGGCATTGTTCATGGTATTCATGTGGAATATAACCTATTTAAAAAGGCAATTAAACAAACCTAAATCTATCTTAACCATAAATCTACCAAACACCAAAAAGTCAATTTTCTTAAAATACAAATACCTTAAAATGCAAAAAACAATTATCCTTCTCTACCCTTGCTAGATCTCAAATTTAAATAATATAAAATAGATCTCAAATTAAGATATAAACTATATCTTGAATTAAGATAATATATATAGTTATAACGGAGTCATCTAATACTTTAGATTTTTGGTGGCTTTGAATATGCATTTTCTACCCCTTTCCTGGAAGTGATTTATCCTATTTACGGATTTTAGTGCAAGTTATCTCATATTTCAATGTTTTAGTAGCCTTAAATATGCATTTGCTACCCCTTTCCTAGGAGTGATTTCTTCTTATTGTTCTGCTCCAAGTAATTTTTGTTTTCCCCGCTCTTTTGGTTCGTTTACCACATCCCTACCGTTGTTATTGTTTGCTATTGAATGTTTATGGAATTGTGGCTCTCCTCTCTGAAAGGTATCGCAAAAGAAATTTAAAAAACACTTCATATTTCAAAGTCAATTTGTAATAGGTTCTATATGTTGGAATTTTCTGGGGATAATTCCTTAACCATTTAAACAACAAACAGAGATAAAAATAAAATTTGAAATTTGCAGACAGACACAGAGATGAAATAAAAATCTGTTTTATTTAAAAATCATAAACTGCTCTGTTACAATTAAAACTCTTTATAACTCTGGTGTTCTGTCTTCACAACAGAAATCACTTGGTTGTTACACACACAACGCTTCTAAATTCCTCTCCGTCTCTCTATCTCTATGTTTCTCTGTTTTACTATTTTTAGCCTTTGGGCAATAATAAAACATTACTCAGCACTATTACAATGCACAACACTCTATTTCAATGCTCACGGCATTCCCTTTTATATGAAACATTACATAATATATATATTATAAATATCATATATTTATAATATATATTAACCAAGGTAAAAACTTAAATGTAAATTGCTGTAAATAAAATTAACATGCGTAAAAGGTTAAAACATCATACATTGTCGTGAATAAAACAATTTTAAATAAAAAACTATAACATAATGTTAAAACATTATTTCCCTTTTATGCATTCTAGGGGCTTTGTGGAGTTCATCCCTGTGAGTTCTCATACCCCCCCTCCCCCACAAGAAATCCTTTGGCTTGGTGAAGTGGTGGGACCAGCTGCATGTGACATTAGTTATTCAAGGAGTTTCCTTCCCCCTTGCTGCTTGAGCTATGTTGCCCCTCCAGAATATTGCCGCCTTTGGAATAAATATGTTTGGTGCGACTTTAATGCAGTTGTTGCTTCTGATAAGAGAAACAATTCCACTGCTTCTTCATTTAAAGCCGCCGCTCTTCAACTTGCCATCAAAGTTAACTCTGTCGCCTTTCAATCCTTTCATAATTAAATTCTACTATTCTGCTAACTTATACGGGAAATTGGAAATTAAATTCCAAAACTCCCCCTTAATTTCAACTGCTGGGATTTTCTACATACCCAGGCATTTCCTGAAATAATTAAAACTTTTCTGAGCTAATGGTTTTGTGAGGATATCAACAACCTGATCGTCTGTTCTGCAGTGCTGCAAAACAATCTCACCATTGTTAACCAATTCACATATGAAGTGAAACTTGGTGTCTATGTGCTTTGTCCTTTTATGAAAAATAGAATTTTTAGATAAAGCTATCACTGAGCTATTATCACAGTAACTGGTTGTGCCTTTTTCTTGTTCTTGACACAAATCTCTGCGAACTCTTCTCAGCCATACTGCTTGGCATGTTGCTGCTATTGCTGCCACATATTCAGCTTCTGCTGTAGATAAAGCAACTACTGGTTGTTTCTTGGAAGCCCATGAAACTGCTCTCGATCCCAAATGAAACACATATCCTGATGTGCTCTTCTTATCATCAACACTTCCAACCCAATCACTGTCAGTGTAACCTGTCAACTTGAAATTTTCAGAAGAGGAGTATAAAATAGCATACCCCTTCATTCCATTCACATACCTGAGAATTCTCTTGGCTGCATGCCAATGAGCTTATTTCGGCCTTTCCATGAATCTAGAGATTAAGCTAACACCGTGCATAATGTCTGGCCTAGTTGCAGTCAAATACATAAGGCTGCCAACTATGATTTTATACAACTTTGGATCAAAATCCTTACTGCTACCTTCTTTACTCAATTTCAACCCCATTACTGTTGGAGTCACAATTGCCCTGCTGTTCTGCACATTGAGCCTTTTCAGCGCTTCATCAACATATTTTTCTGGGGAAATGAAAATACTATTTTCACTCTACTCTACTTCAATTCCAAGAAAATATCTTAAGAAACCCAAGTCAATCATTTCAAATTCACTTTTCATGACTGCTTTAAAATCAACAATGAGTGAAGCATCATTTCCAGTAAAAATTAAATCATCTAGATATAAAACAACAATAAGAATTTTACCGTCATTCTCCTTTATGTAGAGTGTGGGTTCTCCATCACATTTCTCAAACCCATTCTCAATCAGGTAAGCATCTATCCTGCTGTACCATGCTCTTGGAGCTTGCTTTAGCCCATAAAGAGCTTTCTTCAGCTTGCATACTTTATGCTCTTGGCCTTCAACTTCATAACCTGGAGGTTGTTCAACATATACCTCTTCTTTCAACACTCCATTCAGAAATGCGGATTTTACATCCATCTGATAAATATTCCATTTATTTTGTGCTGCTATGGAAATCACAATTCTCACTGTTTCCATCCTTGCAACTTGTGCAAAGGTTTCATCATAGTCTCTCCCTTGTTGCTTCTTGTAGCCTTTAAAAACAAGTCTGGCCTTGTGCCTTTCAATTTTTCCTTCAACATTTATTTTGGTCTTATAGACCCACTTAACTCCAATGGAATCTTTTCCTTCAGGGAGGTCCACTAACTCCCATGTTTTACTCTTCTTAATTGCACCAATTTCTTCATTCATTGCTTGAATCCATTTATTTTCATTTACAGCATCTTCAAAATGAATTGGGTCATCAACATGACAATATAAAGCGAATAAAGAATTCAGACCGGTATTGTTACTTACCTCTCCTTGTTCATAAATCTCATTCAGATTTCTGAATCTTGGTCTTCTTGGTGTGCTTTGAGTTCCATTCAAACTTGAGGGCGTTTCCAATCCCTGCGGTGTGCTTGGAGAAGCACTTCCTTGACTTCTCAAGGCTGTTCGAATTCCATCTTGTGGTGTGGTTTGTTGTGCTTGCGGTGGTGGAGGAGGAGCCACCAAGGAAGGATTATTTTCTGCTGTTCCTTCTTCTTCTTCTTCTTCATGAGACAGAGTTGTCTTCACGTTCACAGTGTTTTCTAGACTTCCATCCCAAGCTTCTTCTTCAATGAATTGTACATCTCTACTTACTATCAATTTCTTGGTGGATGGATTATAGAGTTTGTATGCTTTTGACTCATCACATTAGCCAATAAAGACACACTTCTCCCCCTTACTGTCAAGCTTCTTCCTTAGTTGATCCGGTATATGTGCATATGCTACACAGCCAAATACTCTCATGTGAGTGACAGTTTGCTTTTGTCCACTCCATGCTTCTTCTGGAATTTTGTTCATGACAACTTTATTCGGGCATCTATTCAAGATGTATGCTACGCAAGTGAAAGCTTCTGCCCAATACTCATGTGGCAAATGCTTTTCCTTCAACATACTTCTGACCATATCCAAAATGGTCCTATTCTTCCTTTCTACAACACCATTTTGCTGAGGTGTATACCTCACGGTGAATTTCTTTTGTATGCCATTCTCTCTGTAAAAATGTAGAAAGTCTTTAGAGATGTACTCTCCACCTCTATCTGTTCTGAGCACTTTGATATAGTTCCCACACTGCTTCTCAACTAGAGTTTTGAAGTGGCGGAATTTCTCAAACACTTCACTCTTCTGTTTCAACACATACACCCATGTCTTTCTGGTGTAATCATCAATGAAAGTTAAAACATATTTATTTCTAGCAAATGATGGTATTTGCATCGGTCCACACACATCAGAGTGAACAATTTCCAAGGGTGCTTTTTCCCTTATACTCTTTCCTGTTGGAAAGCTTTCTCTGTGTTGTTTTCCCAAGATGCAGCCTTCACAAAGGCTGTCCGGCTTCTCAATCAGTGGCAATCCCTTTACCATTCCCTTTCTATGCAACAGATTCAAGCCTCCGAAATTGAGATGTCCAAATCTCAAGTACCACAACCAATTTTCATCTTTCACTTCTTCTTGAAAGACTTCTTGTGTTACAGCTGCAATAGTTCTTCCTTCCTTCAAATCTGCTCTAAGTTTGAGAGGAAACATTCTATTGCTGGTCATCTGCACCTCTGTAATGATCTTCTTTCTTGGAGGTATGTCTCTGATTGTACACACATCATGTTTGAAGAACACATTGTAACCTTTGTCAATGAGTTGTCCAATGCTCAAAAGATTACACTTCAGACCAGGTACATAATATACATCTAGCACAGTCATCTATTCTTCATTTTTTCATAGGATACTGACTCTACCTTTACCCTTGTTGAGGAGGTAAATCCCCTCTGCAGACAGAGGCGATCCCTACTAGCCCAGCAGGGGTCTAGCAACAATCAAACAATGTTACGACGCAAGTTCCTAGTTACGAATGAAAAGACTAGAGATAGAAGCCTACCTGGATTCCAACGCTATGATCTGAAGAAGAAGCGTCCCCGTTCCTCAGCCTCGGCAGATCACAATCCTTCCACGATCTCCGCGGATGAACACCTGCACATGGAAGAAACAAACAAATACAAGCATAGAATCCGACATACGTAACTAAATATCAGTCAGAAAGGATATTACTCATATTGACATGATGGAAAACAGAGTGGAACCATAATCGTAATCATCTATTAAATAACAAACGAAGAGAGATTACAACCAAGTTCTGACGTCGTGGTCTCCTTCGGATGGGTCTCCAGTCGTTCACGTCTCGCAAAGCTCGCCAGGGAAAGGGAAAACCTCTCCAGAGTCTCTCGACGATGGTCTCCTTACTTGAGTCGGCCTTAAGGGAGAAAGAGGGCTCTTTACGGCACAAAGGCTCTTGGGAATATGGAGATTCAAAGCTTAGGCACTTCAAGACTAGCTTGCCATGGGATTGAGCAGGCTTTTATAGATGGGGAAGGAGGGAGTTGGGATCCCTATTATTATGGGATTGGCCCTATCAACAAGGAAGGTTCCATAGGAGGTGGGAAAACTACTTCCCTTCCATAGAACTCCCGCAGCCAAACCTCCCAACTCAAGATAGGCAATGGTTTCTGAGTTTGTTGAAACTCAACTTCCACCATCTTTATTTAAAAAACACTCCTTAAATTGGGTGGCGCGACCAATGCTCTGGGAGAGAGCGACAGGTGGCGTGACCTCTTTGCAGGATTTTCCCCATTGGCGTGAGTTCTGAACTGTCTGCCCGCGCCAATGCAAAAAGGGATGTTTTTCATGATTTTTGCAAGGAGATGTCTTAAGGGCAATTAAATCTCATGCTTAGAGGAATGCTTTGATGATGGTTTCAAGGCATGAAAATGTTCACAGGTCACAAAATGGGTCCTCCATTGTGCGGGACGGGGAATGGTAGGGACGGTGACAAATTACTGTGTAACAGATGCCCCCTAAAGTATGAGGCCCGAGAGAGAGAGGGGTGAAATGCTTTACGAGAACATGTTCAACTGAAGGCCCGCCGTCGGAAAACCTGCGCAGAAAGATACAACCGATATCTCAAGTACATGATGTATATGTGGTATGGATGCAGCCATCCGAAACAGAGTATGCTATAATCCGGATCCAGGGCATGGGCGCAGCCATCCAACTAGGATCAAACAAATAGACTCAGGTATGGTCGCAGCCATCCAATCAGTGAGTCATGTACATAATGATAATAATCCACAATCGCAGCCTGGATTACAACAGACACAATCCAGGGTCTTGCGCTCCATCTCGACCCAAACAAAGTACAAGTTCAAGCATGCAAATATGTGAGCTGAAGTCGAACATGCAAGAACATCATCTGATTACCAGCCAATGATGAAAGCTGTTAACAGACGCGAGAGAAACCACCAATAATGACAATGGTCCTCAAGGTACTACAGGTACAATCTACGGCGTGCGAATAAACGAGCTGACGTCGAACACCCGCAGAATCACTCGATCGGAGGCCAATGATGTAAACCTCACGTCGAATGCGACGAACCTGCCATTGAGGCATGCAGGCTCCAAGGTACCATAGGGAGTCTCTAGACCAAATTCCTGGATAATGAGCTGAAGTCAACAGGAAGTGACCTTGATCGAAGGTGGGCCGTAATGTTTCCCACATCATCGACACGAGACAGAGGAACATGATGTTTTGTTGTGAATCAGGATCATATGAGAAACAGAGGAAGGTTGATATCTGCAGAGGCCAACTTCTCTTGAACATATAAACGACACGACAGTGGACTTGGCAGTATTTGACATCAACGGATCAGAGGTCATGGTGACGAGGCAGTGAGCAGATGAGAGGTCAAAAGGGATTATCCAAACCCACGGAGGCAACGTGAAGAAACGAGATGAGATGTCCCCAACCCGACACGAATGCAGACAAGTGCCATGTTCAAGAGCGACATACTGCCGACGACAACGACGATGGTTCCATTTTTCCCCCACCATTTTTGGCGAGTACCCCAATTATTTTTAATAACAAGCTTGAAGGGGATAGCATATGCTTGCGATATAAGTCCGCCCTTCGGGCGAATCCATCCTAGTGCATTTAACGAGTCCTAGGAAGGAGGAAGGAGGAGAACGTCATTTCGACTAGATCCGATGTCATCAGGGTTTAACGAGTCTGACAAAGGAAGAACTCGGCGTCTTTTCATATTTAGAGAGTTTGAAAAGACAGCAGAAAATAAAACTCCACAAGTCCCTTTTCGTAAATAGTTCCCCAGATCCGAAAAGGTAGAAAACAATATCCGGGAAAACCTCCTAGTCGCGATAGGCTAGGGTATTCCTTTTTCGTAATCGATCCAGCCCAGCCCGAAAAAGGGTTAAACTTATACTGGATGAATGTCGATTCGTGTCCATTTTAACGAGATCGAAACGACAAGGGCCTCGGCAATCTTTTCATATTTAGAGAGTCAGAAAAGAGCTGAAAGATGACTCCAGAGTGACTTTTTCGTGTATTTACCGAGTCCGAAAAAGTATAAAATGCAACTCGTTTCCATCGTTTAAGTCGCAAAAACCTGCTGCTGCACATACCAAGCAAGCGTAAAATCCATTTTCGACATAACATATGCAAATATTTGATAAAAATAACTTTTAAAACTCATTTAACGTCGAAAAAGTTATAAATATGTCAAATTGGTAAAAATAAAATTACTTTTACTATTTACCTTGGTAGAAAGCAACAATGGTCCTTTTGGAGCAGAAACTTCTGACGGTGATTGCGACAAATCCAGTCGACCATTCAGCTTCTCGTCTGTCACAGGTAAGAGGCGCTCTTTTTCTCTTCATTCTCATTCATTTTTTAATAATTTTCCCTTAAAAATCAGTTCTCTGTGGCCACTTTTAAAATTTTAGGGCTGCGCCCATTGGCGCGGTATCGGGCACAGACCCGCGCCAATGAGCTCCTTTTTACAAAGGGCTCGCGCCACGTGGCGCGACTGTTCACAAAACAGCCGCGCCAGCGGCCGAACCTAAAAATTCGCCCAAAATTTCGACATTTAGACCAAATTGCATGGAATTTGAAGCTCATCAAAGATCTAACTAAGGGTTTTTGACCATATGAATGCAGGTAATCACTCAAAATGGAAATTGAATGGAAAGAACGAGAGCACGGAGAAGAGGATGAACAAGCCATGCAAAGCCAAGCTTGTATGAATGCACTTAGAAACTGTGGGCTGAAAAAGTTCTTCCTCACACCATGTTTACGAGCTCAGCCCGAGCTCCTCCAGTATTTAATCAGTATCTGGGACGAACATGAACAGGTGTTCAGGTTACGAGACCAGGTGTTAGAACTGGAGGTCACCGATGTTTATTTCATCACTGGATTGTCCCGCAGAGGTCCAATCCCTGTATTGACTGGAAGCAGACCATCTGGGGAAAATATGGAAGAAGTGATGGCACGGGTGTGCCGAGGGGCACAAACAGGATCAGGAAGCAAGAAGGTGGATATCCACACCATCCCTGATCTAGCATTGAGAGTAGTTCTCCATACCATCACGCGGGCTGCTAGGTCGCAGGCTCCGCACGAGGCCACGAAGACCCAACTCCTGCTAGCCTCAGAATGCATGGGTCCCTTACTGTTTAACTGGGCAGAAGCAGTAACAATCAACATGAAAAGGCAGCTCACAAAGTGCAAACAGGGGAAACTGAAACAGTTCGGTTATGGTTCCATCTTGGTATCGTTCATTCTGGAACGCTTACCAATCTTCCAGGGCCAAGGGGCCGCAGTGGCAGATCCGATACCACGAGAGCCAAGAATGGATCGCTGGGCAGCATTGATGCCCAGAGCTGGAGGTGGCCAACAGATGTCCTGGAGGCTGGAGTTCTTTAGGTGGTTACGGCGCCAGCTGATTGTCGTGGAAGACTGGCCCTATGCAGGAACTGATTTTACCGGGGACCCAGATCTCCCACTGCCAGAAGGAGACGACTGGGACGAGGAGTTGGGTAAGACCTCATATTTTTGATTTTATGTTTTATGTTTTTTTTTTTTGTTAATATACATTCGTCCTAACAGGATCATATATGCATGCAGATGTGGGACCTGACAGACCAGCTGGGATGTCTCCAATCTCCCGGAGGACAAAACTCGCCCCTGAGGTTCAGGGAGAGGGCACTGGAGGAGAGGAGCTGATCCAGAACCTCGAGGGGATTGCCCACGGGATCCCAGACTATGCCCGGCTGGCAGACGTTCCGATGGCATACCAGCGCCACACGATGGGAGTTCCGAGTCGGATCCACCGAATCCTGAGACGCTTAGTGCGTGCAGTAGCATGCTATCATGAGCATCATGTGGATTAGTCCTTAGGATTTATACCACACCTATTTTTTGAGAGACATACTGTCTCCGGATGTACTAAGACGATTATGTATATTTTTTGAGTTTTATGTGACACACTCTTATGTAAACATTTTGATATCTATATATATATGCATATCTATTTCTGGATGAGTCTTTCTTTACATGTGATGATGATTTATAAGTTACGCAAATGTCTGTCTAATACCAAATTTTCTACTGCATCTGTTAATGTATTCAAATGCCTGGGTATATGATGATATGTAATGTAGTTAAAATTCCTTTCCAGTAATCGAATACGCAAATACAGACGTAAAATGGACGGGTTCCTTACCGAATAGTGTCCGTTCAGTTGTAACACTACAAGCTGTGAATCTAGGTACACGAGCAATTCACGGATACCAAGGTTTACTGCCTCGGTTAATAATTCCAACACGGCACTATATTCCGTGATGTTGTTCGTGGTACGTCCTAGACACACACCTTGCAGGTCGATCAACTCACTAGCAGGATCGTAGATTACCCAGGCTGCGGAAGACAAATTCCTGGTACTGCGGGAGGCACCATCCGCGAAACCAACAAATGGATGAATAGACATCTGCACAACCAGGAAGACCCGATCAGCAGAAAGATGTTTACAAAGCACACCACACTATGCACACAAATGACAATCACACACCTATGTCCACACACCACACCAAGAAATCACTTCAGGCATAGTACTTTTTAAGGTACAGCCCATTTCTGGGCTGCGCCAGCGGAACTCCTTCGTAATCTATAAGCTCGTAGGCCCCATTTTTCAAAACACGCTTTAATATATAGGGCCCGTGCCACATAGGCTGGAGCTTACCGGCTCCGAGCTTATCATGCGCCTGATCATACAGGAGGACGAGGTCTCCTTCGATAAAAGAACGGGGAGAAACAGATTGATCAAAATGAGTTTTGACCCTCTTCTTTTGTGCTTCGATGATCAAAGCAGCTAGACGACGGGTTTCATCCAACCGTTCGAGATACAGAAGACGTTCTTCCTCAGGAGAAGTATCCGGTAAAAGCTCCACAGCTAATTTAAGCGAAGGAATTTCACATTCAACCGGCAGAGTAGCTTCCAGACCGTACACCAATTGGAATGGTGTGAATCCGGTTGCACTCTTAGCAGATGTTCGGTATGCCCAGAGAGCTGAGAATAGTTGGAGATGCCAATTGGATTTATGAATCCCAACTGTTCGCTGAAGCATAGTGACCAAAACCTTGTTCACCGCTTCAACCTGACCATTCGCTTGAGGGTAGTATGGTGTTGAGCTGTCGTGACGCAAGCCCAACGTTGAAGTCAGCTCCGCCATCATGTAATCGCGGAAATGAGTACCGTGATCAGTGACGATGGCTTGAGGAACCCCGAACCGTGTGATAACGTGGTTGAATATGAATTGAGCAGCCGTTTTCCCATCAGCAGCTAGTGTAGGCATCGCCTCGGCCCACTTAGTGAAGTAGTCGACGGCGACAATGATATACGCATGCCCCCCGGCTGAGTGAGGGTTACACGTCATAAAATCCACGCCCCATTTCGCAAAAGGGCCGACGGTAATAACGGGATGCAATGGCAACGGTGGCGCGCGCATCTTGCGCTGAAAAATATGGCACGGATGGCATTTACGGACTGCAGTGATACAATCCTTGAATATGGAAGGCCAGAAATAACCTGCACGCAGAATCTTCTGGGCAGTAGCATACCCGGACATATGTCCACCACAGGTGCCACTGTGGCAGTCATTCAGGACCTTTTCAGCCTCTTCCAAGGTAAGGCATCGCCGGAGCACCGAATCTACTCCAATGCAATATAAGGTGTCTCCTACTATACGGTAGGGTTGGGACTGATGCCGAATCCGACGGCGGGCAGCTTTATCCAACTCAGACCGAAATGTCGCGGTCTGAAGATACACTATGATGTCACCGTACCAAGGATCACGAGTACTGATGAGGAAAAGCGTTTCGTCCGGTATATGGTCTTCAGAGTGTGAGGGAACAGAGTCTGTAGGGAGAGAACATATCAAATCCGCGAAGACCGGTGATTTAGTTGACTTGGCAGTGGTGAACTCCAAGTCAAACTCCTAGAGGATCACAATCCATTTGGAGTACTTGCCCCCTAGTAATTGTCTAGAAAGAATATATGTCATAGGGTTGCAGTCTGAAACCACTGTTATCGTGCACAAAAGGATTTAATGGCGAAAGCATTGTACAGCGTGTACTGCTGCTAAGGCCAACTTCTCGACATGTGCATAACGCGTTTCCGGGTCGAGAAGGTTCTGTGACAGGTAATAAACGACATGTTCATCACCATTAATCGTCATCCTGCACCAAGACCATGGCGATGGTGCTAACTGCGACGGCTAGATACAAAGTGAAGTCGCGGTGGTAGTCCGGAGGACGAAGCAACAGAGCATTGACTAGCAATGTCTTCAGCTTCTCAAAGGATGCCTGAGCAATCTCGTCCCAGTGAAAAGGGACATTCTGCTTTAACAAACGGGTGAATCCTTTGGCCACCTCGGTGTAATTCGGGATAAAGCGCCTGAGAAAATTCGCTTTCCCTTGCAGACTCTGTAACTGATACAGGGAGGAGGGTGACAAGAGATTTACGATGGTCTCGACCTTTAGAGGGTCAAGGCGAATTCCGTCTTTCGAGACTATAAAGCCTAAAAGACGGCCAGAATCAACGCAGAAGACGCACTTATGAGGATTGAGCTTGATGTTGTAGCGTCTGCAACGAAGAAAAATCTGGCGGAGATGCTCCGGATGGTCCTCTCGCTTACCCGAATGGGCTGGCAAGTCGTCCAGGTAAGGCTGGACGATATGGCGAATGTCATGAAAAGCGTAGGACATCGCACGCTGAAACGTGGCTCCAGCGTTCTTTAAGCCGAACGGGAGTTTTTTGTACGCGAAAGTGCCCCACGGACAGATGAATGTGGTCTTATGTTGATCCTCAGGTGCAATATTGATTTGGTTATAACCTGAGAAACTGTCCATTAAGGAATAGATCTCACTCCCGGCACATTCGTCGATGATCTGATCGATAAACGGAGTGGGATAATTATCCTTTGGACAGGCGCGATTGATGTCGCGATAATCCACACAGACTCGAATTGTACCCTGCTTCTTATCGACAGGGACAATGTTGGACACCCATTGTGTAAGGGGGATGGGATAAATAAAACCCGCGTTCAGAAGTTTTTCAACTTCTGCCTTGATGGCGGTGGCTTTCCGAGGATGCATGGGACGTAAGCGTTGGCGCACGGGTTTCGCACCTGGATAGGTTGGAATCTCGTGCATGACAATACTAGGATCAATTCCCGGCATTTCCTCGTAAGACCATGCGAAAACGTCTCTGAATTCTTTGAAAAGCTCTGTATAGACTTGAATCTCATCGGGAGAACAAGTCACACCCACATGAATATTCTCAACAATCCTCGGTTTAACGGAGATGTTGATTGGAATAGTTTGAGTAATGTTACTCAGATTACCCTCCGAAAAGACCTCGTGCGTCAAGATCGGTGTTTGAAGAGGACGGGAAGGAACCTGAGTAGCATAACGCTCCAGACAATCAGTCATTACCCCCAAGCTGGGCATGAACGAGGAGCGATGATGTCCATCGCCCCAGGGCAGCTCCTCAAGAGACAACGTTTCAATGATAGCCTCATCTGAAGGAAAAGTCTCTCTGAGAGGATCAGGTGAATCAGCCTGACCAAGCCAGGGGGTTTGTGAGTAGACGTCGAGAGCCATGCTCATCGGAGCATGCTGAGGAGGTGGAGGATCCGATGCAGCAACAATCTCACAGTAGCTGATCTCTACTGGCGTTAAAGGCATGGATTCTCCAAACTCATATACCTGCTCAGGTGTAGGAATAAGCCAGGGGTCATCAGACCTGGACAACATGTTGACTTGAGCGGTATTCGGTGGTGGTGTGGGGAATATACCCATGAGGACTGGGTCTTTGAATAGACCAGGTCCTATACTATCTGGGGGATTCAGAATTTGATCCACGTATGGCACGTTGTTCTCAGAGCTGGAGGTGAAAAATGACAACTGATCCACCATGACAATCTTGCCCTCGTGAGGGAACTTACTGAATCGAAAGACGGTAGATGGCACGCAGAGCATGGCATGGGTCCAGCTGCGGCCAAGAAGTATATTGTAGTTGAGTTTAGCGTCAACCACTTCCACTTCCACGTTGACAGTTTTTCCCTGTAATGTGATCGCAAGACTCTCGAGAACTCCCAGGGGTTTAGACTCCCGACCATCAAATGCCTCGAGGGCATTGGGAGATGACAACAAGGCTGGAGAGCCGATGGCCTTCCAGCAAGCGGAGGACATAACGCAAGTAGATGCACCTTCATCTACGACGGCCCTATGAATGTTCAGACCGTTAATCCCGACTTGAATGACCAAAGCGATTTGATGTGGAAGCCGGGGAGTAAAATTCTCCAGATCGAAGGTGAGAAGGCTCGAGTCGGCGGGATCGATACCACCGATTGCAGACAATAAAGCCTTCCGTTGTGAAGGACAGCTTTGAAGAACCTCAAGTGCGGACATAGCACATGGCGCCTGTGCCAGATCCTCAACAATACTGTAATGTTGAGCGGCACGAGCGTTTGGATTATAAGAGGATCTCTGAAGAACACCCTTGGGGGGTGGCTTCACAACGGGTTCGAGAGTCGGCTTCTCGATTTCCAACGAACCAGAGACAGGTGGGGGAGGCGGCCCATCCGCAACTGCCTTTCCGGATGCCTGCCGCGGTTCGTTGTAATCCTTCGACCGCGTAGCGACAGTGATAGGTGCATTACTCTTCATCATGAAAACCTGAGACCCAAACGGTGCAGATGGTGACGCCTGTTCAACCATCTGGGTCTGCTGAGATGGAAATGGCTCTTTCAAAATAGCCGGAGTCCCTTTAGGGCCTTTAAGAAGTTGACTAACCTCGGATCGTCGTGGAAAATCCTTGGTATAATGGTCCCCTTCGCAGATGAGGCAAGGAAACTTTGGTTTACACTGGGAGCCATCCTCAGTTCGATTTTTAGATTCTGGTTTTGGGGCATCAGATTTTGATTTGCCTTTTCCCTTCTTCTTCCCCTTGGAGGATTTGTCCGCAGGATTGGCCTGGACGGCATTCACCTCCGCGGTTTTACCAGAATCGGATGAGGAGGGATTAGCAGAGGTATTGTTGGAAGAATTAGCCTTCTGCTTCCCATTCGAAGACTTCTTCGAATTTTGAGAGACAGAACCAATGACGCCATCCACCGCTGGGGTAGGCAGAGCCTTAGAGGTTCCGGGCCGTGGAGCATCAGTCAAGATGTCATAAAGCGTGCCAGACTGCGAATAAACAAGATCCAAGTACTGGGCACACGCGATAGCTTGTTCCTCTGTCACACACGCTCCCATCGCGATATCCTGAGCGATTTTATTCACAAAGTAGGTGGTGAACCAGTGAGTCAAAATCTGATCAGGTATGTGAAACTTGATCAGTCGACGACGGCGCCACCACTCATGAATGTGATCTGAGATGTGAGTGGCCTTGTCCTGCTTCAAAGAAGTCAGGAGGTGCGTCCCGGCCTCATACCGGACCGGTAACTGGAAATGCGTGAGGAAAGCCATGGCTAAAGAGTTGAAATCTTGGAAAATGCCACGAGACAATTCTATGTACCACTTAGCAGCATCTCCTGTTAAAGTACGCTGGAAGAGACGCAAACGGATTGAATCGTCGACCCAAGAGTTAGACGAACACCAGAGGTGATACGTCATCACATGCGCCTGGGGGTCTTCGCCAGCTTTTCCCTCAAACTTGGGACAATCACCTGGTATCTTGGTGGGAACCAGAGGCCAATATGGATTATGTAAAATCGGATCATTGGTCAACTTTGAAACGTCCGGCAGTTCCAAGGTAGCCAGGAATGGCAATGGAGGGTTAACTGCCATGCCAGGCCCAGGATGAGGTCCGGTACCCATACTCCACGATGGTTGTGAATATCCCTGCCCCCACGGGTTCTGTCCCGCAGGATTCTGACCGTAGGGGGCATAGTTCGTATAACCAGACTGATTTGGATGCTGGTAACCATAGTGTGGGGCTTGATAACCAGGATACGGACCCTGATTAGGCGTCAGCCCCGTATAAGCAGCGTTTGGATTTGGCTGCTGAGCGTAGGTAAACCCGGGTGGAGGAGGATAATATTGAGAGCCTCTAGGGTGGTTATAGTTCTGTTGAGACTGACCATGAGGATAATAACCACCCTGAGGGTGAGTAGGCTGCTGAAAAGTGGAACCCTGCGGAGCCTGATACGTAGGGCGCAGCTGTTGATTTGGCTGCGGCATTGAATGAACAGGTTGCTGAGCAGAGTGAACGGAATGAGAGGGCTGCCCTGAATGAACAGGTTGACCCGAATGAGAGGGCTGACCCGAATGACCAGGCTGACCCGGATAAACAGGTGGCGTCGGTTGCGCAGGTTGACCTGGTTGTAAGTGAGCCCCAGGTTGTACCGGATGGGCCGGTTGGCCTGGAGGCGGGACACCGGGTTGTACTGGATGAACTGGTTGGCCCGGTGGTGGAACAGGACCAGGTGCTTGCTGGAAACCGGTTTGACCTGAAGCAGAACCATAGGATGGTCCTGGCTGATATGCAACGTTAGAAACAACAGGATACTGCGGTTGCATCGGTAAAGAAGGCTGGATCTGCCCCGCAGGACCATAGCCCGGTCCCGGTTGATACCCCGGCTGAGGTTGAGCAGGTTGACCAGAAGGGCTATAATATGGTCCTTGCGGATTGTACAATGGCCCTTGCTGGCCCGCAAGGTAGCCCTGGATGGGCTGCCCCTGTGGGTCATACAAATAGCCAGGTTGGCCCGCAGGTTGGCCTTGTAAGGGCTGTCCCTGCGGGTTATAAGCCTGGTTGTACGGTAAACCTTGAGCATATAGATAGGCCTCAGGAGCGGGAAGACGTAAAACCTCCCCGTGCTCGTCATATTGACCTGGGAAAGCATACACGGGAGTGCCATCCTGTGCATAGTGCGAAAAGAAAGATCGGTAAGGATCTTGGGGGAACGGTCCAGCTTCGGCGTTCGGCTGTTGCAAAGACAACCGATACTCCTCCGGAGAGATATTCTCCGGTATAGCAGTAGCTAGATAAATATCTTCAGGAGTTGGCCCAGCCCTGGTAGCAGATGCTGAGACAACAGGAGAAGAGGCAGCCACACAAACAATGGGCCGGACGGGAACAGATGTGACGAGCGTCGAAGGAGACACCCCGGGTGTAGTAGCAGCTGGCCTCGAAGCAAGAGATGATATTCCCATAGAGGCTGCAGCTGAAATGATCTGACCCAGAGATCTGTATCCTTGTGGTAACGAAGGATTGGCTGTCGACATGGTAGCCAGCTCAGAGTTGTCTCCCTCAAACAATCTACACGGGAAGAGCTGATAGTCTTCACCAGACGTCGGAATTTCCTCACCAGAATCACTCATGGTTGATCCTGCCGTTAAATCACGCAAAAGACGGCGAGGACTAGGAGGAAATACAGCAGCAACAAAAGGCGAACCCGATGTAAGAGAAAGGAAATCAGCTCCTAATCTCAATTCAGACACAGGGTCCGAAAAGGGCCAATTGAACTCAACTGGTCCTCCAAAGGGTTGCTCGGCGAGAACCGGTCCCCCGTCAGGAAACTTGGAAACAACAGGCTGCTGTGGTTCAACAGAAGGCTGAGAAGCTTCTGAAGAATCGTCCGTGTAAGGACTACCAGTAGACGAAACCGAAGGTTCCGCCACTGTGGCAAAAGACTAGAAGAAAAGAGCAAACACACACACGGGCTGAAAACGAGTTAAGACACACGATCAAACGGTCAACAAGCAAAGTCTAAACGGGTGTGTAATCGTGGGCGATTAATTTTACCACATTGGAAAGTAAGAAATTCTACCGTTTCATATTTTAAGAGTCGAGAAACGATAAAAAGATGACTCTATCTCTTTTAGAGTTGACACAAGCGTGAAAGGACAAGCGCTTGACGGTCTTTTCAAGTTTAGGGAGTCAGAAAAGACCAAATGACTGCTAAGGAAAAACTAGGCACAAAGGGTGTACCAAATATCCGTGAACTGCAATATACACCTTGGTTTCAATAATGAAACAGAAATCGACCAAGGACTTTCCGTACGTGCAGGTAGTCTCCACGAATGCTGTGTTCGGTGTATCACGGGTATAGGGCGGCAGAATCGGCTTCCTGTGGATAAAGGATTGAAAACCTAGAGGGGTCTCCATTTATATACGCGACGGTACGGGGAGCACAAGTCCGTACTAGCGCTGTCTAAAGCCAAAAGGTGAGCGACAGCTGCTAGGTTTAACGACGCCGGAACACGTCTCTAGCCTAGACTTTCTAAAAATGTTTCGTTAAGTTCCAATGCTGCCTTAGGTTAATTGAATAGATTTTACAGTTGATTTCAATTAAGTTTCAATTTTCAGGCCCTATCGTATGTAGTGTCTTAAAAGACTCCTAAATGCAAAGCTACATGCCACAGTCCAACATTTCGTTCGATGAAAACTAATTAGAGAAGAGTTGAGAGCTTTTACACAAACGAAATGAATGGAAGACAAACAATGAGACCTCTAATGCAACTAATGAAATTGAAAACTTTTCATTCCAATCACTAATCACTAGTAAAACTGAAAAGATCACAATTTTCACTAATTAACAAAAGCAAAAGAGATTTTTTTTTTGATTTTCAATGTCTAATAGCTAATATGCACTGAAAACAAACAGAACAACTTGAGAAACGATATTCGAGAGAGCGAAACAAACAATTCTCACTCAACGATACAAGCAATCAGATCCCGAATCGACCAAAGTCTCTCAAAACAAAGAAAAGACTCAAAAGCTTCCAATGGACCGTGTGATCTAGGTCCAAGGCAAGACTAAATGAATTTCGAATGAAGGAATGACCAATCACCCAAAAATCGCAATAAAACAATGAACAACTACTTGGAGGATGTGGAGAATCAATCAGACAGTTGACAGGACAATCAAAACACCAAAACTCCCAAGGAGGGCTCGATACACTAAGCCACTAGATGCCCTAGGGCTTAAAACGTGAAATCGATAGATAAAAGCAAACAACCAAAGGACAGAGGTGAATTCCCAGTCAAACAAGACTCCAACACACTCAAGCAGTCGGAAAATCAAGAAGAAAAACACTGGTCAAACCCAGAGAGCTCAAAAATGAGGAAACTCAAAAATCTTACAGGAGTGGCGCGACTGTAAGTAAGAAACTGGCGCCAGAAAGCAATTGGCGTGGGCTAGACAAAGGCAACGTGCGCCAATTGGCGCGACTGTCGGGTTAAAAACCGCGCCAGTCGAGTTTCTCAGCAAAATAAAAAAAGAGCTACTCCAGAGACAAATCAATGTAAACTAAGCAGACCAAGAAGTCAAAAACAGCAAAAAGAACCCAACCCAGAAGTTTGATCAAGCAAGGAAAAATATAAAACAATCAAAGCGAGACAACACAAACGAGACAGTGAAATCTGGACGATCCCCAGCAGAGTCGCCAATTTGTTGAGGAGGTAAATCCCCTCTGCGGATAGAGGCGATCCCTACTAGCCCAGCAGGGGTCTAGCAACAATCAAACAATGTTACGACGCAAGTTCCTAGTTACGAATGAAAAGACTAGAGATAGAAGCCTACCTGGATTCCAACGCTATGATCTGAAGAAGAAGCGTCCCCATTCCTCAGCCTCGGCAGATCACAATCCTTCCACGATCTCCGCGGATGAACACCTGCACATGGAAGAAACAAACAAATACGAGCATAGAATCCGGCATACGTAACTAAATATCAGTCAGAAAGGATATTACTCATATTGACATGATGGAAAACAGAGTGGAACCATAATCGTAATCATCTATTAAATAACAAACGAAGAGAGATTACAACCAAGTTCTGACGTCGTGGTCTCCTTCGGATGGGTCTCCAGTCGTTCACGTCTCGCAAAGCTCGCCAGGGAAAGGGCAAACCTCTCCGGAGTCTCTCGACAATAGTCTCCTTACTTGAGTCGGCCTTAAGGGAAAAAGAGGGCTCTTTACAGCACAAAGGCTCTTGGGAATATGGAGATTCAAAGCTTAGGCACTTCAAGACTCGCTTGCCATGGGATTGAGCAGGATTTTATAGATGGGGAAGGAGGGAGTTGGGATCCCTATTATTATGGGATTGGCCCTATCAACAAGGAAGGTTCCATAGGAGGTGGGAAAACTACTTCCCTTCCATAGAACTCCCGCAGCCAAACCTCCCAACTCAAGATAGGCAATGGTTTCTGAGTTTGTTGAAACTCAACTTCCGCCATCTTTATTTAAAAAACACTCCTTAAATTGGGTGGCGCGACCAATGCTCTAGGACAGAGCGCCAGGTGGCGCGACCTCTTTGCAGGATTTTACCCATTGGCGCGAGTTCTGAACTGTCTGCCCGCGCCAATGCAAAAAGGGATGTTTTTCATGATTTTTTCAAGGAGATGTGTTAAGGGCAATTAAAGCTCATGCTTAGAGGAATGCTTTGATGATGGTTTCAAGGCATGACAATGTTCACAGGTCACAAAATGGGTCCTCCATTGTGTGGGATGGGGAATGGTAGGGACGGTGACAAATTACTGTGTAACAACCCTTGACAGATATCTTACTATCAATTCCTATTGTTGCCTCAGATTTCACATTTTTATCCAGATTGGAAAACATTGCAATGTTTCCAGTCATGTGATTACTACAACCTGAGTCTAAGAACCAAAAATCTTCTTGTTTGTCTTGTGCAATGTTACATGTTAACAACACAATCTTTGGGTTCTTATCTTCTTCATTTGCAAAATTAGCATTTTTCCTATTATTCATGTCATTTTTTTTTCCTACACTCATTTGCATAATGTCCTAATTTCTTACAATAATGACATTCGACTTAGGATTTGTCATACCTTTGTCCATGAGCTTGTTTTTTTCTTGAACCTTCATCTTGGTTCTGATTGCAGCTCCTTCCACTTGTGCTAGCAGGATTACTTTTGCCTCTATTTTGGCTTCTTCCACGACCTCTGTTATTTTCTCTGCCATGACCTCTACCTCGGCCGAATGACATCTGAGTCTTGAATGCTTGCTCCAAAGAGGAATATGTTCCTCTACTCAGTCTGTGTTCATGAGACATAAGATAAGCACTCAGTTCATTTACTATGAACTGTGAGAGATCCTTTGTCTCTTCTATTGCTACCACAATAGCTTCAAACCTTGAGGGTAAACTTCTCAAGATCTTCTCTACAATCCTTCTTTCTTCAAGAGCTTCACCATGAGATCTTATCTGGGTTATCAACCGAATAACATGAGTGAAGAATGAATCTATTGTATCATATTCTTGCATGCAGAGTGTTTCAAAGTCTCTCCTCAACATTTGCAACTTTGTAGTCTTCACCTTCTCCATGCCTTGATAGGTAATTTTGAAAATATCCCATGCCTCCTTGGATTTTTTTGCTGCTGCAATCCATGGGAAAACACTCCCATGCACTGATTGAAAGAGATAAAAGAGGGCTTTGGAGTCCTTCTTCATGTCACTCTTCAACAGGTCTCTTTCTGCTACTGTCAAAGCAGCGAATGCTGCTGCATCTGCAGGTTCAGGGTAGCCACTTTCAACTAGCTTCCATAATCTCTGAGAAGAAAACAAAGCTCTCATAGTTATGGACCAATAACTATGATTCTTCCCTTTAAACTGTGGAAGTTGGGGAATTTTTCAAACCAGTTCCAGCATCTGCCATCTTGACTGTGCAAATCAAACAATTTCTTTGACTGTGTAAATTAAAAATAAAATTAAACAGAAGCTTTCTCTCTGCTAGAGAAATCTGCTTCAAACAACTCTTTCAGCTCCTGCAGTGAAAAACAAACTCTGTTTTGTCTCACTGAGTCCCTAGATTGGCTCCGATACCATGTTGGAATTTTTTGGGGATAATTCCTTAACCATTTAAACAACACATAGAGATAAAAATAAAATTTGAAATTTGCAGACAGACAGAGAGATGAAATAAAACTCTGTTTTATTTAAAAATCATAAAGTGCTCTGTTACAATTAAAACCTTCAGAACTCTGGTGTTCTGGCTTCACAACAGAAATCACTTAGCTGTTACACACACAGCGCTTCTAAATTCCTCTATGTCTCTCTGTTTCTCTGTTTTACTATTTTCATCCTTTCAGCACTATTACAATGCACAAAACTCTATTTCAATGCTCACATCATTCCCTTTTATATGAAACATTACATAATATATATATTATAAATATCATATATTTATAATATATATTAACCAAAGTAAAAATTTAAATGTAAACTACTGTAAATAAAATTAACACACGTAAAAGGTTAAAACATCATACATTGTTGTGAATAAAACAATTTTAAATCAAAAACTATAACATAATGTTAAAACATTATTTCCCTTTTATACATTCTGGGGGCTTCGTGGAGTTCATCTCCGTGAGTTCTCATACCTCGAGAAATCTTTTGGCTTCGTGAAGTGGTGGGACCAGTTGCATGTGACATCAGCTATTCTGGGAGTTTCCTTCCCCCTTGCTGCTTGAGCTATGCTGCCCCTCCGGAATATTGCCGCCTCTGGAATAAATATGTTTGGTGGGATTTTAATGCAGTTGTTGCTTCTGATAAGACTCTGATAAGAGAAACACTTCCACCGATTCTTCATTTAAAACCGTCGCTCTTCAATTTGCCATCAAACTTAACTCTGCCGCCTTTCAATCCTTTCACAATTAAATTCTGCTGTCTTCCTAACTTATACGGACAATTGGAAATTAAATTCCAACACTATAAATCCATAAAAATTAATAATTTGACCATATTTTTTATAGCAATTTTATTATTATTAATATAATTCATAAATTGGCTCAAATATATATCAGTAATGGCTATCGCTACGTGGAATAATTAAACTTATTTATAAGTTAAAAACAAGATAATGCTGATGGCCCGAACTTTTAATATTTATTACTTCTTCCATGGCCATGTCAAAGTATATTTTTTGAACAAATAAATGCTAAGATACTATTTATACAAAATCTTTTATAAAAAAGTATTTTATGACTCAAATCTTTATGATGATGATAGTTGTGTAGAATGATCAAAATTGTCTGCTTTTATTAAATTTTAACATACTATTTAAAACAAAGTCTTTTATGACTCAGATCTCTATGATAGTGATAGTTGCGTAGAATGATCAAAATTGTCAGTTTTTTTTTATTATACTTGAACAAGAGAATTTTTATTTAATTTAACTTGAACAAGAGAATGAATGCTGATGGAGTCCACTGAATTTTGACTATTTTGCATCGCCATATGAAAGTATTTTTTTAACCGATAAATGTTATTAAAATTGTAGTTGCTACATTTTTAAAATAAAACATTTTGTGAGTGTTAAAATAAAGATCCAAAACGTCATACAAATTGACATGACCGGTAAAACTGCATCGAATCCAATAGAATCCGTGAATGATTTGACGAATATATTACAAAATACTTCGTAAGCCTGTCAGAATTTAGTGAGATGTTCTCCATGTCTTGAGAAATAGAGTGCGAGAATGTACTGGAATGATGGCAAAGTTCAAAAGAGGAGTTCAGATATATGGAATATTAGGCACATCGCTATTACATTACTCAGGTTTTCCTAGTGAATGTAGTTCTCAAAAATTTATTTTCAACAGCTTAGCAATCAGTGTATTTTATCAAAGAATCATATCTTGTATACTAATTACCTTAATGTTATGATAATGATCCACTATTTACATTATAAAGGAACTTTAAATAAACTTTCACTTTCACATGTTAAAAAGAATGTACGTTGTATTATAGTTCATGGTTGCAAGTTGCAATAATGAACCAGTGTTCACGTGGATTTATGAATTTAGGATGCTTCTTTCCTCAAAGGGGCCCAAAAGAAAGGACAAATCAATATATTCCTCCACCTTTCACTACATAAATGTTCATATCGTTTAAGTTCGATTTGAATTGATTACACACATCAAATAATTTCAATCTCCCTTTCAGTGGTGTTTTTTATATTTAGCTGCTCATCGTGCTTTAGCTTTTAGGTGTAAATTAAAACATTTACCAAATATATACATTAGAAATAAGAGCCGACGTCATTTTTAAAAACATTTCAATAAATAAATAAATTATTTTATTGAATTAGTTGTTTAAAAAATAAAAAAAAATAAAAACCATTTTTATCTTCTCAAGTAATATAATTTAATGTTTCTCAAACAAAATAAATTCATTCTTTGTTTTTGTTAAAAATAGAGGCGTGCATACACAACACAAAATAATTTCAATTACATCATATAAATCACACCAATACATCACATTTTTATGGTGTTGGTGAGATCGTACCAATTCTAAAAAAGAATAGGGAGGTTGAAATATTCTCTCAACATCCACTTACAAATCTGCTACTAATTCTAATATGAGTATGGAAGAATTATCTCGCAACACTCCCCCTTAATTATTACATACATACTATAGCACATATTATAAAAAAAATGATGTTTGTCTCACTGGGTACACCTGCTTCGGACCATCAATAATGAAATTTACAAGATCAACAGTATTGACAACTCGACTAGTTGGGGCTTCCACGGTAGGAGATGACAAGTGATGAAATGGACCAATCACCATCTGTCTTATATTTCGCTTTCGGCTATCCATCAGTGCCTAAGTTAGTGGTCTAAATACTAAATGTGTTCAAAAGTTGTTCTAACAACTTGACCTACTTCACACAAATGGATCTCATAATGTAACCTCTATTTCACACTCTTGAAGCCTAAAGAACAATAAGACCCATCAACAAATAACAGATTCACACAATCAAATTAGCCATTCGTTCTCTCGGCACCGAAGAACGTCGAGAAAGACTAATATAATTATATTTCATTATTCAATAACACGTTCTGCACCTTTACAAATAGAATGGAAAAACTACATTAATTTCACAACAACAAATTTAATAATCATGACACTATCAGTTGTCATCCAGGCATTGGATAAGTCACCACATCTATCCTTGGCATAAGTTAAAGTTTTTTCATCTCATTCAATATTTACCTTAGAGTTTTCCTTCTTTATGAGGCAATTGTTAGAGAAGTCAATTCTAACAAAATACACTCACATATTAAATTGACCAAACTCAATATGTATAAAAAATAAAACTCCAAATACTTTTAAAAAACAAATTCCTTTTCCTTCACCAAGAATTTCAACCATCATAATGATACATGATCTTTCTGCTCATGATATCGCCCACTAGAAACACCATGGTAAAGTCAGCGTGGGATTGTAGGCATGGATTCTCATCTCTTCCATTGTCGTTGTTTGTCCTCGTTGTTTCAGAGCAGAACCACGATAGGGCGGTGAGGCAATTGGTATAAGCAATGAGGAGGCAGTGTTTAGGAGAAAGCCTGTAATTCGTGGAAATAACAATTTCTCCTGCAGTTGCAGCCATTATAACACACAGGGTGTGGCTATTCTGATCATAGGAATCATCGTTAAAATATGTGGAAGGATGCAAGGTCGACCAAGTAGAAGCATAGAGACATGTGTGTTCCACATAGACATCCTCCAACACTTCTGTATCTACCTTGTTGTTGGAGTATGAAGTATATAAAGTACATATCTGTGAGACCTCCAATTAATTAATATCTCTTTGATGCCTTAGTTCTACGATGGATCCACATGATTTCTCTCAATTCCATGTCTCACTCTCCCCTCATGGTGATCTATGCAGAACGAGAACCATTTTCTGAAAGGTTGTCTCAGACCAAAGTAACAATTACAGTTTCACAATCTCCTTTACGGATTCGTCCTTATAGATTTCAGAACATGATTCATGGACTTGAATGGTTTTTGAACTCTTCCTTAGAAAATTCAAAACACACCTCCACAAAGACTTGAATGATCAGGATCCAGACCGTCTATAGATAAAAAAACTCACTACCTCACTGCGATCTTCTTGTTTGATAGGGACAGAGATCGCACTCAACACAAAAAATACACAAAACTGATACTTTCACAAACTTTTATTTAACTTACACATATATATAGAAAAATAATTTAATCCTCATAGTTTTCCCATCCTCTTGGGCTCTTCCTAAAGGGAGACAAGCCCATAGAAGCTTTGGTACCACATTAAAAAATAGAGGTGTGCACACGCAGAACAAAATAATCTCAATCACACCATATAAAGTACACGAATACATCACATATTTATGGTGCTGGTGAGATCCAACTAATTCTAAATATGAATAGGGGCATTGAGACATTCTCTCAACATCCACCTACAAATCTGCAACTAATTCTAATATGAGTATGAAAGAATTATCTTCCAACAATTTTCATAGTCAATACTCTATCTTCTAAACAATACAACTTTATGTTTTTCAAATAAAATAAATTTATTATTCATTTTAATAAATTTTTATTAAATTTTTAATTAGGCCAGAGGCATTTTCTTTGTCGACTTGGGGTGAGCAAACATTGTTCACCCAACCAATCCAAATCATTTATTTTCGTCCTTCCAACCAATCCAAAGCCTCGATTTTTGTTGTCTTTAGTCAAATAAAAATTTAATGTCTTTAGTTATATAAAAATTTAACACCTCCATGCTTCAGTGAGTCATACTTCATGCCCTGACTCTTTTGTAGCCCCTCCGCTCTATTGACACCATTGGATCCTGAAATATAAGACTTTATACCTACATTTATTTGGAGCTCAATGAACATGACATATTGAATTTCTTGTTCCAACATTTTACTGATATCAACCTGATCAGAAATTGAATACATACGATTTTCTTAGCTAAAGGAACTTGAAATCTCAGCCATGAAACCTGAATGCGTACTTTGAAATGAAGGGCATACCTTGGTACAATTTGGAACAATATTCTGTAATTTTCTCATCCCTTGGTTTATTCTTTCCCATCGATTATGTATATTTAAAATCGAAAGAGTCAGCCTAGGGATTCAACAATCATTTAGAACATCAAAGTATTAATAAAATCTCTCACTATTGCAAGTATTTAGAACATTTTGACAAATTTCATTTTGTTATTTGGTAAGCTTCTTTTCAGCCTATGACAATGGAATACTCAAAACATCTCTATACCCATTTCTAAATCAGATTCCTCCCATAATTCCTTCCTCCCCTACTCTTTACCCTCACCTTTCTCTCAACAAATCTAATCCCGAATCTGAACATATCATGATAGAAGACACCCCGGTTACCTAAAGAGGAAAATGTCTTTGTTTTTTGTTGCATACCTTCAAAAGAAATCTTTGTTTTTTAAAGATTCTAAAGCCTCTAGATGCCACTAGAAGAAATCTATGTTTTTAAAGTATTTGTTTTTCTATTACAAACCTTCAAAATCTCATTAGTCTCAAAGTTGCAGAAAACATTCAGACTTGAGAAGCTCCTCCTTATTTTAAATTGGAAAATGTAGTTTTATTTATTTCAATGAAAGAAATGTTGGAATTTCTGATAATTACATAACAAATACTGAGAGAATAATACTCTCCTTCAAACACAGAGAATAATTTTTTTTGCTTACTGTTGGACAGAGATTTGCACAAACTGTTTCTATTCCATTAACAAAACAACCTATTACAAAATAAAATTTCTTTCACCGAAGTGAGATTGCAAAATGTCTGGACTTCTACAGATGCAGTGCTCAAAAAAACTTCTTTCTCTGTCACAATACGCACTTACAGTGCTCTGTTACTGTGTTTTTCTTTTTCTCTGCCTACGGGCTTTTTTACTACACACCAATACATTACATTACAATAAGCCTTCGGGCTTTTTAATTTGATATGGCACGACATAAAAGAAAGATAAAACAAAAGAAATAAACAAAAACTTTAATATAATTCCAGAACATAAAAATTTAATCAAAAGCTTAATAATCCTTTAGACCCAGACTTCAATCCTTCTACAAACTGTATTGTAAGAAAATTCACATAAAAAATTGCCCTTGCGTCAGCGAGTCCAAAACGAGCACGAACACATTCTGATTGGCGGCTGCTGGGGCCCACGGAACTCAAACTAAAATATAAACCCGATTTCATAAAATCTTCACGTAACAAAAGGTGAATGTGATGTCATGCAGAAAATGAACGCGAATCAACGTGATTGGTCCACGTGGCAGTGGGACCACATTGCATCGACGATTAGTGGAATGGAAGAATGGACTTTGGCTTTGTCAATGAGCGATTGTGCGATGCAACGATGGTGCGATGCTGCGATGAGCGCTGAGCGCTATCAGAATCGGCACATTGCATCGGTGATAAACTTCAGCGGGAAACATTTCGGATGGCGGAACAGTGATTTGCAATTGCGATGTGCGATGGATGTGGGAACCACATCACATAGAAACATCGGTGGTGACATTTGCGGTGGTAATAAACTCTCGTCCATTGCGATATGCGATGTTCAATATCGCACCATCGCATTGCGACGGGACTTCACATCAACAAGACACTGACTCAAATATTTGCGATGGCTGATGAAGTGGCGACCAAAACAAAAAAGACTTGGCCCACTTATGAACTTAAAAGAACTTTGTGCATTTAAACAAAAAACTTTGGTTGTTGAGGGATTTTACGCCCGAAAAGACTTTCTTTAATAGAAACCTGTTGTCATGGTTTGAACCACGAAAGTATTCAATTCCTCTGCAAAAGAAATTTCGGCCATAAAACTTAAATTCATCCTTACAGCTCCATTTAAACTCCTATTAAATGCATGAAGATGTGCACTCAACCTTCTCTGCCCTGTTGTACTCTATTTCTACCTGCATGGGGTACACAGGTGACTTTAATATTTTCAACACTCCCCCTTAAAGTCAGCTGTTGGGTTATCAATCATACCCAGGAATTTTCTTAAATATTCAAAACTTTTCTGCCCCAACGGCTTTGTCAGAATGTTTGCAAATTGTTCCTCAGTTCTACAATGTTGTAAAATAATTTCTCCATTGTTCACCAATTCTCTGATGTAGTGAACTTGGCATATATGTGCTTTGTTCTTTTATGAAATAAATAATTCTTTCATAATGCAATAACTGAGCTATTTTCACAATAAATCACTGTCCCTTTTACCTGTTCTTGACATAAATTCCTCAACATTATTCTCATCCAAACTGCTTGACACACTGCAACTATAGCTACCACGTACTCTGCCTCTACTGTAGATAATGCCACAATAGGCTGTTTCTTAGAAGCCCATGAAATGCCTCCTGAACCCATATGAAAAACATAACTAGAAGTAATTTTCCGGTCATCTACACTTCTGGCCTAATCACTGTCAGTATAACCAATTAATTCAGAATTTTCTGAAGTAGTATACAAAATACCATACCTTTTAGTTCCTTTCACATACCTCAGAATTCTTTTTGCTACTTGCCAATGTGCTTCTTTTGGCCTCTCCATAAATCTGGAAATCAAACTAACAACATGCATAATATCCGTCCTAGTTGCAGTCAAATACATAAGGCTGCCAACTATGCTCTTGTATAAACTAGGATAAAAATCCTTGCTGCTGTCATCTTTGTTGAGTTTCAATCCCATTACTGTGGGAGTAATTGCTGCCTTGCAATCCTGCATATTAAACTTTCCAAAACTTCATTAACATACATTGCTTGAGAGATTAAAATCACATTTTCATTTTTTTCTACTTCTATTCCTAAGAAGTATCTCAAAAATCCCATATCATTCATTTCAAATTCATCTTTCATGAGTGTTTTAAAATTTTCAATGAGGTAATCATCATTACTTGTAAATATCACATCATCAACATATAAAACAACAATGAGCATCTTAACATCTTTTTATTTTATGTATAATTTGGGTTCTCCTTCACATTTTTCAAACCCATTCTCTAGTAGATAGGAATATATCCTACTGTACCATGGTCTTAGTGCTTGCTTCAGCCCATAAAGAGCTTTCTTCAATCTACAAACTTTGTGCTCTTGGCCCTTTTTCTCATAGCCCAGAGGTTGTTCAATATAAACCTCTTCCATTAAAACTCCATTTAAAAATTCTGATTTTACATCCACTTGGTAAACCTTCCATTTGTTTTGTGCTGCTATGGACAACATTGCTCTCACTGTTTCCATTCTTGCAACTGGTGCAAAAGTTTCCTCATAATCTCTTCCATGTTGCTGCTTATATCCTTTGACAACAAGACTGGCCTTGTGACTTTCAATTTTACCTTCATCATTGCTTCTGGTCTTGTAGACCCACTTAACTCCAATGACTTCTTTCCCTTCTGGGAGATCAACCAACTCCCATGTCTTATTCTTCTCTATTGCATTTATTTCTTCATCCATGGATTCTATCCATTTCTTATCTTTTATAGCTTCCTCAAAATGAATAGCATCATCAACATGATAATATAAACCAAATAATGATTTCATACCTTCATTTGCTACTTCTTGCTCATAGATTTCATTTACATTTCTGAATCTTGTTCCTCTTTCATTTGGTGTACATCTCCTTGAAGAAGCACTCAAATCTGCTCTATGTAGTGCGCTTGGAGAAGCACTCTCATTTCTTCTCAATGGTGTTCTTACTCCTACTTGAGGTGTCCCTTGCTGTCTTTGTGTTGGTGGAGGTGGTGCTTTCGATGAGGTGTTCCTTTCAGCCACATCCTCCTCATCTTCATCATGAGGCAAAAAACTTTTAACATTGACTGTTTTCTCAATGCTTCCATCCCATGCTTCTTCTTCTATGAATTGCACATCTCTGCTTATAATAAACTTCTTTGTGGATGGGTTATACAATCTATGTCCCTTGGATTCAGTTCACAGTATCCAAAGAAGATGCACTTCTCCCCCTTACTATCCAACTTCTTTCTCAACTAATCTGGAATGTGTGCATAATCCACACATCCAAAAACTCTCATGTGGGTGACTCCTTGTTTTTTTGCACTCCACGCTTCTTCTGGAACTCTGTTCATTACTTCTTTTTTTGTGCATCTATTTAAAATATACACAGCACAATTTGTATCTTATACCCAATACTCATTTGGAAAATTTTTTGCCTTTAGCATACTTCTCACCATATCCATGATGGTTCGATTCTTCCTTTTAGCAACACCATTTTTTTGTGGTGTGTACCTTGTTGTAAATTGTTTTTGTATGCCATTTTCTCTGCAAAAACACAGAAATTATTTTGAGATATACTCACCTCCTCTGTCATTTCTAAGGACTTTGATATGCTGCCCACTCTATTTCTCTACAAGAGCTTTAAAATGGCAAAATTTCTCAAACACTTCACTTTTATATTTTAAGAAATAAACCCATACTTTTCTTGTGAAATCATCAATGAAGGTCAACATGTAATTGCTGCATGATACTGATGATGTTTGCATTGACCAACACAAATCTGAATGGATAATTTCTAAGGGTGCTTTTGCCCTTATGCTCTTTACTAATGAAAAGTTTTCTATGTGTTGTTTTCCCAAGATGTAGCCTTCACATATGTTGTCTGGTTTCTCAATCAATGGTAGTCCTCTTACCATTCCTTTTCTGTGCAACAAATTTAGACCTCCGAAATTGAGATGTCCAAATCTCAAGTGCCATAACCAATTATCATCTTTCACTTCCTTTTGAAAGACCTTTTGAGTTACAGTTGCTACATTCTTTCTCTTTCCCTTCAAGTCAACATTGAGCTTGAGTGGAAACATTCTATTGCTGGTCATTTGCACTTCATCAATAATATTCTTGCTTGGAGGTATGTCCATTATTGTGCACACATCATTTTTAAAGAATACATTGTAACCTTTGTTAATGAGCTGCCCAACGCTCAAAAGATTACATTTCAAGCCAGGAACATAGTATACATCTGGCACAAATTTCTGCTCACCATTTCTTGCACAGATACTTTGCATTTTCCTTTCATAGAGATCTTAGTAACAGTCCCTGTTGTAAGTTCAGATTTAACATCTTCATCAAGATTGGCAAACATTGCTATGTTTCCAGTCATATGATTACTGCAACATGAATATAAAAGCCATGCACCATCCTGCCTATCTTGTGCTACATTACATGTTAACAACACATTCTTTGGTTTCTTTTCCTCTCTTGCTACATTAGCATTCTTCCTATTATTCATGTCATTTTTCTTTTTCCTACACTCATTGGCATAATGCCCATATTTTTTGCAATAATGACATTGGACATTGGATTTTTCATACCTTTGTCCATGAGCATGTTGGTGTCCACCTTGCTGGTGGCTAATTTGGCTTTGGCTTTGATTCTGATTGCTGCTCCTTCCATGTGAATGTGAAGGGTTGTTTCTTCCTCCTCTGTTTTGGCTTCTGCCACTTCCTCTTCCTCTTTCTTCAGCTCTTCCACTTCCAAAAGGGATCTGGGTCTTGAAGGCATGCTTCAAAGATGGGTTTACTAATCTTCCCAATCTCTGTTCATGAGTCATCAGTGATGCATGAAGTTCATCTACTGTGAACTTTAAGATATCCTTTGTCTCTTCAATGGTGGTTACAATAACTTCAAACCTTGAGGGTAGGCTTCTCAATAGTTTCTCCACTATCATTATTTCTTCAAATTTTTCTCCATGGGACCTTATCTATCTGACCATCCCAATCACATGTGTGAAGAATGAGTCTATGTTATCAGACTCTTTCATATAGAAAGTTTCAAAATCTCTCCTCATCAATTTTAGTTTTGTTGTCTTCACTATCTCCATACCTCGATAGGCTATCTTAAGAGTATCCCATGCATCCTTGGATCTCTTAGCTGTTGCTATCCTTGGAAACACACTCTCATGTACTGCTTGATAGAGATAGAAGAGGGCTTTAGAGTCCTTCTTCCTATTTCTCTTCAATAAAACCTTCTCTGCCCGTGTTAAGGCATTAAAGGCATGCTCATCAATTGGTTCATGAAAACCATCTTCTACAAATTCCCATAAGTTCTAGGAGGAAAACAAGGCTCTTATGTTAATGGACCAATAATCATAGTTCTTCCCATTAAATTGTGGAATTTGAGTATTTCCAATACTCATACTGGTGCTTGGTCCATCCATTACTTATAAACTGAACTCTGAACTAAACTTGACTGTGTTTTTCTTAAACAAACTGTCTTTCCTTCTTTAAAGGACAAACTCTTTCTCTGATGACTGCACTCTTTTAAACAAAACAAAACTTTGTTTTTTTTTTAGAAATACCTGGACTTTAACTTCTACTAAGCCTTCACGCTGTTGGAGAACTGCTGCAACAAATCCTTCCTTCCTTTAACTTCTTTAACACCTTCAAAGAGCCTGGATAAGCTCTGGTACCATGTTGGAATTTCTGATAATTCCAGAAAAAATACTGAGAGAATAATACTCTCCTTCAAACACAGAGAATAATTTTTTTTTGCTTACTGCTGGACAGAGATTTGCACAAACTGTTTCTATTCCATTAATAAAAAAAACTATTACAAAATAAAATTTCTTCCACTGAAGTGGGATTACAAAATGTCTGGACTGCTACAGATGCAGTGCTCAAAAAAACTTCTCTCTTTGTCACAATACGCACTTACAGTGCTCTGTTACTGTGTTTTTCTTTTTCTCTGCCTGTGGGCTTTTTTACTACAAAGCAATACATTACATTACAATAAGCCTTCAGGCTTTTTACTTTTATATGGCGCGACATAAAAAAAACATAAAACAAAAGAAATAAACAAAAATTTTAATATAATGTCGGAACTTAAAACATTAATCAAAAGTTTAATAAGCCTCCAGACCCAGACTTCAATCCTTCTACAAACTTTATTGTAAGAAAATTCGCGTAACAAATTTCCCTTTCATCAGCGAGCCCAAAACGAGCGTAAACATATTCTGATTGGCTGCTGCTGGGGCCCGCGAAACTCAAACTGAAATATAAACCCGATTTCATAAAATCTTCGCATAACAAAAGGTGAATGTGAAGTCATGTAGAAAATGAACGCGAATCAATGCGATTGGTCCACATGGCAGCGGAACCACGTCGCATTGGCGATCAGCTGAATGGTGGAATGGACTTTGGCTTTGGCGATAAGCGATTGTGCAATGCAGCGATGGTGCGATGCTGCGATGAGCGTTGAGCGCTATCGGCATCGGCACATCGCATCGGTGATAAAATTTGGCGGAAAACATTTCGGATGGCAGAACGGTGATTTGCGATTGCGATATGCGATGGATGTGGGGACCACATCGCATGGCAACATCGGTGGTGACATTTGCGATGGTAATAAACTCTCGTTCATTGCGATATGCGATGTGCGATATCGCACCATCACATCGCGAAGAGACTTCACATCAACAAGAGACTGACTCAAATATTTGCGATGGCCGATGAAGTGGGAACCACAAAAAAAGACTTGGCCCACTTATGAACTTAATAGAACTTTGTGTGTTTAAACAAAAAACTTTGGTTGTTGAGGGCTTTTATGCTCGAAAAGACTTTATTTAATAGAAACCTGTTGTTGCATGGTTTGAACCACGAAAGTCTTCAATTCCTCTTCAAAAGAGGTTGCGGCCATAAAACTTAAATTAATCCTTACAGCTCCATTTAAACTCCTTTTAAATGCACGACTATTTGCACTCAACTTTCTCTGCCCCTGTTGTATTATGTTTCTATCTGCACGGGGTACACAGGTGACTTTAATATTTTCAACATTATTAATTTAATTTAATTTAATTTAATTTGATATAAATATTATTTACATTACCCCAATCAAATCAAATTAAATTCCGAAATATCTCTTGAATTTACAATCTTGAAAATTACCCATGCTTTGAGGATCAGTTGCCTCACCCCTTCGAGTGCGAGGGTTTGTTTAGAATTATGCGATGGGCAACTCTTCTTAAAGTGATCCCTTTTGAATTTGGCTCTCTGTTGCCAACATATAAAGGTTGCTCAGTCGAAGAATTGTTGACGACCATTTCTGCAGCAATGATGCCTCCTCATATTTCGCCTCTAGAGAATCTTCTTCTAAGACAACAGTGTGCTTGATTTATCTCTTGATAAACTGTCTTTCTCTTTTACCAACTTCTTTCGTTCTCCTCCATCATTTTTCATAGCTCTGGTAGTGCTCAGAAATCACATCGCACTTCTCATTCATTACCATGCTTTCATTAGGGAAACTTTGACCTGCAACAAGCTTAAGCAAGCCAATATCTGATATACTCATAGGAAGACTTTCAGATCTGAGATTTCTTCTCAAATGCAATGGAATGAAACTTCTCGTAGAATGAAATTCTTTGATGAGTGAATCTGCAACAGATATTTGGAAATCATCATCATATGAGCAATATTCCGAGGAATAGTTAATGTGATTGCTAAAGGGGGAGAACATGCCAACGTTAGGGGCTCCAATATAGTACTCACAGTTAGTGGCATATGGTGAGTTCGAATTAGGAAAATCTGGAACCAGCCAGCCATCATATTCATCTCCTCCAAATTCAACTAAATTTCTTAATTCCGTTTCATTTTCTTCCTGCAATCCTTCGTCAAATCTTGCTATTTCCACCCTAAACAATGCCTCGTCAAATTCACTGCAAGATAATATGGAGGACAAGATTTCTTCGATCGTCACTGACCTGGATTCAAAGGATATTACATATATGATCTGACAATAGTGATCTGAAAACAAAAACTTTATAAAGAATATGATCACTCTCAAAGTTAGAAGGAAAGCCGAGACTTGCTGCATAATATAGAAATTACAGAATCAAATGTCAAAACACATTTGTTGTTTTTTTTCTTTTTGATGAACAATATATTAGATTTTGTGGTTCAAACCTACCTTCCCACTTAGCGGGTGAACCACATCCTCTATTACCAATTTCTTAATGAATAATTGATTCTCTGAAAATTGTGACATGTAATATGAAATTTAAAACTAGTAAAAGGTTCTAAAAAATTGATCGAAATTTTCAATGTAAATAAAATTATCAAAGCATATCACTTCAATCAATATTAAAAGAATATTTTCTAATGCACCATTTAGATGGATAGTTTAATTTAAATACATTGTAGATTTAGGGAATTTTTCATATTCTCATACACATTAATCTATATTCATATATGCATGATTGAATGTAAATTAATTTTAAATTTAGAGAATATTTTTTAATTGTTTTTATAAAGTTAATTGTTAGAAATTGCTAATGTCTATAAACTTTGAAATATTCCAAAAATTTATAATCAAAATAAGAATAACTATAAAAAAAATCTATAAGTAAAATAAAAATAAAAGTAACTAAACACATTAAAATGAAAATGAAAATTAAATACACGCTAAAATTAAAATTAAAATTAGATACACATTAAAATTAGATAGTAATAGCAAAAAAAAATTCAAATAAAATTCTATAGCAATAATTAAAAATATCTCAAATTATTATATATAGAGTTTCCTTTATAAACAAAAACACAACCATTTTCCCCAAAGTGAAAGAAATTTAAAATGCTTACCTGAGTGAAAGAACAACAACCTGGAACGAGAGAGAAGACAATTGCTGATGCTGAAAGCTAAATGGCTTGAAATGCAAAATGTATGTTTACAGTAATGAGAGACACAGTAGAGTATTTATGAGCACCCCCATCCCGTTACAAGTTAGAGCAGGTCCGAATCGTAAGAGTAGAGTTCGCGGAAATTCCTTCACTGATTTTGGATATCGTGTGACACACTATATGCCATATATTGACTAGGATAGCAGATAACATATGCTATATATTGACTACGGTAATAGATAGGGAAAATGAGGTAAAGAAATTGATTAGGTTACAGACAAGACAGCTAAGGTTGGAGGAAACATATGGGCACTCACAAAAGATATCAAAGCATTAACCTCTGGGAAAAAAATTTTCCATGTCAGACTATGTTTTCTAGTAATGTTTTTTTATGCATAGATGTCAAGTGGCACTTTGATTAAAACGGATTTTTTTAGGGAACAAATTGGTAGATTATGTGTTTAAAGAAGAGAAAAACAAAGAGTATTAATGGAACGTTTTTATGGAGCCAAAAAAATCGGTTTTAACGGAGTTTCTCATGGAGCTAAAAAAAAAAAAAAAAATATTAAATTTATAGTTGTTCACTGTATTTTATTTTAATATTGCATTGGTTTAAAAATATTGAAATCACTTTTTTATTACAATGTTTATTTTTATTGAAATAAATAATGATTTATTAAAATTTTGATTTTTCAATTATTATTATTTTTTAATAAAAAAAATTATATTTAATAAAAAGTAAATATGTTTAATACAAACAATGTTATATATATGTTTAATACAAATAATGTTATGTTAAAAAAATGATGAATAAATTATTTTAAGAAAATAAATATTAATTTGAAAATAAATTACATAAAAATTTTAAATTTTTTTAATTAGGACTAAATTAGAAAATTTTGGATTCAATAAAATTTTAAATATTATATTAGTTATATAATTTAATTAGAAACTTGTGATAAATACATGGGAATGTTTTTATCATTCAAACATTTAAAATATATATTATTTGTTGAATTAAACGTTATTATTATTATTATTATATCAAATTTTATTTAAACTAATTATTATTATGATCCTCATCAACTAGTAGAGGCTCTCTCTGAAAATAATCCACTAAAGCATTTAGTCTTTTAAATAATTAGAATAGAAGATTGTTTCTTAAAATAATTATTCCTCTGAAGCTGTGCTTGCTTTTTTCATTTAGGCTTTTGGTATTTCATTAAATGATTTTCATTAAGAACTATTGGAGTAGGTGGAAACTTATATGTTAGGGAAGAAATTTTCGCTAAACTTACAACGTTTTGCGTCACTCTTTCACATATTGTTTATTTCTTCACCCTTATTTCTTTCTTTTTCTTTTTTAGTTTTTGAAAATCTCTTTGAGAGCGTTGGTTCTAACTACTAAATTTATGGAATCTAAATTCTTGCCTTTGTTTTGTTTTGTTTTGTTTTGTCTTATGAGGGAATTTGTTAGCAAATATAAATAATATGAATATTTTTCCCATGTTGCTGCAATGTATTATAGCTCAAGCTACACAACATCCATATCTTTTCCATTTTCCATGGGTCCGTGCATGAGGTTCCAACATTAATGAAAATATCCTCACTATCCAATTTATGTCGTTTGAGATATTCCTTAGAGTAATTATTGAGGCCCTTATTAGTCGATTGATGTTTTAGGATATTGTGTTCAACCCAACTTTGTCTTTTTTTAGCTTTATAACCCTTGGTTAACACTTCAAAACTATTACTATCCTTTAACTCATGTTGATTCAGTTGCATTACCAATAATTTTCAGGTTTCCTCTTACTTGTATCTTTTCAAAACCCCTCTACTTCTTTCTCCATAGAAAGTTTTATTAAATTTAAACGAAAATATCTAAAGAAATTACCACGTTCATAGAATTGTGGTGGAAAGAAGATATGGTCTCATAATCAATAGTTTAAATCCAATCAATGTCCCTATAACTTAAGCATATGAATTCCATATGGAATGTCCCTACAACTTGAAGAAATGAATTCAAATAGAGCGCAGGAGACATCTATGTGAACATAGATATGGGCATAAAAAGTACATTGTTTGTGTTATGTTACTTCATATATTTTGAAAAAGGAAACTATGTCATTACTCACCCCTCTAGGATTTTGCACGAATATAGAATAATCCATCTTAGAGTTGGATTGGGTTTTTCTTGTCTAGACTGAATTTTTAGTTCATAGTTGAGTATATAGTTCTATCAAATTAAACATATATGGACCATTCCCAAAGACATTCTCATGATCTTCCAAGTTAGTAAATATGAAAATGAAGAATCATTTTCAACACAATTTCCTTTTTACTTACCATTTCTATTTCCTTCTTATATTGATCTACCAAATGAAGGTCATGTTAGTTGACCAAATGTACATAAACTTCCATATTTTATGAAAACATGAACTTCTAAACCTATTTACTGATTGCATCGAGAGACTCTTTCAGGCATGCATGCAAGAGATGTTCTAATGTCCTCTCTGGTAAATATTTTAATTTGGTCAAAGTAAAATAAAATAATTTATTATTTTTTGTCAATTTTTTTTGGTAGTTAAGGTAAAGTTTGAAATAAAAATAAAGATAATCCTATGTTAAAATAAAAATTCTACATTATTATTTATTTTATTAAATTTTTTTGGGTAGTAAAGGTAAACTTGAGTTGGTCATGTTAGGGATGGTTTTTGAGCTCTATGTTTATGATAACCCATGGCACTGCTCATGGTATTCATGTGGAATATAGCTTATTTAAAGGGGTAATTATGATAAACCATGGCACTGCTCATGGTATTTATGCGGAATATAGCTTATTTAAAGGAGGAATTAAACTATCCTAAATCTATCTTAACTATGAATCTACCAAACACCCAAAAGATCAAATCTCTTAAAATAAAAATATCTTAAAATGAAAAAAGGTTTGATCCTTCTCTACCCTTCCTAAATCCCCAGTTAAAATGATATAAAGTGGTTTTAATGGAGTCATCTCATACTTCAGCTTTTTAGTGGCCTTGAATATGTTAAAAGGTAATGCAAAATCCTTAATTGGTGAGAGTTGGTTCACACAACCTTAGGATAGGAATTAGTTTCTATTTCTTAGGATATGGTTCTAACTTCCCTACATCTATGTGTGCTATATATTGATTGAGTTGTATTGAGAATGTAGAGCGTTTTGCAGAGCCAGACTCTCCTGGTTTAGTCTCTCCGTTGTAGATTTGACCAGTTTTCTATTAATGAATTCAATCCATCAAATTTTATCATGGTATCAGAGCTCCAGGGGTGAATCATAGCCGGAGTGTTGTGATCCTATGGGTATCTAGGTGGCAAAGGAGAAGCCCCTGATGACTAAGTAAAATTTTTTTTTCCTAGGAATTGATCGATCATCACATTTTTCGAAGGAGGAGTCACGTATATCAGCGCGATCCTGTTGAGATCATCCACGCCGATAAGCACGGATATGTGAGGGAGAATCATGCCAATATACCAATCCCTTACATAGTTTTGTTTCCTATGCAATTAGCACGAAAATTGGTTTATAAAGCATGTCAATGTGGGAAGAGGAGTTCTGAAAAATATATGTGCCAATGTTTGCCGACTTATGAAGGATATAGATCTGAGATCTACTGTCAGAAAATGTTTGCTGATGAAGGAAGAGATATGAGACATATCTACAACTAGTAAAATCTTCCTGATGAAGGAAGAGATCTAAGACAAATCTACAGTTGGTAAAATCTTGCCGATGAAGGAAGAGATCTGAGAAAGATCTACTGCCTATGAAATTTCGTCGATGAAGGAAGAGACCTGAAAGCAGATCTACTACTTGTGTCAGCTCGCTGATGAAGGAAGACATATGAAGCATATCCATTGCCAGCATAAGCTTAGTGCTGAGGACTCTAAGATCCCGTACTAAAGAGAGTGTCGTGTTCAAGCCAGAGAGCTCGTCCTGAGAAAAGGAAGAACTCGTGGCAAAGGAGTTGAGAGCCTCTGTCGTAGTACGTAGAGAAGTATCCTTAATTGATCACAGATCAGGTGCATCTGTATCGTGATTTTTTTTTGTGAGGATCTGGGGTAGATCCATTTTTTTCCTTACAATTACTTGAATTTTTTTTTTAAGAACCGTCGAGATGAAAAATCAAATAATTGAATCATACTTGAATGAAGGAAACAAGCTTGATGGTTCCAATTACTATTGGATTTTCAAGATGGAGACTGTGCTAGAAGCACAGAGTGCCTAGACAATTGCAAATGGAGATGAGAGAAAGCCAGTAGCAGGATTCTATCCAACCACAACGATTCAAGACTGAGAGAGGAGAGAGAGCAGGGAAAATATGACGTTGAATATGTTAGTGAAATACTGCATCATAACTCATAACAGAGAATGCAAATATGCAAGCGACATCTGGACGGTGTTGAAGAATATGCATGAGATTAGGAATAAAAATTGTCTCATGTTCTTGAAGAGCAATATTCTGTCCATAAAGATGGAGGAGAATGAAACAATTGTTGCTTTCATATCATGGATCAAGGATCTTAAGAACAAATTGGCAGATATCAGTGAGACAGTTGCAAACACAGATTTTTTCACGATTACCATGAATGGTATGACTGACGATTACCAAATTTTTATCACTGGGAAAAGTGTGAGGGAGACAGCCCCAAAGTTTGAAGATCTCACAGATATCTTAATTCAAGAATATGAAAGAATATTGACTCTAAAATCCCAAAGTCCAGATCTTGTGTTAATGGAAAAGAAGAAATCCTTCAGAGCCAAAGGAAATTCATCGCATCAACACAAAGGAAAACCACATAAAAGACCGAATCAATCTCAAGGTATGCACCCAAATAGGAATGATTTAGTATTAAAATGTTTCTATTGTAGAAAAATCAATCATATGGCTAAGCATTGTAGAAAAATAAATTTGATGAAGGAAAGCAGAGACATAAAAGACATGGAGGTCATTTCGCAGATGAGGAGCATGCTAAGAATTTTAGATTGTTCATGGTTGGATTTAATGAAAATGTAGAAGCAAACATCTGGTATGTGGATTCGGGAGCATCCCCACACATGACAAGGAGCACACAATGGTTGGAAGATTTCAAAGAAACCAAAGATGAAGAACAAATCTACCTTGGCGATAATAGAGGTTATCAAATCAAAGTGTACAGGAAAATTCCTGTTATTTTGCCTGATGGTCATATTAGAAGCATTCAAAACGTAATTTATGTACCCAGAGTTACAAAGAATCTGATTTCTATATCCATGATTACAGATCATATTCTCAAGGTATAATTCTTTAAATTTCATTTTTATATTAAAGATTTGTTGGATGGTATGAAGATTATTTCTTTAGGAATTCCAACAGGATGCCTCTACAAATTAAATGTGAAGACAACACCACATCAAGCATTGAAATCATCAAGTTTAACTACAGAAGAGCTATGGCACTAGAGACTTGATCACATCAAATTCAATGATATTTTGTTACTTCAGAAAAAGAAAATGGTAAGAGGTCTTCCTACTTTAAAACAAGTGCATAATGATTGTGAAGCTTGTGGATTAGGAAATATTCATAGAGAAGAATTCCTTGTTCGAGTAGAAAAGAAAAAGAGAGAGATACTTGAATTAGTGCACATTGACCTATGTCGACCTATGAAAATAAATCCATTACAAGGTGAATTGTATTTTCTACTGTTTGTTGATGAATGCAGAAGGTTTTCCTGGGTATATTTTCTATTTAAGAAAAGGCATACATTTGAAAATTTTAAGCGGTTCAGAACTATGATTGAAAACCAAACATGGAAGCATATAAATATTCCCCGCTTTGATCAAGGGGGAGAATACATGAAGGCTGAACTCACCAAGTATTGTAAAGATCGTGGAATATTGCAGCAATTAACAGTGCCCCATAATCCTCTGCAAAATGGAGTAGCAGAAAGGAAGAACATAACATTGGTGGAGTGTGCTCGGAGCATGCTGAAAGGTAAGGATATTTCAAATGGTTATTCGATTGAACCATTTAATACTGTAGTTTATTTGAAAAATACAAGTCCTACAAAACGTCTCAAGTTTAAAACTCTTGAAGAATTTTATGGATTCAAGCCTGCAGTAAAACATTTGATAGTATTTGGCTCTAAAGCCTTTGACGATATTCCAAAGGAAGACAAAAGGAAATTAGATTCAAAAGCCATCAAATTCACCTTTGTAGATTATTTTTCACAATATAAAGCCTATATATTGTTTAATCCATCTAGTCACAAAAAATTTGTGAGTAGAGATGTCATGTTCCATGAGCAATTTTATGATGAATCTAATAAAAGAAATGAGCAATGGGATATTCCTTTATCGGTGGAAGCAAATGAAGAAGAAAGTGATAGCCATGAGAAGCAGAAAAGTAAAGAAGAAAAAATTTTAGGTACAAAAATCAAGCCCAGTCCTTCAAGGGAAATTCAGAACAGGTTGGAAGCCACACCAATGCTCAGAAGATGAAGTAGGCAGAATCAATTGCCTTCTAGATATAGGGAAAATGCTTTTATAACTAGTATGATGAATGTTTTGAACCTTCTATTTATAGAGAAGCCAATCAATATAGTGAATGGCAAGAAGCTATGCAACGGGAATATGAATTAATTTTGAAAAACAACACTTCAGAGCTAGTTGAACTACCTAAAGGGAAACAAGCCATAGGCTGTAAATGGTTGTATAAACCCAAGTTTAATGTTGACGAAAGCATAGATAAACTAAAAGTTGGATTGGTAGCAAAGGGGTATTCACAAAAAGAAGGTATTGATTATGAGGAAACCTTCACCCCTGTAGCTAAACTAAATACTATCATAATGATGATTTCTTTAGCTATTAGAAATCACTCGATTATTTACCAACTAGATGTAAGGTCTGTGTTTTTGAATGGGGAGTTGAAAGAGGAGGTATAGTTAGAGAAACCTGAGGGGTTTGTGTTACACGTTATTTTGTCACTATGACATTTGACTATCCATATAGGTTTATCACTACTTATATTGTGCTCCCTTATAAGTCAAAAACCCTTATGTTCACAAAGCAAGTCTTGGAATTGGAGAAAAGCTCATTAAAACCCTTAAAAGTCTACCTCCGCACTTTTCCTAACATTTTCTTGTGGGTTTGCAGATACTTTTTCTATAGCCTGCGGCAGCTCCCGCATTTTCTGCTAATAAAACTTGCGGACCCCCGTAAAAAGTAAAATAAAGGAAAAACTAAGCTATAGAAGCCCATCTGGTCAAATACTCTCCCAACTGGAAGCTTCTAGAGGCATGATCAGTTCAAGCTTTATCACTCCACTCATGGAGCTCTATCCCTTCACTCATAGAGCTTATCCCTTGGTCTATGGAGATCAAATCCCTTCATGAGAGGAATCCATCCCCTCTTCATGGAATTGAAACTATCTCCATTGCCCTATAAATTGAGCTCATGTTTCAGTCTCAAGCGTGGACATACATGTTAGTTTCTAAAGAAATTCTTAAGAGCATACTCTCTACACTAGTTGTTGTTGGCATGAGAATGATCACACCCTTATGTCCATAACTGCATTCTGGTTCAAAGAGAGGATGGCTTGTCAAAGTGTAGGAGGAGCGATTGTTCAGGACCCCAGGAGAAGCTTGCACGAAATCAAGGCATCAGGTTGTAAAGTTACTCTTTTCATTCTAGATAATACATATTATGGATGTCTTTTTCTCATTGAGTTGTTGTTGTGCTTATTTGAATAATTAAATACTTAGACTCCTTGATCACTAAGTTAGATTAGCTTTTCTTAATTATTGTATGTTGTAGGTGATTTGATTCTTTTGTCTATCTTTTATTGCAGGTTCTATTTACTGAAGAAGCCTCTTTGGATCAACTGGATAAAAGATTGCATCGAACGTTTGATTCGAAGATAGGGGCATGTCCTCTTTCTTTGTTTCTAATAATTATAATTGCAAATAATCTAGAAAAAATGATTTATAGTTGGATGTTTGTTTCTATCTATTCGTAGAATACTAGGGAGATCGCTCTTTTTCGCAAGAGGAATTAATCCGCATAACAAAATGGCGACTCCACTAGGGAATAGAACTTAGCTTTCTCTTTTTATTTTTCAGTTTGAATTTTGAGAGTTTTCTGATTTTGATTTGTTTGAGATTGGGTTGGGTAGATAGATTTTAAGAATCCATAAAGAGAAAACTTGAATATATATATATATATATATATATATAGTATATATATATTTAATTTTTTATTTTTATTTTTTTTATGTACTTTTCCTTCCCTTCACGGTTTTATTTGATAATAGTGTGGTAGCCTCTGCAGATTTTAGTTCAGAACAGTGCGGTACTGCTCTGTTCTCCATTAAAAACTGTGGACTTCTGGAAAATTTTTAGAAATACTAAAATTCTCTTTTTAGGAGCCAGATTACCTGATTCTTTGTGTTTGCGCAAGTTTTCCTTAGCTGTCAAATCTTATGTGTGAATTTATTTTCAACAACTCTTGCGGTTCTATGATTTTTCATCTGATTTTCATTTATGAGTGAGTGTTTGCCCTACTTTCTTGCTACTCCATATAAGGTACTTTCATATACCTCAACTTACTTGTATGATGATATTCTCTTTATGAGCCATTAAGATCATTGCAAACCTTACTTTTATGAAAATTGATTCCATTCCCATTTTAAAATTTGGAAGAGATTTTTAGCTTACTAAGGCCTGATTTTCACACGAAAGCATTTTTTGGATGTTTTCATTTCTACTGAGATAAGTAGAAATTATTCTTAGTTTGATCACAAACTAGGAGAAAACGTCCTAAAGCTTTTTAGATAGACTTCAAAATTAGATTTTTTCTTTGATTTTGAATTTTATGTTTTTTAGGAGTTTTATATATTGTTTTCTTTTTGGAAATAGTTTGATTATTGATTTATAGTTTCTGATCTGATTGATAAAGGAATTTCATTTCAAACGTGTAATTGATCATTTTCGCAAAATTTAGTTCTCAAACAATCATCTTCTTTTCAAATATTTTTTTTATGAGTGAAAGAATTGGTGCTTTGAAAGTTGTTAAATCTCTCAATTTTTCCCTTAAATAAGATTCATTGAAAATAAAAGAGTTTCACTCCTCATTTAGATGCATTTAGCGTATTTTTGACCAGTCACAAACATCATTGAAGTTTCACTTCCATACCTTCTGTCTTAAGCAACAACCAAATTAAAAAAAAAAAAACTTTAATAAAATCAATCTAGATATTTTACATTTTCTACGGCTCTTTCCACCAACATTGCTTAGGCTAGTGTCTTGGAACAAGTTTTAGTTAACATTCCAAGACAGTTCAAACAAACGAGTAGTAATATTGCTGTAGGAAAATCAAATTGTAGAATTTGTGCTCTGGGAAGCTCTTCGTAAAAGAGTCAAGCACAAGATCATGTTGGAACCAGTGAGGTAATGATACCTATCTCATTGGGAAAGATAGCAGATTTTCACGTATTAAAATTGGTAAACCTCGGATAGACCATTGTCAAGGAGCCCAGGGTCACTTGTTGGTAAACCTTCGATTATATCAAGGAGCCTTCAAGGGGATTGATCTTGTTACTCTTCCCTCACGTGTATATCAAATCATAGATTATTCACCCAGGTACATTTCTTCCTGTTGGTGACCTTAGTGACTATAAACATTAGGATTTTTTGCTAAGGTGGCAGTGGAGGGAAGGTCCCACTATACCTGGAGAAGACGTCGACTAGGCTCACTTGGACTTTCTGGAGGGTACTCTTTGCTTCGAGATGCCATAAATGGAGATACTTGTACCAGACTGTTTCATTAATAAGGTTGTTGGGGTAACTTCTCCAACCGCCATTTCCACATTAAAATTCTATGACGTTGGATTTCATCACCAACTGGTGTTTTTAGTGTGGAAACATATTGTTTGTGTGTGGATTTCTCTCTTAGATTTTGTAGGCGTGTGATCAATTTGATTGTTTCCATACATACTTTAGGATATTTTGTTGAAATTTTCTTTGATTTCGTGTGTTAAATTTTTATTCATGGCTGAATTACCTAGACAATCACGTAAAATGCAGGGGAAACCCCCTAAGTACACACCAAGCCAGTTAGAAAAGCTTAACTCTGAGAAAGGAAAACCATCAGGGATTGGATCAATTGAAAAAGATTAAATATCATTAATTATACATCCTAATTACAAAGTATATGAACCTCAAACAACAAAAATCTCCCAAAGGAAAATATCAAATTTTGAACTAGTTGAACTTGCTTCCACAACTAGTGAATTTTCAGCTACTGAGCCTGAAATTTTTGAACCAGAAACCGAACTTGCTACATGTGAGCCTGCTTTAGAGTTCATCACTCCAACCCCTGGTCCTCCTCATTCACCACGAGTGAAGTTTCACATCACTGAGAACCTTCCTCCTGGCCTCATTAGGATTGAATAAATTACTGACACAGAAGAAGAATTTATTGTTCCTTCAAATCAGGAATATTTAGATCTTAGGAAAAATGAATTGATTTACCATTATAGCCCTTTCAAAAAAGATCCTTAGTATTCTTAGTTAACCATATTTCTACACAATTCTAGTCTAAACTATTCGCCACCCTGAATTCCTTTTTACGCCATACCAAGAGGTAATTATAGACCTTCATTCAACATGTCTGGTGAGTCATCCATGTTTTTTACATTTCCAGAATCATATTTTTTTGGTGGTCTACTTGTTCCTCCAGGGTACCAGTTGCTTTCTAGTACTTTCTCAGGAGCATCTCCCTCTCCCGAAAAACTTATACAATCACCTGGTCCAAATGAATCACATATCAAAAATTTGAATGTGGAACAAGTTTACATGATGTCTAAAAACATTCCTAACCCTGACTGGTGAGGTAGTAATTTATTGCCTGGCGTGAATCCTCAAGGTATTAATTTAACACCTATGGGGAAACCTCAAGGCCACCACATATCTCAAGGACAATATCAACCTCAAGGGAAGTACTCTATTCAGGATCTACAACCTCTTCAAGGACAGTACCCTATGTCAGGGAAAAAGTCTTTCCATTGAAAACAACCTCTGTTAGGGCCGCAGTTTTATCAGGAACAACAATTGTTTCAGGAAGGTCAATATTTTAGTGGGAATTATCCAACCAACTATCAAAAATATGTTCCAAATTATCAACCTGGATATAGTCTGTCTTACGCAACACAACCTTCAATGAGAGGTTCTTACCCTGGAGTAAACACGGTGTGGAATCCATCACTGAATCAACAGAATTTACAACCTAACGTGCAAGTACCTTATAATCAACCTCGTCATCCAATTTGCTACAATCAAATTCAACAACCTGTCCAACCTACACTTCAAGTTATACCTCAGGTATCTACACCTAGTAGTTGTCAGCAACCTGGTCCGAGTACACCTAGAACTCCACCTCAAACTGCTGCACCAGCTTCTATTCAAGCTACCACACCTATCCCTCGAATTTTTGCAGCCCTAATTTTACAACCCCTCAAGTCACTACACAACAACCTAGACCCATAGTTCATACTACTGTTCAAATTCCTGTGGGACAACTTGATACAAGTACAATTGTAGCAAGCCAACGTAAGTTTTTTCATCAACAATATCAAGGGTAGTATCAATATGGACCTGTAGCACAAAATCCAGTATACCAACATCAATAGTACCCTAGTTACACATATCAGATACCAACTCAACCTCAGTATGGTCCAGCCAACCCTGGTTATCCAGGAGGCATTCCAATACCAAATTCACATGCTATTCTAGGTTATCATGGATATCCTCCTCTTAGTACTGGTATAGTTCCACAAGGTTATCAATTTGCTCAGTAGGACCCTAATCGTCGGTTACCATTCATAGAAACTTTGGATTTACCCGATTTTTCACGCCTAACGAATGATCTGATTTATTGTCTTCCATATTAGCCGCTAATGTTGAATAAGTTGCCCAGTGATATTCCTAAGTTCGAAGGTAAATCGGGAGAATAACCCTCAAACCATGTCATGACTTACCACCTCTAGTGCACATCCAACTCTTTAATCGATGATTCCATTTGTTTAAGACTGTTTTAGAGAACACTGATAGGTTTAGCTGCAAAATGGTACATTGAACTACCACATGGCTCATTCAACAATTTCAATGCATTAGCAACAACTTTCTTAGCACACTTTTAGTTGCCAGTATAATACGAAAATGGCAAGGAACTCTTAACTTCATTAAAACAATCTACGTCTACATACATTTCAGATCACATACATGAATGGAGATGTAGAAAACGTTTAGTGAAAGTTTTTATTCCAGATCAACTCTTGGCAGAATGGTTTATAAAGTCATTACTTCCAAAGGTTACTGAAGATATGGCTAAGGGAGGGGTTGTTACGGAAGAACAAGTCATTGCTCAAGCTCAATACTTAGACCTTGTATGTACATAGTTTGGTACTTTATATGAAATATTGCCTGACTTACCATGTCATGTTCAAATAACAAAAACTCCTTTAGGTTCTCACGTTGTAGACGGTGTAATTGGTTTAGTTAGTGCTAATAAGCGTAAGAAGAAGTCCTCCAAAACTACTTCTCCTATCATAAATTTACCAGATTCAGTGAAAGGAGATTCTTCCCTTGAAACTTCTGTTGACATCTATTATGTAGACTCATCTGCAGTTAAATCTAAAACTAGTAATAAGAAGAAAGGAAAGAATAAAAACAAGAAAATTTCATCTCCAAAAGAGAAAAATGAAAAGAATGAACCATCTAACGATAAGCCTAAACCTCATTATCCTAGTCTTATTTGTGACGAGGATCACATTACCAAAGAGTTCCCACATCGGTCCGAGGTCTCTAAATTCGTCAAAGGTTCACCCACACCCACTGTCTTAAGGGATCCTTTTCCCACTCAAGATAGTAAAATGATAGAATCTTCTTCAAATTCATCAGCATATATTTTAATTATGTCTGAGGTTCTGGTTTCGACGCGATCGCAAGACTATGGAAGTAAAAATCCTGTAGCTGGTAAAGGGACAACAAATTCTAGTAAAACACCAGCTGTATCTCCTTCAGGTTCTGATCCGCTTCATATCGAGAAACCTACTTCTAATCTAGTCATTAAACCACATGCTAAAGGTGTACTTCAAAAATCAGCTTTCAATCCACATGCGAGAGCTGCTCAGAATTACAAAATTGATCAAGACTTGGCGATATCCCCTTCAGCGATGTTAGCCTTAGAAGTTCTATAATCATGTCCAGCACAAAGGAAATTAATTGTATCATTTATTGGAGCTATCTATCCTCAGGATTCTAACCTCATGGTCTTTGATCTAGAAAATTTTACACCGAGACTCCCTCATCAAATGGCTTTTCAGATTCCAGTATTAGTAAAAAACATACGAGTCTTTCGTACTATAATTGATGAGGGGGCATCCACATGCATAATGTCCTTAAATTGTTGGAAAACTCTGGGTTCTCCAACACTCAACCAATCACCAACAATACTTAAAGCCTTTGATGGAAGAGGATTTCATCCATACGTAATACTCTAGGATCTGCCTATAGAAGTAGAAGGCAAAATTGTTAATCTAGATGGGGAAGTTGTTGATGCCCCTCTGGATTACAACCTTATTTTGGGTCATAGTTGGTCTTATGCCATGAATGTTTTCATTTCATCCATATTTTGGTTAATCATGTTTTCTCATAAAGGAAAGATTGTGAAATCGATCATTTGTCATATTATTCATCCGACCCTGCTTCTATAGACAATATCCAACATGTTGGAAAATCGACTATCCCATATGAAGATGTTGGTGTAGGTTTAGTAAAGGACTCTGCTCTGATGGGAACTCTCTCTATGCCTCCCCCCAATGTACCACGTACCATTTATAACATAAGTATGATTTCATCAAGCACTATACCATTCAATGACACTTGTGTAGTGCCTTCATATTCAGAACTAGATTCTTTCAACGGCGAGATGCCTTTGAGTCCTTTTGAAATGGCATATGTGGCAGTACAGTCATTTTTTGACACACTTTCAACAACTCATGAACAAAAGAATGTGATCAGTGAAGAATCTTCTTCACAATCAAACTCAACCTTGGCAACACTTTCCGATCATTTTCAACAAGTGTTTCACATTGATGAAAGTATTCGAGAATTTTTGTCTTTGGATGAATTACACTAGGATGATCTACATCATATATCTTCATTTTTACCTGGACTTGATAGGTTTTAAATTGATTTTTTGTCTATTTCTACAATTGATTATGTCGAAGAATCACAAAATCCCATATTGATTACAAATTCGGATTATGAGATAAATTTGGGAAACATTTCTACAACTGTTCCTATCGACATATCAGTTTAACCGAGAATTATTTAAAACATTCATATAGGTGCTTCTTGTACGATTGAAGAGATTAATACATACAAAGCCCTATTTCAAGAATTTCGAGACTTATTTTCCTGGTCTTACGAAGAGATGCCAGGAATCGATCCAAATATTGATATTCATGAGATTAAGACATACCCAGATGCGAAGCCTATTAGACAAATATTACATCCAATACATCTGCGACAAGCTGTTGCTATCAAAGCTGAAGTTGAAAATCTATTGCGACAAGGATTTACTTATATAATTCCATTGACCAATTGGGTATCTAATATAGTTCACGTTACCAAGAAACAAGGGATTATATGAGTATGCATCGATTATAGGGATATTAATAAAGCATGTCTAAAAGACAATTATCCTACCCGCTATATCAATCAAATTATCATTGATTGTGCCAGAAATGAAATTTTCTCATTTATGGATGGATTTTTCGGGTATAATCAAATCAACATACTCCCTACTGATCAACCAAAAACAACATTTATATGTACTTGGGGGACATTTTCTTATTGCAAATTACCTTTGGGATTAAATAATTTTGTTGCAAATTTTCAAAGGGCCATGTCTTATGATTTTCATGATATCAAAAATATTCTACTGCCTTATCTGGATGAACTACCTGCTCAATAATTACACTGGGAAGATCATCCTACACACTTACGAGCTACTTTCATGAGATGTAGGCATTATAAGATTCATTTGAACCCACACAATTTTTTTTCTTGTGTGCAATCTGGACAATTACAAAGATTCATCGTTTCGAAATCCGACATTCGTGTTGACCCCTCGAAGGTTGAGGCCATCATCAAATTACCTCCTCCTTCCACACTACGCCAAATCCAATGTTTGTAGGGGAAATCAAACTTTATACGTAGGTTTATCTCAAACTATGCTGAGTTAACAAAATATTTTATCCAATTGTTGAAACAAAATTTTCCTTTTATTTGGGATGAGATTGTTGATCGATCTTTTGATGCTCTAAAACACACATTAACCCATGCACCATTATTTCATTCACCTAATTACCACCAGGACTACTTTTTATACTTAGCAGCCTCTGATTCCACCATTGGAATGGTTCTAGTTGAAGAGGATGAATCTCAAAATGAGCATGTGATCTATTATCTAGGTCAGAATCTAAACCCGATAGAAATGAAATATTCGCATGTAGAGAAATTGGCCTTGGAAGAAATGCAAGTTGTCCAACGATTCTGTCACTACATACCATTAGATAAGACAACTATGATATCTAATTGCAACCCAATGATGTATATTTTGACAAAATAATTACTCAGGGGAAAATACTCTAAATGGATTTTCATCCTACAAGATTTTGATTTGGAATTCGAGAAATCTAAATCAAAGAAATCACTGGTGTTTGCAGAAATCATGTGTGACTTTCCCAATACTGAGACGGAAACCGTGTTAGAGAATCCCATCGCAGATGAATCTTTGTTTCTTATCAGTAAGCTAGATCCATTGTATGGAGATATCATCATATATCTTCAAACCCAAACCTTTCGCCCAGAGATTTCATGTTCAAATCGAAGGAAAATCTAGTATCACTCCCAGCAATACAATATTGTTGGGGACACACTTTATCGTCATGGTGCGGATTCTATTTTTTGACGTTGTATAACTTGTTGGGTACCGGATTTGTATACTTCTCTCTCCTATTTTCGCCCACCTTTCTATCTCTTTGTGTCATTATTATTCCTAAACACACGAGGCAAACACATTTCTCCTACTTTACATGGGATATTAATGAAGTATTAGTCCAACAGGTTTTACCTTTTTGCAATATTAAATCCTATGTTTTAACAAATTCGGCAAAAGCGAGAAAAGTTACAGCTATGAGTCATGGAGCAGCTCCTAATGTCCAGTGTTGCCTCCACTTGCTGGTATAGCACAACAGACTCTGTTTCACCCCAGCTACATTTTAGGCCTTTTCTTGGTTTCCTTTTTGCAATTAGGATGTTGTTGCAACGAATTGTATAATTGTAAATATGTAGTTATTGAAGGAAATCGGGGGATTTTTTTGAACGGTTGTATAAAGAGGACCTGCAGGCTATGAATCGAGGTTAAGCCCATTACCTACATATTTTGTAACAATATATTTTTTAATTAATTTAATTCACAACATCAGGTTATTTCATCTGTAATTTGTGAGCTTGCCACAACCCTGATCAGAGAGTTGGGTGCACTCTTCTGATCATGTGTTGTGTTTCCTTTCTTTTCGTTGTTTTTATGTTTTAGTTTTATTCTGTTACTGTTGTTCCAGTGTAATCTTTCAATTTCTGTGAATGCCTTTTTAATTCTGCAATGTATTTAAATGTTGTTACAGTAGTCTGTGTGTTTATGGATTTAAGCCTGTGATCTACGACAGGTCATATGATCTCTCCCGCATATATTGTGCCATTAGTCTTGAAATAACTAATGCCCTCGGGTTGATAATTTATGTGGAAAAAGAGTTGAATATTGTTCACACACGGACACCAACATTTTGGCGACACTGTTGAGGAATGATAATAGGTGCAAGAACATTATCTGTGATTGATCTAAGGATTGATCTCTCGTCTTGGGGAGAGAATTTACTTCCCTACTTAGATTCCTGAGCGTAGTTCTCTATGTTTTATTTTCTTATTTTTATTGTTTTTATTTAGAATTGATCTCTTGTCTTGGGGAGAGCATCTATTACTCTGCTCCAAGCCTTGAGCATAGTGTGCTAATTTTTTTCCTGCTTTTCTTTTCATTAGAATCGATCCCTCATCTTGGGGAGGGCATTTTTCTACCCTGCCTTAAGTCCTAAGCATAGTTTCCAGGTTTATCCTTTTTTATTCTTTTCTGAAGGGCCAACTTCTCGTCCCGAGGAGGGTATTTGATTACACTACTTCAGGTCCTGAACTTTGGTTTTATTTTTCTTTTATTTTATTGTCTGTTTTAACCTACTCTCTCATCTCAGGTAGGAAGCTATCTGTCCTACTCCAGGTCCGAAGCACTTTTGTTACTTTGATGAACCCTCTTCACAATTTGTATAAACAAGGATCTACATAAGAGGGGCAGAGGAAGACCCCCAAATAAACGAAAGGATCTGGGAAGGAAGACATATATTCAGGAGATCATTGAAAAATATAAATCTGAGGCATCACCTCACGTTATTGTCAGGGTAAGGGTTCAGACAAAGTCTGAAGGGAATTCTGTGGAGTAGGCAGTGCCATCCATGGTACTTATGGGAACTCTTTCAAAGGTGGAAGAATTAATAAATAGGATATTGGGGGAGGAGATATCCTTGCCGTCAGCAGAAGGGGAAGAAATAGGCAGTAGAGGATCAGAAGAACTGAGCAATTCTAATTGGGAAGAAGAACCTCCAAAAGGGTTTTCATCACCATGAGACCAAGGGAGTGCTATAAAAACTCCTCCAGTCGAATTAAGAATTTTTGATTTGGAGAGAGAATTCATGAAGGATTTCACCTCACTAAAGGACCAGCGGAGTGCGGTGAAACCTCCCACAGTTAAATCATCCAAGTACCACCTACAGAACTAGTTGAAATTCCAAGTGAGTATTGGAGGGTATTTATGGAACCTGTAAGTTCTTCTATTGATTTTTCGATCGGAAACATTGCAGGTGATGCACCGATGATACCCATCCCTTTGAAATCACTACCTTGTTTCCATGGGATTTCTTCTGAAGACCCTAATACGTTCCTCTTCGAATTTGAAATTATTTGTCGAGGATATGATTATATTGTCAATGCACAAAAATTATAAATATTTCCTTCTACATTAAAAGGGACAACCTTGAGATGGTTCATGGGTTTATGAGGAAGCACGATTACCTCATGGGAGGGGATGAAAGAAGCCTTCTTGGATAAATACCAAGATTATTGTAAATCCTGTGAAATTAAGGAGGAAATCTTTAAATTTTCATAGAAAGAGGATGAAAACATGGAGGACTATGTGGAACGATTCAAATACATATTTTAGACGTCAGGTCATAGTGACCCGAATAAGGACATTCTGAATTTCATTCTTCTCCGGGCACTTAGGGAAGATTCCCTACAACTTCTGAACATAATACGAAAGGGGGACATTTCAAAAGAAGACTTCTACACTATCTATGACTATTTCATTAAGTGTTCACGGGGGGCTGCAAGGAGTGGACAAGGAATTCGGTCATCAAAGACTTCTGGTGGAGGGGTTACAAAGGCAGAAATTGGAAACCTACTAGATAACCTAAGGACTGATATCCTGAGTACATTGTCCGCCCAGATGGACACTCTACAAGAAAAAGAAAAACAAAAACAAATGGAGTTGGAAAATACTATGGTTATATTCTGCCCACAGTGTAGAAGGAATCATCCTTTGAAGGAATGTGCATTAAACATAGTGGAAGGCTGAGCAATCTGTGAGCAAACTCATGAGACCAGCTCATGTCCTTCCTTGCTTGGATTGCAGACAGTTTTTCAAGGGGAAAGTGAAGAAAATGTGGTATACCAGTTGTACTTCATGGGGTAGAAAAGGCCATGGCAACCTCAACCACCAGCTATAAATTGAGGTATGTTTCAAGACCCATCTCAGTATTTTAATAATTTTAATATGGGTCCTCAATCTGCACCTTTTTCATCTATGTGGTCTCAATATCTCTATCCCCCCTGGCAACAATGGGTTCCCCAGGCCAGTTTGAATCCTTCATGGAATCAGAACTGGCGTGGAACCTCTCCTACTGGGCAGTTTCCTCAATCTATGCCTCAACAAAACCTTGAGTTTCCCTCCAATGTACCTCCAGGAAACCCAGCCCTAAGACCCCAACTTCCTATCCAGCCCAATATGAATCCTAATAAAAAATGGGTCCAACAAACATACACTCTTAACCTTCCATATTATATAATTTCTACCGCGGGACTTAATGAGATAAACCTACGATGAGGGCGGGTAGTAAATGCTCCTAGTTCACCTTTTATTATAAAACATATTGACATTGAAGATGCAGAACCAGAACAGAGGATAGTTGGGGATAAATCAGATCAAAACATAATGAACCAAACACATCCCCAATATGTTCCTAACCAAGGTCAGTCAACTTCTCCTCCATATCCTGAAAGAATGACCTTGAATAAATGAACCCTCAAGTAGATTTTGATTTCCTAGGGGAACTAAAAAATATTTTTGTTAAAAAACCCTTGCTACAGGCTATGAGGGATGTACCTATATATGCAAAAAATATCAAAGAGTACTACTCTAAGAAACTAGGGAATAAACCTAAGGATCTCTTAACCATTCATGTGATGGGTAGATTATCTGACATCATGTTAGGAAAGATCATGCCTGTAAAATATGGAGACCCAAGAAACTATATTCTAACAGTTCAGATTAATGGGGTTGTAATCCCAAATGTTCTGGTAGATTTTAGTGATGCCATCAACATTATCACTGCTAAAACAATGAACAAGTAAGGTCTTGGAGACATTAAACCAAACCCTACTATCGTGGGACTAGAAGATAGGTCAACAATTAAACCGGTAGGGAATTTGGAAGATGTGATTATTTTAGTAGATTCGTGGCATTATCCTGTGGACCTCCTTGTGTTACAGACTCAATATTCATTTGGTGGTCATCCATTGATCCTGGGAAGACCTTGTTTTGCAACTGCAAACGCTTATATAAGGTGTCGATCTGGGATATGATCATATCAAATGGGATAGTTACAATCTTACTCTTTACACTCCCACAGAACACAACCCATTTGAAAAATTGTTAACTAGTCAGAAACCTCTACCAATTGAAGAGCCTGAACCTAAAAATGATGAATTTAGACCAATCCTTACGATTGGTAAATCCCTTCAATTTAAAACAGAAACTGTGGATGATGTCATTAATAATTTTATTAGTGATTCTAGTTCTGTTTCCAATTCAACTCGTCAAATTTTAGAATATGTTATGAGCTGTGAAGCAAGGGAAAACCAGAAGATGAAATTGAAGACATTACTGTAACCTCATCCCATGATATTATTCCAATTGAGATTTAACCAAGGAAAATACTGAATATCAACCCAAATCTGTTTGAATCCCAGACAAAACAATTTTGAAATTCCTTCAAGATCATCAAGAAGATTTTGCCTGGGATTATACCGACATGAAGGGGATCTCTTCTAACTTCTGTTCTCATCATATTTATATTAAGGAAGATTTCTGCCCTATAAGACAGCCCCAACGGAGAATGAACCCTGTTTTCAAGAACATTGTCAAAGAAGAATTACAAAAATTATTGGATGTAGGATTCATTTACCCCATCTCAGATAGCCAATGGGTATGTCCGCTAGTGATTGTTCCCAAAAATAATGGTAAATGGCGGGTCTGTGTAGATTATAGGGATCTAAATAAGGAAAATAAAAAATACCATTTCCCTTTGCCATTCATTGACCAAGTCCTGGACACCCTAGCTGGTAATAAACTCTTTTCCTTCCTAGACCACTTGAGTGGATATAACCAGATGTAGATAGCCCTAGAAGACCAGGATAAAACAACTTTCACATTCCCATGGGGAACCTTTGTATATAGGGTGTTGGCAATATGTTTCCTGTATCCTATTATATGATTGTCCTTGATGGCAACTCTCTGACAGAGGATGCAATTAATTACTATAAAAAGATCTCAGAAAACCATCAACAGTTCTATACATGCAGAAGATAAGACTGAACGGAAATTGAACGAAGCTCTGTATTTAATGGGAGAATCGATTTAAATAAGGACAAATTAAATCATGTGTGAATGTATATTTGCCTTTCTTGAATAAGTTCAACATATGTATGCACCCTGATGGAATCCGTGATAATTAAGAAACCATGTGAGGGGATTAATGGTGCTTTGTATGTTGTTTGAGGAACCGATGTTAATACGGTCGACAGTGTATCCAAACTAGTAGACATTGGAGTTATATATTCGTTGAATATATGATATGAAAAAAGTTATGGTTTTAAGCTCCACATGGAAAGGTCTACGCTATTAGTAAGGAGATGACTGGCTTTCATGGAGAAAGGAACGAGGAGCGAAAGCAAATCAGTTATAATGCAGAAGAACTAAAATAGAGTATTTGGCATTGAACTTTCGGTAGAACACGGACTAACCCTTTGGAAACATGAACGGAACTTGGAAGGAAAGAGGTGGATCATAACAAAAGAAAGCGCGACGGAACCAGGAGTAGAAGGGAGGAATCATGAAGTAGGAACAGTACTGGCGGTTTCCGGTTTTCATCGCACCGCTTTCGATGGGAAAGCGGTATTCAAGAGGTTGTGAGCGATTCCATAGCACGAGCGACACACGTCCCTGTACGACTCCACAAAACCGCTTGTCACTGCGCGCCATCACGCGTTATTGTTCGACCTAGGATGCCCAGCGATATTTATAATCACCGTTGATCTGGGAAGGGGACATCGGACGGTGTTCATTTGCTATAGATTCATGAAGGTTACCCAAGGTACTGTGCGCCATCATGCGTTATCATCTGTGCATCATCAACGAATGATATCCATCGGATCATCTGAAGCCGAGCGATGTGCTCTTCGCCGTCAGATGGAAATGGTCGTTGGCGATGGGCCCCAGTTTTAAATTATATTGATTGGGCCGTCGATTATGTATGTGGGGCCAGACCCAAAGTTCTATTTAAAATCCATTTGATAAAAGTGCTGGCTATTAATATAAAGTTCTATTATATATTTAATTTCCAAAAGTTGTGAATAATGTTTATTTATCAAATTCCACGAATTTGATAAATAAAATTCAAATAAAATAATGAAAACCATCAGCGTCTTACATCACTGCGGGGGGTTCTCAACGTACGGATGAAAATTTTGGCTGGTGCCCCCGCATTGAAACTCTGCTAGTCAACTCGGTCAACTGTGGAGGCACTTGTCTCGATATTCGGTGTGCAAGTTGTGGCTGTGGGTTGGGTCATTTGATTGTTATTGAAGGGCCCGAAAGGTTATATGGATATATATTACTGATGAGTCAGCGGCACGTTAATGTTACTTAACCTTGGCTATAATATTATTTGGCGGAGATAAAGATTACCTTTGGGACGATTCGTGCATGGAAGAACGAAGATTGGGATTGCAATTTGGATTGGTTCAAATACCATTAGCGGTTGAGTTTTCTACTCATGGTATTAATAAAGGCTAAACTATATAAGGAGAAGTGAATTATACTACAGGGGGTGTAAGTGAAAGGGTTGTTAATAAATAAATCTCTTTAAGAGATATCTATATATATGATGCACCTATGGATATGATCTAGAAATGATGAATCTCTATGATGATCAGAAAAATAAATGATGAAGACCAGTCTGAAAATCTGATGAAAGTGGCCTACAAGGTATGTTGTGTGGAAGTTGTTGGATCTAGTATGAAAATTGATGAAACATGGTCCGCAATGGTGATGAGGGTCGAAGCCTTCAGTGAGGGGGTTGTAGCTCCCTTCGAGTGGTAGTTGGTAAATGAGAGCAGGGGGTTGTAGCTCCCTTCCAGGAGAGGCTGGTAAACGAGAGAAGGTTGTAGCCTTTTGCAGGTAGGTGCCTGCGTGCTGGTATAAGTCTGCGCTAGCACTAAAATTGTAAGAAGTTTTATTTATAATAAATATTGAAGACAGAGACGACAACAACGGTGGTTTTCTCCCAAATTGGGTTTCCACCTTAAGTACTGGTGTTCATGTGTGTTGCTTATGTGTGATGGTTCATTATGTTATTACTGTACATGCTTACGGCCTACTAATCTTCTGATGAATGAATGATGCAATAATTTATGTAAAGAATTAAATGCATAAAAAGATTTCTGATAAAAAGTTTTCAGTTAGCTCTAAATACTGATTCACCCCCCCCCTCAATATTTTTCCCAACAATTGGTATCAGAGCGGGTCCTTTTGAAAAAGCTTAGCCACTAGAAGGAAGATCAATCAAGATGAGCAATCAAGATGGAACATCATCAATCAGGCCTCCGCTATTCAACGAAAACAATTTAATCTTCTGGAAAACAAGGATGAGATCCTATCTTCAGTCTCTGGGAGCAGATGTATGGGATATTGTTGAAGGAAGATATCAATATCCAGTCGTAGTACCAACAGATCAAACAAAAAGAAAGAATTATGAAACAAATGCAAGAGCGGTCAATGCTCTATTGGGAAGTCTAACTGAATCATAATTTGTCAAAGTCATGCCGCTGAATACAGCAAAGGCCATATGGGACAAAATCATTCTAAGTTATGAAGGTGATGCAAAGGTAAAAAGTGCTAACCTCCAAACTCTCAGAATTGAATATGAGAATCTAAAAATGCATAATGGGGAAAGCATTGCAAATTTCTTTTTACGTCTTTATGATATTGTAAATCGTATGAGAAATCTGTGAGAAACAATAACTGAATCTACTTTGGTTGAGAAAGTTTTAAGATCACTAATGACAAAATTTGAGTCAAAAGTTTCTGCTCTTGAAGAAAAATAGGATCTTCAAAATCTTACTGTGGTGCAACTTCATGGCATACTAACTGCATATGAAATGAGAAGAGGAGGACCATATGAAGTCAAAGAAGCCGTCTTTAGAGCTTCTACAAAAGGGAAATAAGTACAAGAAACAAAAGTATCAGGGTATATCTCAGAAGAAGATGAGGTAAATTTTGTAAAGAAACTCCAACTTGGTATAGGACGGTTTAGAGGTAAGCTTCCTTTCAAATTTTTTGCTTGTGGAAGAGTTGGTCATTATGCTACTAAGTGTCCTCACAAAGAAACACATGAAAAAGGAAAGGAAGTAGCAAGAAGGAGTAAGAACCGGTTTAGCACTAGAAAAAATCACTATACTCATGAAGCAATGATGGGTTATCTGACACTGAGGAAGAATGTGAACAAGATCTTAGACTCCTCATGGCATTTGAAAAGGAATCTAGAGAAGAAGAAGATACTTTTATGGATGCTTTAGAGGACAATGATTTTCTTGATGAATTCAATCAACTCAAAATATGCTTAGAAGAAAGTAAAATAACCATAGAGACTCTGAAAAACCAGTTTCAAGAAAAGGAGAAACATAATGAGAAATTAGAATGTGAAATAGTAAGTCTAAGAAAAGAAATTGAGAAAGTAAAGACTTTGAATCTTAGATTTGCTAAAGGATCTGAAACCTTAGATGAGATTATCAAGATACAACGTTCTCCTCTTCTAAAGATAGGTCTTGGATATATCGGAGAATCTTCTTAGGCTTCAGCACCAAATTATCTAAAAGCAGCTACAGCCAGTACACAACATTCTGCCCCTCAGCAAGGGAATAAAGAATATTTACAGATAAGGCATGACTATCTCAATTCAAAGAACACTAATAGGAGTACCTTTCAAAGAAACACCAATCAACAGGTAAATTCAAGTAGAAGATTTCATGATCACAGAAATTTCTTCTTCAATGGACAATGTTTCTCATGTCACAATTTTGGTCATAAATTTGTTCAATGTGTTGCATATAAAACCATCATGACAAGAGAAGCAAGAAAGAAAAGGATGGATATTGAACCAAAGAAGAACACCTATAACAACTTTTCTCCTCTTCAAAATGAAGTTGAATGTGATTATTGCAATAACTTTGGCCATGAAGAATCTGAATGCAGGAGCAAAGTCCAGCCAAAAGAACATTTTCCTTCAAGCTCCAAAGTGTGGAAAAAGAAGGAATTACAGGTTGAAAATTGTGGCATAGCTTTATTTGCAGAAGGTGAAGAAAATCAATGGTACATTGATAGTGGATGCTCTAAACACATGACAGGTGACAAAAAAAAACTTCTTGCATATAGTGCTCTAGAAAAAGAGAAGAATGTTACATTTGGAAATGATACTCCTGCTGTTATTAAGGGAAAAGGGTCTGTTTTTCTAAAATAAAAGGTGAAAGCTAATAATGTCATGTATGTAGATGGATTAAAGCATAACCTGTTAAGTGTAAGTCAAATGTGTGATCAAGGAACTGAAGTTGTCTTTAGTTCAAAAGAATGTGTGGTACGTGATCTTGATACAGGTAAAACAATTATAAAAGGAAATAGAACTCCAAGCAATCTGTATGTATTGAAGAACTACAAAGAACAATGTTACTTGAGTAAATCTTCAGAAAATTGGCTATGGCATAGAAGGTTGGGGCATCTGAGCTTCTCTCAAATCAACAAATCAAGCAGACTTAAAGCTATTCGTGATCTTCCCAATATTACACCACCTGAAAGTATCATATGCAAATCTTGCCAATTCGGTAAGCAAACCAGAGTGCAATTTAATGCCAAGGAAGGTTCATCAAGTAAGCCTCTTGAACTCATTCATACTAACATATGTGGACCTGTGAAGAAAAAGTCACCACGTGGTGAACAATACTATATCTTATTTATTGATGATTTCTCTAGAATGTGTTGGATTGGGTTGATTAAACACAAATATGAAGCATTTGAGAAATTTCAGATCTTCAAAGCACTGGTTGAAAATTAATTAGATCTAAAAATCAAGTGTCTTAGATCTGATCGAGGAGGAGAATATACATCAGATGAATTCCTTGAATTTTTTGAACAACATGGCATAAAAAGACAGTTTTCTGTAGCTGGCACTCCACAACAAAATGGCGTAGCAGAAATAATGAATAGAACAGTTCAACAAATGGCTAGAGCTATGCTTGATGATTCTGGAACACCTGACACATTTTGGGGAGAAGCAGCACATACAGTGGTAAATATTCTTAACAAGGCACATGTTCGTGTAAATAGTGATAAAACTCCATATGAACTATGGTATGGTAATCCTCCCACTGTGAAGCATTTTAGAGTTTTTGGAAGAAAATGCTTTATCAAAAATAATGATGAAAAACTTGGCAAATTTGAACCCAGAGCAGATGAAGGAATACTTCTTGGTTACTCCTCTAGGAGTAGAGCATATAAATGTTACAATAAAAGACTTCGGAAGATTGTTGAATGTATTGATGTTGTTATTGATGAGTCTCCTGCAGCTCCAAAAGAAGAAAAAAAAACAACAGATGAAGACGATGATGACATATATCCTTCTACATCAAATGGGAATGATGTAGACAGTGAACCCAATGAAGAACCCGAAGATGATTTATCTGAAAAAGCTCCATCCAGATATGTTCAAAAGAATCATCCAGAATCTCAAATTTTGGGAGAAAAGGGATCAAGTGTACAAACAAGAAGGACTCTTGTGGGATCTTCTAGCTATCTGGCATTTCTATCCACTATTGAACCACACAATGTCAATCAAGCTAGCAAAGATGAATTTTGGATTCAAGCCATGAATGAAAAGCTTGATCAAATTGAAAAGAATCACACTTGGGAATTAGTACCAAGACCTCATGACAAAAATGTCATTGGAACTAAATGGATATTCAAAAACAAGTTAAATGAGAATGGAGATGTTATAAGAAATAAAGCTAGACTTGTTTGCAAGGGGTATGCTCAACAAGAAGGTATAGACTTTGAAGAAACTTTTGCTCCTGTAGCTAGACTTGAAGCCATAAGAATGTTTCTTGCTTTTTCAATCTTCCAACAAATCAAAGTTTATCAAATGGATGTTAAATCTGCTTTTCTCAATGGAGATCTAGAAGAAGAAGTTTATATAGAACAACCAGAAGGATTCATTTTGGGAAATGATGAAAATCTTGTTTGTATACTTAAAAAGGCTCTATATGGTCTCAAACAAGCTCCAAGGGCATGGTATTATCATCTTGACAATTATCTTCATCAACAAGCATTTTCAAAGGGGACTGCTGATAGCAACTTATACACAAAAACTGAAAATGATAAAATATTGATTGTGGTTGTATATGTTGATGTTATCATTTTTGGAAGTAATGAAGAATCTATGAGTCAGAAATTCGCTTCTGATATGCAGCAAGAATTTGAAATGTCTTTACTTGGGGAACTAACATTCTTTCTTGGCTTGCAAGTGCAACAAGCAACAGATGGCATATTCTTATCACGAACAAAATAGCTTAAGCAAATTCTGAATAAGTATGGCATGGAAGAGTGCAAACCTGTAAGTACACCAATGGTAACCGGATGTAATCTTAGTTCTCATGATGATTCTCCCACAGTGAATCAACCAGAATACAGATCTACGATAGGAAGTCTACTTTATTTCACTGGGACTAGACCAGACATTATGCATGTAGTTGGGATTGTTGGACGATTCCAAGCTAATCCGAAAGAGTCTCACCTTCAGGCTGTCAAAAGAATATTCAAATATATACAAGGAACTAAAGACTTTGGGCTATGGTATCCAAAGAATGCTGATCTCACTCTTTAGGCTTACACTGATGTAGATTGGGCTGGAAATGTTGATGATCGGGAAAGCACTAGTGGTGGTGCATTTTACATGGGGCCCCGGTTAGTATCTTGGTTTAGAAAGAAGCAAAGCTCTATTGCCTTATCTACAGCAGAAGCAGAATATGTGGCTTCCGCATCATGTTGCACTCAACTTCTCTGGATGATGCAAACCTTACAAGACTTTCAAATCAAATGTTCACCTCCTATCTCCATTATGTGTGACAATAAAAGTGCCATTAGTATCTCAAAGAATCATGTTATGCATTCCAAGACCAAGCACATTCCCATCAAATATCAGTTCTTACGTGAACAAGTGGTTGAACAAAAGGTGAAATTGGAGTATGTTCCCTCCAAAGAACAAGTTGCTGATATATTTTCCAAACCTCTACCCAGGGAAGCATTCGAATATCTCAGATAGAAACTAGGAGTAGTCTCTGCCATGCAGAAGATCAAATCTACTTAAATATAGAAGATTAAATTGGTTGTGAGGTGCAGCTGGGCATCTCTGAATGCACAGGCTAAGAGGGAGCATTGGTCATATGAAAAGGATGCACAGGTCAAGGGGGAGCATTGGTCAGGATGCATTGTTGACATTCTAATTATTTGTTGCATTCTGATCTCATGCTTAAGAATTTCATTGAATATTATGTTTAAATATGCAACATGATCTCAGGGGGAGCATGGTATTGTCGGTACAAAGGATCTTGATCTACCCTTTGCCCTTGATGTCAAAGGGGGAGAATGTAATGTATTTCTGGTCATGGTTGCCATCAAGTCCAAAGGGGGATATTGTTGGCAATATGTTTCCTATATCCTATTATATGATTGTCCTTGATGGAAACTCTCTGACAAAGGATGAAATTAATGACTGTATAAAGATCTCAGAAAACCATCAGCAGTTCTATACACGCAAAAGATAAGACTGAATGGAAATTGAACGAAGCTCTGTATTTAATGGGAGAATAGATGTAAATAAGGACGAATTAAATCATGTGTGAATGTATATCTGCCTTTCTTGAATAAGTTCAACATATGTATGCACCCTGATGGAATCCGTGATAAGTAAGAAAACCTGTAAGGGGATTAATGGTGCTATGTATGTTGTTCGAGGAACCGATGTTAATACGGTCGATAGTGTATCCAAACTAGTAGACAGTGGAGTTATATATTCGTTGAATATATGATATGAACAAAGTTATGGTTTTAAGCTCCACATGGAAAGGTCTATGCTATTAGTAAGGAGCTGACTGGCTTTCATGGAGAAAGGAACGAGGAGCGAGAGCAAATCAGTTATAACGCGGAAGAACTAAAACAAAGTATTTGGCATTGAAATTTCGGTTGAACATGGACTAACCCTTTGGAATCATGAACATAACCTGGAAGGAAAGAGGTGGATCATAACAAAAGAAAGCACGACGGAACTAGGAGTAGAAGGGCGGAATCATGAAGGAGGAACAGTATAGGCGGTTTCCGGTTTTCATCGCACCGCCTTCGACGAGCAAGCGGTATTCAAGAGATTGGGAGCGATTCCATAGAACGAGCGACACGCATCCCTGTACGACTCCACAAAACCGCTTGTCACTGCGCGCCATCGCGCGTTATTGTTCGACCCAGGATGCCCAACGATATTGATAAGCACCGTTGATCTGGGAAGGGGACATCGGACGGTGTTCATTTTCTATAGATGCGCGAAGGTTACCCAAGGTACGGCGTGCCATCACGCGTTATCATCCGTGCATCATCAAATAATGATATCTATCGGATCATCTGAAGCCGAGCGATGTGCTCTCCGCCGTCGGATGGAAACGGTCGTTAGCGATGGGCCCCAGTTTTAAATTATATTGATTGGGCCATCAATTATGTATGTGGGGCCGAACCGAAAGGTCTATTTAAAAGCCATTTGATAAAAGCGCTGGTTATTAATATAAAGTTCTATTATATATTTAATTTCCAAAATTTGTGAATAATGTTTATTTATCAAATTCCATGAATTTGATAAATAAAATTCCAATAAAAGAAAGAAAACCATCAGCGTCTTACATCACTGCGGGGGGCTCTCAAGGTACGGATGAAAATGTTGGCTGGTGCCCCCGCACTCAATCTCTGCCAGTCAACTCGGTCAACTGCGGAGGCACTTGTCTCGATATCCGGTGCGCAAGTTGTGGTCGCGGGTTGGGTCATTTGATTGTTATTGAAGAGCCCAAAAGGTTATATGGATATATATTACTGATGAGTCAGCGGCACGTTAATGTTACTTAACCTTGGCTATAATATTATTTGGCAGAGATAAAGATTACCTTTGGGACGATTCGTGCATGGAAGAACGAATATTGGGATTGCAATTTGGATTGGTTCAAATACCATTAGTGGTTGAGTTGTTTTCTACTCATGGTATTGATAAAGGCTAAACTATATAAGGAGAAGTGAATTATACTACAGCGGGTGTAAGCGAAAGGGTTGTTAATAAATAAATCTCTTTAAGAGATATCTATATATATGATGCACCTATGGATATGATCTAGAAATTATGAATCCCTACGATGATCAGAAAAAGAAATGATGAAGACCAGTCTGAAAATCTGATGAAAAGTGGCCTACAAGGTATGTTGTGTGGAAGCTGTTAGATCCAGTATGAGAATTGATGAAACATGGTCCACAATGGTGCTAAGGGTCGAAGCTTTCAGTGAGGGGGTTGTAGCTCCCTTCCAGTGGTAGCTGGTAAACGAGAGCAGGGGGTTGTAGCTCCCTTCTAGGAGAGGCTGGTAAACGAGAGAAGGTTGTAGCCTTCTGCAGGTGGGTGCCTGCGTGTTGGTATAATTTTGCGCCAGCACTAAAATTGTAAGAAGTTTTCTTTATAATAAATATTGAAGACAGAGATGACAGCAATGGTGGTTTTCTCCCAAATTGGATTTCCACCTTAAGTACTGGTGTTCATGTGTGTTGCTTATGTGTGATGGTTCATTCTGTTATTAATGTACATGCTTACGGCCTACTAATCTTCTGATGAATGAATAATGCAATAATTTATGTAAAGAATTAAATGCATAAAAATATTTCTGATAAAAAATTTTCAGTCAGCTCTAAATACTGATTCACCCCCCCTCTCAGGATTTTTACCAACATAGGGTCCTCCCATTTGGCCTATGTAATGCTCCTGCTACCTTCCAGAGGGAAATTATGGGAATATTTTCTAATCTAGTCGATGATAGCGTTGAAATATATAGGGATTATTTTACTCCATATGGAAATTCATTTGAGGAAGGGTTCGCCAATCTAGAGAAAGTACTCAAAATATGTAAGCAGACCCATGTATCTTTGAGTACAGTCAAATGCCATATGATGAGGGAATAAGGGATAGTATTGGGACATTTTCTCTTAGCTGTCAGAATTTGAGTTGATCCAGCCAAAGTAGAGGTGATATTAAACTTCCTAGTACCAAAAACACCCACACAGGTACATAGCTTCATTGGTTGTGCTGGTTATTACAGACGCTTTATAGGAATTTTTTCTAAAATAGCACATCCAAATTTTCAATTGCTAACAAAAGATGCATAATTCTTGTGGATTGAAGACTGTGAGACATCTTTCATGAAAATTAAGGGGCTGGTTTGTAAGGCTCCAATCCTCCGAGGACCTGATTGGCATTACCGTTTTACATACATGCTGATGCTTCTCAGACAACATTAAGAGTTGTTTTAGGATAGCAGGTAGAAAAAACACCATATGAAATTTATTACGTCAGTTAATTCCTAATGAACTGAAGTACACAGTGACGGAAAAAGAATTCCTGGCTATCATTTATGTTGTCAACAAGTTCTGACACTACATTACCGGGTATCCTACTTTTGTACATACTGATCACGCAACAATCAGGTATTTGATGAATAAACCTATCACTCCTGGTCGTATTACAAGATGGTTTCTATTGATTCAAGCATTTGATATCAAAATAGTAGATAAACCAGGAAAAGATAATATAGTTGTTGATTTCCTATCTAGAATGGATAACAATAGAAAATGCACACCTATAGACGATAGTTTTCCCGATGAACATCTTTTTGTAGTTTCTACTAAACCTACGTGGTATGCAGATATTGCTAACTATATTGTTACAGGGAAAGTGCCTCCTCTTTTTTCATATAGGGAACAATGATAAATTATTCATCATAGTGCCCGATATTCTTGGATGGCATGGTACCTTTTTCATACAAGAGCTGATAAGAAGATTCGGCGATCTGTATCTGAGGATGATATTTATGAAGTATTAAATGTTGCCTGTGATGACCCTTGTGGAGGGAATTTTGTAGAAAAAAGAATAGGCCATAAGGTGCTACAAATGGGATATTACTAGCCTTCTATCTTTCGAGATGCACAGAATTATGTCAGGAAGTGTGATAGTTTCCAACGTATGGGGCAGCTGGGTCGAGCTGATGAAATTCCTTTGTAGTTACAGGTATTCCTCGAGCCTTTTGAGAAATTTGCTATTGACTTCGTTGGACCCTTTAACCCACCCTCCCATAAAAATTTCCACATCTTGGTTTGTACTTATTACGTGACTAAGTGGGTAGAAGCAAAGGCTGTTGTGAAAGGAACAAAGCAGGTGGTCTCAGATTTTCTATTTGAAGAAATTTTTTCTCTTTACGGTACTCAAAGAGATATTTTTTGAGATGGAGGAGCATAGTTCACATCACACATGGTAGCAAAGCTTATGCAAAAATATGGGGTCAAGCACAGGGTGATATCTCCATACCACCCCCAGGCGAATGGACAAGTGGAAAGAAAAAGCAAGACATTGGAAAATATCATGACAAAAACTGTGGCATACCATCGTCAAGATTGGGCTCAAAAGCTTCCTGAAGCTGTTTGGGCATACATAAAAACATGGTGGAATAAAACTGGGTTTTCCCCATTTGAGTTGGTTTATGGGAAATCCCTATTGTTTCCAATAGAATTTGAAATCAGTACGCTCATAACAGCTCTTGAAGTTGGTTTGGATCTGTCAGATACCCAGAAACACTGACTGGCCCAGATCAATGAACTAGATGAAATATGTTCAATGGTTGTCCAGAGAAATACTGCTATTCAGTTGCAGAGAATGAAATGGCGCGATAAGTTTATTAATAATAAGGTGTTTCAGAGGGGAGATTAGGCACTACTCTATTACTCCTGCTTTAAGGATTTTAAGGGAATGCTTTGCACTCGCTGGATGGGACCTTACGAGGTGGAATCTATATTTGATAATGGAACTCTCAGGCTAGTCATGATTGATGATACACGTGCTCCATTCATAGACAATGGACATCGCTTGAGATTCTACCACCGCCCAGCCTTTAAGGATGCTTTCATCAAACACCCCTCTGAGAAATCTAGTTTGAAGGTTATCAGCGCTCGACATCCTTGTCCTAAAATAAAAAAGAATAAAAAATAAAAAAATAAAATATATAAATAAAAAAATGAAAATAAATAAATAATGAATTATATTGTTACTATTTACCTTCTTATCTTTTTGCAGGAGTTACTACTCTGGAGTAAAAATTAAAGAAATTTTTTTCTTAAGTATTGGTTGTTGCTACTCATAATGTTGTTACACGGTTGTTGCTACTCATGGTGTTGTTACATGGTTGCTGCTACTCATGGTGCTGTTACTTGGTTGTTTCTACTCATGATGTTCTTACATGGTTGTTGCTACTCATGATGCTGCTACTCGATGTTGTTACTCCTTGATCGATGATGTTACTCCGGTTGCTGCTACTCATGGTGTTGTTACTCCAGATGCCGCTACTCACACTGCTGTTACTCCAGATGCTGTTACACCAGATGATGTTACACTAGATGTTGTTACACTAGATGTTGTTACTTGCACTATTGTTACTTCGGATGTTGCTACTCACACTGCTATCACTCCAAATGCTGCTACATTAGATGTTGTTACTTGTAATGATGTTACTTTGGATTCTGTTACTCGCACTACTGCTACTCCAGATGCTGTCACTCTGGATGCTGCTACTCATACTATTATTACTCCAACCACATCATTATTGCGTTGCCATCCCACCAACTGTCACTTCATCCAAGTAGGCCGTCAGGTATGCCTCCATGTGACTTTTACCGATTTAATTAAATATCCCATGTGAAGACTTTAATGCCGCAGACGGAAAACTTTAAGTTAGGGGGAGTGTCGTCATACTTTGATGATAGCATAATGATGATTCTGTAATCCATTATTATAAACCCGTGTGTAGTACACCCTACGATCCTAATCAATACTCCGTATAATCATTAAAGGCATATTGGGATTCGTAACACGTCCTTTCCACCCCATATGAAATAATTTCTATTTTATTCACCCCACGAACCATATTTTTTTATGATTTTTCTCAGTTTCCAAGAATTACCATTTGTATTTACCGTTACCATATTTCATTTTCACCATGTTGTTTTTCCAAATTTGGCATCCACCATTTCGCTCAATGGTCTGTTGTTCCAAGAAGTGTTGTTACGAGTCCCCACAGTATGGGCGGATTGGCTGTGCGACATGAGCCTAAAAACACAGCTTTGGTCTGCAGCGATCCAGAGGTATGGTAGATCTTTGTCAATGCAGGGTGGGATACCTACATCGACAATTTGCGGGGGTTCGACAGGGGAATCAAAATGGATTTTTCACTTAATTTAGATGAGAATCACTTGCGAGTCAGAGGACTAGAAGTTCCTGTCACAGAACAGGAAATTGCAGAGGTTAGTGAACTGAGACAGCAAGGGAAGCAATGGTTTTCTTAGAGAGTTTCTCTCCCGAAGTTTCCCGAATTATTCTTGCAGGTAGGGGAAAGTGTTGTTCAATTGGGCAGCAGATATGAGCGCAAGACTGTGCCATATCCTTGGAATGAAGTCGCAGGTTTTGTAATGAAGTAAAAAACTTGTGAAGGTCAGGCCACAACTCTGTTTAAGTATCATTTTAAAATTCTAATGCACCTTCGATTTCCACAGGCTTAAGTGCATGCCTTAAACATGCCCTTCTTCCTATTGAAACAGTTGCAGCACATGGCACATTCCGCTTGATGTTTGCACCGAATGCCAGTAGTGCTCTCCAACCATGGATTGGTGCGTTTAATGGTCATGCATGCAATAAGAAAACTTCGGGTCTCCTACGTAGAACTCTGTGGATCCTTAGAAGAAGAGATAGCAACTGTTATTGTTGCTAGAGAAGAGGAACCAGTCTCTACAGCTAGTTTAGTAGAAGAAGAACATTCAGAGGGAATTGATCAAGAGGAACCCAAAGAAATGGAAATGGAGGTTGATCAGGAGGAACCCGAAGAAGTGCAAATGGAGGTTGATTAGGAAGAACCTGAAGAAATGAGAATAGAGGAGATAATTGGCGACATTGTCGAGGCTGCCATAAAAGAACTAGCCTTGCTCGAGGAGCCCACAGATGAAGGAATTATGGATATCATGCATGAAGTCGAAACTATCATACTATCGTCGAATTTTGTCAATGAAGAATGGGTGAGTGAAATGGCGGAGAGAGGAATGGCTAGTGATGTTTTTTTGCAAGAAATAGTATCACCTTCCCAAGCAGATATGGATGTTGAAACAAGTGGGGTCACCACACAAGAACCACCCCCGATTCGGCTAGAACAAGGAAATAAGGAGGAGTCAACCTGCGAAATCGTTTCTATCCCTCAAGGACTAGTATCAACTATGGAAAAAGAAGCAATTCATGTGGAACGAGAAGGTAGAGAAGGAATAAATCGAGAGGTCGATACCATCCCACAAGAACTAGTATAGACCCTAGAAGAAGAAATCATGAACAAAGATCAAGAGGACAAAAGGGAAAAAAGCTTCAGAATCAATGTGCCCCACAAGAACCAACATCGACCCCGGCTGAGGTAGTAATGTGTGAAGCTCTGGCTTAATCTAGAAATGAGGATGATGAATCTATCCCCTGTTCTTCGTTCCAGTCCATGATGCCTAGAGGGGCAAGGGGATTCTGCTCGCCCAAATGATTAATGGAGGAAGTAGATGTTCCACAAGTGCTTAAATTTGTTGACATAGCAAATATCAACCCAGTCATTGTCGAATATCTGTTGGAGCACTCAGAGGCTGGCAAGGAAGACAAGCTTCCTGTGGAAACACTGGAACATAGAGTGGTCGATGGAAATGTTGACGAGACGACAGGAGTCCATGAAGGGAATATAGATGAAGAAGCCCCATAAGATAGAGAGCCCAACCAGAAAGGCTTAATAAAATAATCCACTGAGAATACCGACAAAATTCCGCTGCCTCCTGAGCATGTCATAGGCCCAGAAACTGAATTTATTGTCAAACAGGATGGATTGAATAGTGTGAGAAGAAAAGGATACCTATCAAGAAGAGGTATCAACTACAATTCATTGAAACCATGAGAGTGAAAAGGGAGGTTCAGGAGTTGAAAAGGCAAGTTTCCTGGCTGAAAAAGAAGGTAAAAATCCACAAATGGAGGGCAATAAAGACAAAAAATGAGGTCTCCTCTGCAGCCACACAGACTGGCCCAATTGAAGAGTTGTTTGAGGGCTGAGAATTTTTCTTGGTCGCTGAAATCCAGAAGTGGAAGCCTGTTACAAATAAACATAGGAAAGAAACCATGTGGGTTAGAGAACAAGCCATCGAGGTCGTCACATGATACATAGATCAGTTATATAAGGCACGACTAGAACAAGCTAAATAGAAGGCCATAATAGAAGAATTGGAAAAACAAGTGCAGTTGTTGCATTCAGTTAAGGAGAGGATGTTCTCCCTGGCACAACAAGTAATGACCTGCAAACCTCCTGCACATAGCTATGCCTTATTCCTTCATGAGCAATTTCTTTTCTTTTGTCTTGAAAGTATATATAAGGAGACTTGGTACAAGATTGAGGACCCCATTCAATTTCTCTGTATTTTAAAAATTCATGATATCATAGGACAACACTTAATGTGCGATCTCTACATGCATGGGTATTTCTTGAGGAATGATAATTCTTTTAACCTCGTTCCATTTGTGGGGAACATTCATTTATGAGCTTTTACCTCCTATACCATCAATCAGATTAAGTGGAGAAATGAATGGGTTACATTTGAAGAAAACCAAGTTGGAAGGTCATTAATGATGAGGAAGGAGCATGGCCAGTCCTCAAACATTTATAACAAGAATTACACAATTCAACATATTGAGAGGCATAGAGAACACATGTTGGCAACCCAAAATGGTGTGCTGACCTATGTGTCAGATAGATTACGATGTTCTGTAAAGAAGCGTTGGATAGTTGTCAAAGAAGGTGGATGTTGTCATCCTCAGCTGTCAGAGGATGAGAACCATTTGGGTCACCTAACTTTTCATGGGCTCTATAGAGGATGCCACGTTTCGTAGCATGCATTCATACCTTTGGGGTGAGATGGATGGGACTGAGGTTTCAGTTTCCCCTTATCTGGTTGCCAGTCGAGAAATATACTCATGCATACAATGTTAATCGAGATTGGTGGAAGGATGTTGTTTTTATGGAAGCATATAAACCCCCGGGGATGAAAATGGCTGAAGAATATGATCTCACATAGATTCATGCCAGTCACAACCAATCCATTCCAGATCTGAGGAGACGAAGAGCTACATATTGACATGCAGATAGACAAGTTGGGGGGAGATTTTGGGTACCATATTTGTATACATTTCTCTCCTATTTTCGCCCACCTTTATATCTCTTTGTGTCATTATTATTCCTAAACACATGAGGTAAACACCTTTATCCTACTTTACATTGGATATTTGATTAATGAAGTATTAGTCCAGGAGGTTTTACCTTTTTGAAATATTAAATCTGATGTTTTGACAGATTTAGAAAAAGTGGGAAAAGTTACAGTAGTGAGTCGTGGAGCAACTCCTAATTTCCAGCGTTGCCTCCACTTGCTGCTACAGTGCAATAGACTCTGTTTCACCCCAGCTACATTTAAAGCTTTGTCTTGGTTTCCTTTTTGCAATTAGGATGTTGTTGCAACAAATTGTATAATTGTAAATATGTAGTTATTGAAGGAAATCGGGGGATTTTCAGGAACGATTGTATAAAGAGGGCCCGCAGGCTATGAATCGGGGTTAAGCCCATTACCTACATATTTTGTAATAGTATATTTTGTAATTAACTGAATGCACATAATCCTACGGTTTCATCTGTAATTCATGAGCTTGTCTCAGCCCTAATCAGAGAGTAGGGCCCACCCTTCTGATCAGGTGCTGCATTTCCTTTCCTTTCATTGATTTTATGTTTTAGTTTGATTCTGTTATTGTTGTTCCAGTGTAATCTTTCAATTGTTGTGAATGTCTTTTTAATTTTGCAATCTATTTAAATGTTTTCATAGTAGTCTGTGTGTTTATGGATTTAAACTTATGATCTACAACAGGTCATGTGATTTCTCCTGTATATACTATGCCATTAGTCTTGAAATAACTAACACCCTCGGGTTGATAATTTATGTGGGAAAAGGGTTGAATATTTTTCACACCCGGACACCAACATAACTCACGAAGAGGCTAAAAGGGTTTTGTATGACTGCCACTATGGAGCGTGTGGTGGTCATATGTCAGGGTTTTCCACAACCCAAAAGATATTGCGCGCTAGTTATTTTTGGCTACCATTGTTCAAAGATTATATTATTACGGTCCAAAAATGCCACAACTACCAAATTTTTGATCGAAAGATGCATGCACCTCTAGCTCCTCTTCACCCAATCATTGATTTCGGTCCTTTTGCAAAATGGGGCACTGCTTTCATGACATGTAACCATCACTCGGCTGGGGGGCATGGGTATATTATTCTCGTTGTAGATTATTTTACCAAATGGGCCGAGGTGATGCCTACATTCACGAAAGATGGAAAAACTGCATCAAAATTCATATTCAATCATGTGATTGCTCGTTTTGGTGTACCTCAATCTATTATCACATACCATGGAAGTCATTTTCAAAATATAATGATGATCAAACGTTCCGATCAACTTGGCCTCTGCCATGATAACTCTACTCAATATTACCCACAGGCTAATGGTTAAGTTGAAGCCACCAACAAGGTTTTAACCACCATGATTAAACGAATTATCATAAATCACAAATCGAATTGGCATACCATTTTTTTTTGGCACTATGGGCATACCGAACCTGAGCAAAAACTGCTACAGGGTTCACTCCTTATCAACTGGTCTACGGTTTAGAAACTATGTTACCCATTGAATGCGAAATACCTCTCTTCAATTAGCCATTGAGTTACTACCAGCTACCTCTGAAGAGGAGAAACGCTTTTTGTACTTAGCACAATTACATGAGACTTGGCGCACCGTTGCATTAGATACCGAAGCTCATAAGAAATGTGTGAAAGCCGAGTATGATCGAAGTGTTACCCTTCATGTTTTGTCAGAAGCTAACCTAGTATTAGCATACGATCAAGCTAACAATAAGCTAGGTGCTGGGAAATTTCAACCGATGTGGCATGGTCCCTAGATTTTCAAGCATGTGCTTGCAAAAGGGGCCTATGAATCGACTGATTATGATAGGGTCTCTTTAGATAAGCCCAGAAATGGTCTTTATCTTAAGAGATATTATGCTTCACTTTCTTGTGAAGATCTCACTTGTACATTAGTTACATTATAGTTAGTGTGCCTTAGATTAGATAAGTGTGCCTAGATTAGGTTTTATGTTACAACTATCACTGCTTATCTTCATTATTCTTGATATTGTAGATGTTGACATCCATTCAAACATACATTGAATTTGCTGATGGTGTCTGTCATAGTACATGGAATATTTATTCCACGGCCTGGGTTATCTATTCACCCACAGATGAGTTAGTTTTTATGCGTCGGGTAAGCCTTAGTCAAACAATGAACAATATCGCAAAATATAGTGTAGTCATTGAGTTATTATATGATTCCATTTCATTTGGCATTCGATGTTTGATCATTAGGTTGGATTCATAACTCATTGTATTACATTTAAACAGGGCATATGCAATTAAAAATCTAGTGTTATTGAGACTATTTCTGAAGGTTCGTCTTTTGGAATGACAGTTTGATTACATCGAATATCAACATATTTCAAGAAATTTAAACACATTGGTTGATGCATTAGCTAATCGTGTTCTAAATAGACATTTGCAACATTAAAATAGTAAACCAAAATAAGATTTGATACATGTTGAACAAGATACTCAGAGAAAGTAGTAATATCATATATAGGTTTTTTTTCAAAAAAAATATTACTTCTTCTATGATCATGGGTTCAAACACCTTATGGTCTAATAGATACTGATACAAAAAACAGAACATGTCAATCCACAATGATCATCCACTATCCTTGATGATGATCATGGTAATAGACTATGGCACGTGCCACCTTGTGCGGGAATCTCCTAAACTGTCTTGGAACACCTGTAACATGTCTTTGAAGTTGGAGAGGAATGCCATTTGTTCCTATCTTGAGAATATTTATGGTTAACCTCTACAGGTTGTGTTCCATATCAGTTAGGATCTCTGCTTCCTTATCCTATGGTGGTGCTATAGGCTCTGCTTGATGCCTATCAAAGCGACGAAGTGTAGTTGGTCGTCGTGGACCAACATCTTAAATTAATTATTGTTATCGATATTGGACGATAAAAAACAAATTAAAATTAGATTAAAAACATCAAAATAGTTCACTTACTTGATTCATCCCACTATGCTCCTAGAGGCACAAACATCTCAAGATCACTCTGAAATGTATACCTGCATAGGGGAAGTCTTCGATTGTGAATACTTCGTTCCTTAGCCACAAAAAGTATGCCAGAGTGAACCGAATCACTAAACTTCCATCGCCACCATGGCAGGCCATTAATGCAACCCAACGTACCATCCAAGGTTCTCGATGTTCCCCACAATCTACTGGAATAAGCTGAGGGGTGAGAAGTGGGATTCTCTCTAAAGAAAAAGAAATCAAAATGGCGCCATAAGCAAAGTTTTTCAACTTTGCGTTCTTTTCTCTAGTTAATTGGCCTTTCATATTGGCCAATACCCCTTCACACCAATTCAATATGGTGCCTCTGAAACACTCTACATCAGTTTTCATTTGAGATTTAGTGTCTACATGTGGAGCTGCACTCCCACACAATCTGGTTACCGTAAATGCAATCACTTTGAGATCTAATCACAAGATAGTCTCAATGTCTATGTAATTATCCTTTGGATCTACCTCATCACTGCAATATTATTGTTTGTAGCTAGCAACGGGTATGCTACCTTGTCTAGCCCCAAACAAGGATATGTTTTCTCCTCTCCGGAAAAATCTGGTGTGAAAATAAATATCCTTGAGCTCAATTTCGAGCTAATGGTCACCAATTATAAAGCAATGATCTTGAACTTCCCATGTATTTACTAGCCATGTCATCAGCTCTACTTGTGCTTTCATACCTTGGATCGCCCAGAAATTATATAAACCACAATTTTTTAGCACACGGATTGTTGCGGTATCATTCATGGCTTCATTGTCTAAAGCCTCATGCTCACATTCTCCCCACTCTAACATGGTGGAATAACCTTTAAATAAACACACTTGAAAGTTAGAAACCATTGGAATGTAAAATTTGAATCATTTTTAAGATAATTTTTGAATTTTGAAATGGTCACGGTGCCTCCACAGTTTTTGTGAGGAGACAACGCGGACTTCCACATGGGCTCTACAAAAAAACAGAACCAGCTCGATAATTTTCTTTTTATAAAATTTTCAGGGTCCGTAGGTAGCACGCACATGACCTGCGGACCTCGAGAGCACATTTTTGAACATAAATTCCTCCCAAAAAATGAAATTAAAGCTAAAAAAGAGAATTGAAATGGATAGAAATGAAGATTAAGATGATGTGGATTACCTGGTTCTGACAATTCACAGAATGGACGATCGGTTTGCTCGATATTAGCTCCAGAAATTGTTTTCCAAAAGCTCTCAATTCACTGCTCTGAAGACAAAAGGTGAAAATGATTTTGTTTAACTCATTTTTATAGTTTCTGGATGAATAAAATATTATATTTTATTTATTTTCACTTTAAAAGGCTATTTTTCGATATTTTTACTTGTTGGAAACATGTATGCGTAATCTTTTGAGTTTTTGTTCAGGATACAAGATTTGGTTAAAATAATTATTTTGGCGCTGAGTATACTTTTATCACTTTTTCAGACTCTTGAAAATTATGAAAAAGTGAAACCCTAGAGTTCTCTTTTAAGCCTTTTTCAAACTATCTAAGTATGGAAAGATCATCGAGTACTTGACTATTTGAACTCGTTAAAGGAAATGAGCAGTCATCCCTTCAGTATAAGTTTACCCCTTTTTTGAACTGAAATGGAATATTTACGAAAAAGGTATACGTTGACTAATCATAGTCAATAGAGTTCTCTCCTGTATTATTTTATCCTTTTTCGGGCTTGAGAGAATAAATTTACGAAAAATTACAACCACAAAGTCTACTCATGTTTTTCTTCTGACTCCCTAAAACTGAAAAACGCCGAGTTTCTCCTACACTGGACTCGTTAAAATTTAACAGTAAAGGACCTGTCGATTACAACAGGACCGAAAAATTCCTTCTTAGGGTTTGATTTTAATACTAAGATGGACTCATCCAAAGGATGAGCTTACACAAACAGGAAAATGTTATCCTCCTCAAGCTTGTCAAAAATAAAGAGGTACTTTCCAGTAGTGGTGGGGGAAAAGTGAGAAAAATAATCCAGTTGTCATCCTTGTTGAACAAAGTAGTATACCACTCTTGAACATGACAATTTATCACACTTGTACCTGGGTTGGGAAATCCTTTGTATAACACCTAATCAAACCACATTGAAAGTCTTTAGCCAGTTTCTGGGTATTAGCTTTAGGTCAATTGTTACCAAACCATCTGCAGTGTTGTTATGTGTTCAAGAGATAGTTCAAATAAACCATTCATTGCAAACATTTGTCTCCATTCATGTTAACCATCCCTCTGTCAGTCCTTGCAAACATTTCTTCAAAACTTGATCTAATGGTTTCGTGTTGTGGGATTTCCTGCGATGGGTCACTTTCTATCGATGACAGCTCATCATCTAGAAAGTTGATCTAGAATCCTATCAGTACCTTGGGATCTGCATGCCCTAATGGAAGTTTTCTCACCTTCAATGACACGTTTCATCATTGACCTTCAATTGAATGATTCCGTGAAGTGTTCAACAACAAATCATTCATTCACACTTCGTGGATTGTACTGAGTACTTTGAGAGCCATTTCCATTATTGGTGGTTTATCTCACACTTGTTAACAATTCAAATCATTGACTGGTAATCAAGTGGTTTCTACCTTGTTCAAATTCGACATAATTAATCACATGGATAGAATCGTACTAGTTCGGGAAGCAGAAATCAAGACCCTGGATCTAGTTTCCACCATCCATGCTGTGAGAAGTTTTACTATTCATGATGCACTAGACTACTTATGACAGATGGTTGCACCCATATTGTGCCTACTATTGATGTAATATTAAAGTCATATATGTACTAGAAAATTTAGTTAGTTTTAATGTTTTAATTGAAAGTTTTTACAGTTTTTTTGACTAGTGTGTCTGTAATCTAATCCTCAGAATGATAAAGCACTTCACTCTTTAGAACAACCTCTGACTTCGCACTTTAGGGGGAAATTCGTTACATGTTATTTTGTCAGCATGACATTTAACTATCCATATAGGTCCATCACTACCTATATTGTGCTCCCTTAGAAGCTAAAAACCCTAATGTTTCCAAACCAAGTCTTGGAATTGGAGAAAAGCTTATCAAAACCCTTAAAAGTCTACCTCCACACTTTTCCTAGCCATTTCCAACGGGTTCGCGGATACTTTTTCTATAGCCTGCGGCAGCTCCCACATGTTTTGCTAATAAAACCTAGCGACCCCCGTAAAAAGTCAAATAACGGAAAAAGTAAGTTCTAGAATCCAGTTGGTTGAATATTCTTCCAACCGGAAGCTTGTAGAGGTGCGATCAATTCAAGCTTTATCCCTCCACTCATGGAGCTCTATACCTCCACTCATGGAGCTTATACCTTGGTCTATGGAGCTCAAATCTTTTCATGAGAGGAATCCATCCCCCTCTTCATGGATCTAAAAAAATCTCCATTTCCTTATAAATTGAGCTCATGTTTCAGTCTCAAGTGTGGACATACATGTTAGTTGTTGAAGAAATTATCAAGACAACATACTCTCTAACTAGTTGTTTTTGGCATGAGAATAATCACGCCGTTATGTCCATAACTCCATGCTGGTTCAAAGAGAGGAAGGCTTGTCAAATTAAATGAGGAATGATTGTTTTGGAACCCGGAAGAAACTTGTATGACATCAAGGCATCAGGTTGTAAAGTTACTCTTTTCATTTAGGATAATACATATGGATCTATTTTTCTCATTTAGTTATTCTTGTGCTTATTTGAATAATTCAATACTTAAACTCCTTGATCACTAAGTTAGATTAGCTGTTCTTAATTATTATATGTTGCAAGTGCTTTGATTATTTTGTCTGTCTTTGATTTCAGATTCTATTTACTAAGGAAGACTCTTTGGAGTGACTGGATAAAGGACTGCATCGAACGTTGGATTTCAACGTAGGGGCATGTCGTCTTTATTTCTTTATAATAATTCTAAATTGAAAATAATGCAGAGAAAATGATTTACAAATGGATGTTTATTTCTAAGTATTCGTAGAATACTAGGGAGATCGCTCGTGTCTGCAAGAGGGATAAATCTGCATAACAGTTTGTCCAGAAAGGGAAAGAACATTTAGTCTGTGGATTAAAGAAAGCCTTATATGGGCTAAGACAAGCACTGAAGTCATGGTATTAAAAAGAAAGATTCATTTTTTCCGCAACACATTACCATTAGAAGTAAAAACGACCCTAATCTGTATATTGTGAAAGATCAAAAGGGACATATAGTGTTGATTACTTTGTATGTAGATGATCTAATTATTACAGGAGATTATGTTGTTCTAATCAAAGAAATCAAGGAGCAAATGTCACAAGTGTTTGAAATGAAAGACCTTGGTGAGCTAATATATTGTTTGAGTCTTGAGATCTCGAGAGATTTAGGACAAAATTTTCAATCCCAGGGTAAGTATGTCAGGGGTCTACTCGAAGGATTCAGGATGGATCAGTGTAAGGCTACAACAGTACCATTACAACAAAACATTAAAATTCAGAGTGAGGATCCCTCTAAAGAGGCAGATGTGACACTCTATCGATATTTTGTTCGGAGTTTAATCTACTTAACCACTACTAGACCAGATTTGGCTTATGCATTTACTATGTTAAGTCAATTTATGTCCAAAAACTTGAGAGTCACTAGATTGCAGCCAAAGGTGTTCTAAGCTATCTACAAGGAACTAGAGATTATGTATTATTTATACTGACTCTTCTGATGTTAGATTGATAGGGTTTACAGATTCCAACTGGGCTGGAAATGTAGACGACTGAAGATCCATAATAGGCTATGCATTTAACACTAGATCTGAGGTGATTACATGGAGTAGTAAGAAGCAGAACATAGTTTCCTTGTCCTTAGAAGAAGCAGAGTATCAAGCAATGTGCATAGCAACATGTTAGGCAATTTGGTTGCAGAGACTTCTCTAGGATGTCGGGGAGGAACAGAAAGATGCGACAACTATCATATGTGATAACCAGATCTCAATCAAACTCGCTAATAATCCATTGTTTCACAAGAACACCAAGGAAATTGATACACAATTCCATTTTGTCAGGGAGAAAGTTCAATCTATGGAAATCCATCTTGTATATTGTAAAGCTTGTGATAATGTTGCTGACATTTTCAGTAAGCCTCTTGGAAAAATTAAGCTTTAAATGTTTAGGGAGATCTTAGGTATATTTGTGAACCCCTTATCCATTAAGGCGCAGTGTTAAGAGATAATGGAGAATCCTTAATTGGTGAGATTTGGTTCATAGAACCTTAGGATATGAATTACTTTCTATTTTTAGATTAAAAACTCGGAATCTCCAGGGACTGAAAAATGAGGACTGTGGAGATTCTGAGTTTTGAATATAAAAATATACACCAAAGAAATCTACTTTCTATTTATTAGGGTATGGTTCTGATGTAGGGGCATTAGGCTCAATTAAATACTTTGTATCCCAGTAGATATACGGGGTCTCATGTTTTTACTTTCTCATGTAATTATTTATATTTGAGTGGTTTTAAATTGAATAAAGAGAGGAAATTGTAAATGTATCCACATGGCTGGAGAACATGAGAGAAGTCGATTAGTTAGGAGAGTATGAAGAGTCAGTTTCAGTTATCTAGGGAATTAGGCTAAATGGAGAAGTCCAAGAGTTGTCAAACTATCAAAAGCTAAAACGATTCATTAGGGTTCTATATAATTGTAGGCAAAAGTCATTAAGAAAAGGGGGATCAGACCTGTAGATACAGAGAGACAGAGTAGCAAGGGAAAAGGCCATCTGATTTGAAGATCTGGCCGAGGATAAAAGAAAGTTTGTAAGTAATCTCATTTTGTATATGAAAGAGTCTTCTCGGAACTATATGAGTATCATTCGTTTTAAATTCTGTGTGAGCGCCTTCGGATCTTAACAAACGATTGTATGGGCAATGAATAACATGAATCTCTGTGTAAATGGTTAACTATAACCCTGCATGTGATTGAGAGAATTGATGTTAGGGAGAGAAGAAATTCCACTCAATTATATGAAGATATATACCTTGACTGCATCGATCACGGAAGGATCGATTTCAAAAGTAGAGAGTCGGAGCCAGATTTAATCACAATTGATCTAGTAGTGAAGAAATGTTGATTGTTTACCTTTCAATGAATTATTGTTCGAAACCAAATCAAGTAACAACAGAGTATTGCAGTTGATAGAACGAAAATGCGTGCTGAAAGGCTTCGTGTATACCTGGTAAAAATCGACCCATTGAGGACGCATATCACAGAGAGCACGAAGGCACGGGTCGAAGCACTTCGTGTAAAAGATGGAAGGAAAACCCGCGAATATGGTATCCCAAATACCGTAATGGGTTCGCATAGCTATGAGACGGGAGTCAATATGTATTGGTAACCTATACTGTGAGCCAAAGCGTAGCTGAGTCTGAATGATGGGGGATGTTATTTAATCTATGTTCATATGAAACCTTAACACAGAAGTCTAATGTATGAAGAACCGTTCGTATGGAACCAAGACCATTAAATCAGAGTCATCGATGAAGTAAATTGTGGAAGAACGGAACCCTGAGTGAATAGGGGAAGCAGTTTTGGGAGACAAAACCAGCAGTCTCGCGCAAGAAATAAATAGTAAGTTGATTTTGATAAAAGAACGTGATTAGGGTCTCCGAAGGACGCGTGTCCATAAGTGGTTTTCAGAAACCACTTACATCGCGCAAATTCTGAGACTTAAACCTAGCATCATTAAATTAAGAGATATTGATTCACATCTGTCAGATGGGTGTCGAATCAAGGACTTGAACGTGATAACAGATGGACTGTCATATGGCAACCAAGTTGCATAGTTTATGAATTAAGGTGAGTGGGCCCGAACGATATTATGGACGGTTGGGTTGTTTCCAAGTCGGAGTTCCAAGTAGGTGAATATGACATAAGGTAGCCAACGTAACTGCATTTTACTGTAAAATTTCGATGAGATATGACTAAACCAAGGTTATTCAGTTAGCCATGGAATTAACGAAAGGCTCGCATAATTGATTATATAATTGTGGACCATTAACGTGAGGATAGGTGAGTATATAACGATATGGTGATATGTATGCGATGAGGTCGGACTCTTCAGGGAATGATTGGGTATTGAGCGCCCATTAAGGTTAGTGCTTGGGTCGTCAATTAATTAGAATCCTACTAAGGGTTCGAGCCCTTGAACAATAGTAATATACATGTTGGTATATGATGAGCCTTGGTGTTAATACATAAGGTCGGGTGACGGTTGCATAACCAAGGCCTGCGGTAAGGCTACAAAAAGGGGTACTTTGATTTTGAAATGAGTCAAGAGTAGGGACCTTGCTTAATTGGGTTCTGATGTGTATGGGTCGAGCATTTGGAATATGTTGTGGGTTTTATAACTTCAGAAGAAAAGCTCCACATTATAAAAATCTGGGTCGTAAAGAATGAATTTCATAGCCATAAGAGTATTATCTTAATATCTCAAATCTGAGAGATTTGAGATATTAAAGCTTCAGATTTATTATTGTGAACTGCCAGTTGAGATTAAATTGGGGGCATAGATTCAAAATTATTTGGGTACAAGCATACGGTGAGTTATTGTTATAGATACAGAGAGTGAATTTGGGTGAATAGAGAGGAGGCCTGGGCATCAAAGTGGTATCAGAGCATCAGGAGTAGCTTTGTTTGAAGCTCAAGTTTTGAATTAATTGCATGTAGGAAAAGAGATCAGGTTTTTGAAGACTGATAGAGATTGCAGCCTACAGGGATACAGTGAAGTTGATTGCAGAATTACAGAGTCCAATTGGAGGAAAAGTGTTTTGAAGACTACAGATTTGAAGAAGGAAAATCAGATTCTGAAATCTGATAGGTAGCATACATATTTGTAGTGAACAGGATTTGTAGAGTGAGTGGAAGACAAGCTCATGTAGAAATCTTGCAAGAGAACAATTTTAAATCTGATGTGTATTTTATGTTTTCAAAATTGTGGTTGCTGAAAGTGTAGACATAGTTTGATAAGTGAAGGCAGTGAGCCTGATATTCAGCTAGAGGCTGGATAAAGAGGACAATTGCAGTGTTCTCAAGAGAAGGTGAGCAGTGTTTAACTCTGATTGAAGGATTGTTTGCAGAAGTCAGAGTGCAAGAAATTGAGAAATCTCAGCAAGAAGCAGATCACAGCTTTGAGAGAAGTGAAAGAAGAGTCTAGCAAGGGGATTCTGAGTGAAGAAAAAGTGTGGCAGAACCTGGAAGATTCCCAACAGAGGTTGGATGAAGGAAGAACAAATGTGTTCTGGAGAGAAGTTGCAGAGTGAAGCCTAGAGAGAGCAGAAGAGAGTGCTCAGAAGGTTCCAGCAGATAGGGGACTAGTACTTGCAAAAAGCCGGATCCAGAGGAAGGGATTGGTGAGGTGATTTTCAGCAAGAGAGCTTGTTGTTGCATAGGCTTAGTGTAGCTTGTAGGAGAAAATGGCTACTTATATCCACAACCGATATTGCAGGGGTTCTGAGAGAGGCCACAACAGAAGAAAGAAATAAGATTCCAAAGCAAATGGCATGAAGAAGAAATCCACTGATCAAGAATGGTGGGAAGAGATAGCTGAGATTACAAAGCAATTTTATAAATTGCAGAGGATGATAGAAGAAAGCCAGAGAGTTGGTTGGCTCGTGAGGAAGAATGTGAAATGGCAACCATTACAGTTGAGGTTGAGGCAAAAGAATATTGCCTTATTGAGAGAAGAACTTAGAGCTGCTGAGTTGAAAGAAGAAATTTATGCTTGTGAAGCAAAACAGAGCACAGATGAAGAGTGGAGATCCGTAAGAGATCTTATAAGACATGATGAAGACTTGAGGCAGCACGAAGCTTGTCTTGCTGAAGAGGAATTCATTGAGGATTTCCTGAGTTGTTGGACAAGCCCAAATGATGTAAGCGCTTGTGTTATTGAGTTTTACAAATGTAAAGTGATGACAGACTCCACAGAGGAAGAAGAACCTAGAGTTCTTCAGGCAAGGATGGAAATTGAAGATTCCATGTGTAGATCTGTTCAAGAAGAAGTGTTTGAGGAAGCACTACAAGAAAAAAGCACATTGGTGAGGGTCATGCTTGTGACGGACCTTTAAGGTCCATCACCAACGTCACATATGGTGACGGCCTTTAAAAAACCGTCACTGTAAGTGTATATAGTGATGGTCCTTTATGGTCCGTCACCAAAGACATTTTCAATGACACTTTTGGTGAGGGTTGTTAAAGGCCCGTCACTAATTCTCTCTTTGGTGACACTTCTAGTGACAAAATTTTAATGACCCTCACCAATGCTCTTTTTGTTGCTTTTGGTGACAGTCAAAAAATGTCCGTCATCATTGATCATTAAAAAACCGTCATTGTAAGTGTATATAGTGATGGTCCTTTATGGTCCGTCACCAAATACATTTTGAATGACACTTTTGGTGAGGGTCGTTAAAGGCCCATCACTAATTCTCTCTTTGGTGACACTTCTAGTGACGAAGTTTTAATGACCCTCACCAATGCTCGTTTTGTTACTTTTGGTGACGGTCAAAAAATGGCCGTCATCATTGATCATTCGAATGAGTTTTTGATGATGCTATGTGCCTGTTAATATATTTTTTTGTCAAAAGTTAACGATTTAATACCATTATTGTGGAGTATTTTTATAATATGTCCAAAGCCATAGTGGTTAGGGTCAGTGAATTTTTTAGAAGTAATTAGTGTGTATCATTTCCCTCAAGTAATAACTAGTCGAATAGAGATTTTCTATGAGTCAACAAATGATTCATATATATTAAGTTTATTATCTAGAAAATTCCCTTTAGATGAAGTTCCACTATTGTGTGTAGGAAATATATTATTTAATACATAATCAAGCTTTGACAATTCTATTAATGAGAAATACCTAACGATCCTCACCAATCTGGGCATGCCTTAAATTAATGCTTTGGCACACACTAACATTTCTTAGCACCCCACATGTATTGGAACATCTTTGTACCTAGAACATCTTGTGATGACACTTACGCCCAAGCACACGGTGACATGCGCTAGCACAACATCAAACTCTGCTAACATGTGTTGGCATGCTGCATATAGTCCCTAGCATGCCCTGGAACACCTTGGTTGAATGCATTGACATACATTAGCACTTGGCACACAATGCCACTTGGCATGTATTGGGACCTATTATTAGTGTGCCTAGCATGTCCCTTTTCAAAAAGATAAAGTCCTGACTTATTAACCCTCTTATTGGTTCTTCCTTTTGTTGCCTTGACACATATTGACATACCCTGGTCCCCTGCACCACATCCTTAGCACCCAGCATGTATTGGCATATCTTGGCACTATTAATTGGCACATGATATAATTAGCACACCCTGGAACTCCCAAGAACACTTTGGGAATTCTTGGCATGCCTTGATATTCCCTAGCATGCCTTACCAATGCTTAACATACCTTGTCAGTCCCTCCTTGGCATGACAACTAACACTCATTAACACTAGTCTCTGGCGCACGTTCCTCATATTCATTAACTTTCATGAATTTTTACTTAGTGCTCCCTTAATGTTTTTTCCTAGTAATCCTTAACACTCATGAACATGCATTATCACTCTCTAGCACACTTTAGCACTCTTCAACATTCCCTTCCACTTCACAACATGCATAACACTAGTTCTTGACACATATTGGCGCTTGGCATGTGTTGGTGCTTGGAAAGTCTTAGCATGTGTGGAATACGTTGAGATGCCTTGGTATGATTTGGCATGGTTTAATATTAAATTTATTTGTGATTATCAGTTGTTGGAAAGTAGATGAGAAGCAACAAAGGAATACTTGGCATTTAGAATGCACTAAGACTTTGCACTTGGCACCTATTGTTGCCTAGTGTTGGTGTGCCTAGCATGCCCCTCTTGGAAAAGGTAAATTGATGACTTATTAACCCTCTTATTTGTTCATTTCCTTGTAGTTTAACTTTTTTCTCCCTTTTGTTGTCTTGACATTCCCTGACATGCATTGACACACCCTTGCACATCTTGGCATGCCTTATCACTTGGCACATATTAGCATGTTTGACATGTATTCCCACTATCTGTCACATCAAGGGGCTGAAGAGAGATGTAGTCCTAAAGTAGGTCGAGTACGAGGGCGAGTAAGGGTTGCTAAAGGGAGGTCATGATCATCCTCCAAGAGCAAGATCATCATGTGAGTGTTCAGAAGAATGTTGCATACCTTAAGGGTCGGTTTACGCTAGGAAGTAGGATGGCATATTGTTGGTTCTCTTCTGGCAAATAGAGCTTAAGAGAGGTTTCTCATGAGAATACGGGCATGTGATTTCAATGGTGTCTTTGTGTGAAGGCTGCATCAAATTCTGAAATGTTGAAATTTGCAACAAGAAACAGTGAGATTGGAAACCAGAAAGGACAAAAAAAAATGCACCCACACTGGTGAGGAATTTTGATGCACCAGGAGTGAGGAATGTGGGGCGTCTAATTTATTTTTCTCTTAAATAATTTGGACAATAAATTGTAATTTCATCTCATAACAACTTGTGTTAGTTAATTAAGTCATGATGACCGAGTTAGCTCAAGAAATTCAAGTACTTGAGGGTCTAGGATGAGGCATCTAGAGGGATTCTAATATTTTTTGGGTCCAGTTGAAATTGATGCATTAGTGGGGTGCAAGTGTAATTAACTCAATTAAATGCGTTAAAATCAGTTTAACTGGTTCTAACTAAGTTATGAGCTAGCGAGAGGTCCAGTGAATTAAATTAGATTTATTTCACAATGAGTGATCAATCATATAACTGATAATTCGCTATTAATAGTTGTATGCATGTCAGTTTCGAGGAATACCCAGTTGAGACAGAGGTTAAAGGGAACATAACTATCAGTTGTATTCAGAGAAAATTTCCCATGTGAAATTATAAATTCATTGGGATTCCATAATGGATTGTGCAAGCAAGGAAGATTGATTTTCCTAATTAATAAGCAGTTAATTCCCTAGCTAGGATTGTATGAGCAAGGTAGGTTGAAGTAAGGATCAGAATTGGCTAAGTACTAGATGGAGTTTTCCTAGATCAACAGGAGACAATTGACAGAGTGCTGGAGAATCTCATCAGAGATTAAGCATTAATGTATTGTTTCATGATTCCTTGACTTAATACACAATAGAGATAGAGGGCCTTTGAGCAGTTTCTTTCCCCAAATACATCATGTTGTTGTGCGATTGATAATTTATTTCTCTTACTTATATGTGATTGTACGATCGTGTTTTGTTGCCACAAATTTTAGGAAGGATTCAATATCTTGTTTTAGTAGATTACAAGATTAGATTGAATCTCGTTGGTTAGATTTTCTACATGGTATTAGAGCAGAAATTTTTTGGGCGGCGAGTTTGCATAGAATATTTGAATATTTTGGTGTAAAATTTTCAAAAACAAATAGGCTATTTGGATTCCTTGCGAAAATCTACCAAAATAGAAAAAAAAATTGGTCAAATCGGAGCTCGGATGAGGGAGATATCATCGATTTAAAATCAACTCTTTTTTAGAAACCTTTTGTAACGTCGGGACAATTACACTGTGCGCGAGTCAAGAACCTATATGTAATTGAGGTACCAGATGCATACAAAGCTTTGAGGAGAAAGGCAGAAGTTAGAGACTTGGTGGTTTAAAGGGAGCATAAATACCTCTTAACATGAATCTTCATGAGAAGCGGTCTCAGAAGGTTGTGGAGTAGTTGCCACAATTGGAGAAGTAGAGAGGAGACTGAGTGGAAGCCTCCACTCAAGCAGAGACCTCCATGAGGGGGAAATTTCGAGCCAGATGGGAAGAGGGAGCAGCCATACCTGGAGGTGTAAGCTGGTGGGGTGATGTGTAGACATAATCCCAAGATAAGAAATTTGGGCAAGGTCCATTGAGATGGCATGTGATCTCATGGATCGAACCTGGCTACGAGGAGCCATAGTACAATAGTAGTAGGAAGGATCAGTTAAATTGATGTAGTCAGATGTCAGCAAGACAGAAATCAGAGTCAGATGTCAAATATTGGATCACAAATTAGAGTTAGCAATAGTTCAAAGGGCACGGATGCAGATGTCAGCAACAGCGCAGAGAATCCAGTACTAGACAGATGCAGTAGCTAGCAGCAGTCAGAAGATTCTGATGACAGATGCATTATACTGAGTAATTTGTTCGGAGGCTATACAATTTTAGGACTTGCAGGTGCAAACAACACTAGAGAAGTGTAGCATGCAGAACATTCCAAAAGTACCGAATGGAGATAGATTGAATTCCTTTCTTGTTGAGAGGGAGTATTGAAATTTGCAACAAGAAATAGTGAAATTGGAAACTAGAAAGGACAAAAAAATGCACCCACACTAGTGAGGAATTTTGATGTACCAGGAGTGAGGAATGTGAGGCGTCTAATTTATTTTTCCCTTAAATAAATTGGACAATAAATTGTAATTTTGTCTCATAAAAACTTGTGTCAGTTAACTAAGTCATGATGATTGAGTTAGCTCAAGAAATTCGATTTAAGGTGATCTAGGTGGATATTGGTAGCCACCCGCCTATTCCACTTGGGCCCTCGCCATTGTCTCTTTCAATTTTTCAGTTTCCTTAATTATAGCACAGTTTACTTTTTTTGTCAGTTTTTCAGGTCCTGAACTTCCGGAGCCATTTTGAGGCCCTAAACGACGTTTTTTGGGCAATAAAGTTTTAGCGATTTCATTGAAATCGCATTAGCAGTTGTAGTCCTCGAAAAGATCTTTCTAACAAGGTATCATGTGCGTCAAACGAAGATCATATGACCAAGTTACGACCTCGGAAAGTTGGCTGCCCAACTAACCCCAACGGGGCCCATAAACTCTTGGTGTTACATCTCCTCGAGTTAGGGTTTTGATTGTTTAGGATTTTATCTTATTTTTAAATAATAAAAAAGACCCTTCATCCTTATTGTAACACAGTTCAGAGGAACATAAGTATCAGTTGTATTTATAGAAAATTTCCCATGTGCAATTATAAAGTCATTGGGATGCCATGATGGATTGTGCAATCAAGGAAGGTTGATTTTCCTAATTATTATGGAGATAATTCCATAGGAATTGCGTGAGCAAGGCAGGCTAAGAATTGGCTAAGTATTAGACTGATTTTTCCTAGATCAGCAGGAGACAATTGGCAGAGTGTTTGAGAATCTCAAGAGAGATTAAGCATTGTATTGTTTCATGATTCCTTGACTTAATACAAAATAGATATAGAGGGTTTTGAGCAGTTGCTTCCCCAGATACATCTTGTGTTGTGCGATTGATAACTTGTTTCTCTTACTTATATGTGATTGTGCGATCGTGTGTTGTTTCCACAAATTGTAGGAATGATTCAATATCTTGTTTTAGTACATTACAAGATTAGATTGAATCCCGTTGGTTAGATTTTCTACATGAAATAGAAGAGAGGGTTGATACCATCTTTCCTTGTGGTGGTTAGTAGGCCACAAGGTCTATGATAAAGACCAACATAAATGGAGGAGGCCTTGCACTGTAATTTAGAGCCATAACAGAAGTTGACACAGGTGTAATATTGACTGATTTAACCCTAGTTTGAGGGTCGACATTGAGATCTGAAGTTCATGTCAAGATTCAGTCAAAGAAATGCCCAGAATCTATGGATCCATATGAGCTAGGTCAAGTCTCTTATGGAGGCAAGAGTCGTGTTTTTTCTATGTGTGGATAGGGTTTGTTCTACAAAAATTAGAAGTACATAAGTAGAATGCCCTGGTTAGGACAGTTTCCTAGCATGTTTAGTTCATAAGGTATGACCTTAAGACTTTGACAAATTTGCGTAGAAGAAGATGGGTTGTGACCCTTAGAGCGAGGTTTATTTATGCAATAAAGACCACAGATCTGGAAGATGGTTTGCAGATTCAGTATCTGTGGAGACAACAGATCCAAAGGAGGGTGGAACCTGAGCAGAAGATTGAGCATGCAGAAGGAATGTGCCATATGAAGAATGGATTGACATGTAGAGGAGTTGATTTTGGTGGACTTTCCATAGAGTTTTAGACAAAGATCTGAAGAAACCTATAAAAAATTAGTGAATGGATTGTTAGTGGTTGATTTGTGACCCTAGTTCAGTCATCTACAGATTGTTAGAAGTATGATACGAGGAGTAGTTCATATTTGTTCATAGATTGGACAACAAAGATCAAATTGTCAATACACAAGAACAATGATCTTGAGAGGACTCAAACCATTGTTAGGTGGTACATTTGAAGAGCCCTAGATGAAGACAATATTGTGGGCCCTAGATCAGTAAAAGGAATTGACTTTGGTTGGGCAGATTGATGGTAGGCCAAGTATAGTTGGAGGGTTGTTAGGTTACTATCAAAGAAGAGCCCTGACTCTTGCTCTGGTGAAGGACAACAAAATTGGTAGAAGGGCAGGTGTATAGGGCCTAAGGATTTGCAGACTTTGAAGGACTAAAGTAACAGTCAAGTGGGCCAACCAACTAGCCCTAGTTCACTATATTGTAGAGGATTGATTCAGTGAGAAGAAGGGCAACCTCCATAGCCTTGGACATCTCATCTTGGAGCTATAGTATGGCAAAAGTGGGCATACCAAAGAGTTGTTCACAAATGGAATTGTGAACAACATGTTACCACTCAAACTAGTAGTGGATCTAAAAGGGGTTCCTAAGAGGGAAACTACTAGGATAAGGGAAACGATGGAGGCTTAGCCCATTGTCACCATAGCTAAGGCTCCTTGCTCTTCACAGACTTTCACCGATGGGTGGAGTCCCAATAGTTTAGGAAGTCACTTGTAGACTATAGGTCAATGAATAGGTGGGAAGTGACCCTCGAAACCCTTTCCCTAAGATAAAATAAAGAGTGGGACTTGATTTCCTTTTAATCAAGGGAATTATCTTCTAGGGAGAGAGGAGGGGGATTGAAGGATTGAGGGAGAAGAATAAGACTTATGAAGGAATGAAACAAAAAGGGTGCAATTCCAGTGAGCTACTTAAAACTCCCCCAACCTCACTAGTGAACCTATGCTTATGAAAATATTTATTATTGTAAATCATATATAACCAAATGCATCAAAGCATATCTAATTCAACTGTAGATATATCTAAAATTGAGCTAGACATGTGCTCATAATCGTTTGCCCAGAAACATAGCAATTGCTTCATTACCTTACATGTTAGATTTACAGAACGTGCATTATGTAGACCTTAGTATGGACAACCATGCAGAAAATCATTTGATGTCTATAGTTTTAATATCCAAAAGATCCAGGGAAGAGAAAAACCCAATGAGTTCCAAGATTTTCATATCTAAAATTGAGCTAGACATGTGTTCCTAATTGTCTGTCTAGAAACATAGCAATTGCTTAATTACCTTACATGTTAGATTTATACAATGTGCATTATGTAGACCTTAGTATGGAAAACCATGCAGAAAATCATTTGATGTTTATAGTTTTAATATTCGGAAGAACCAGCGAAGAGAACAACCCAATGAGTTCCAATATTTTCATCTTCACCATCCGTGGATAACATAATCTTGCTATCAAATGGAATCCATATGCATCAACAACCCCATGGAATCCCACAAAGAAAAATAAGAGAAAAATACACACAATGAACATGACAAAATCCTTCATAATATTCCTAGAAAATGGAATCATGAATCCATGATGCATCAACAACCCCATGGAATCCCAAAAATCAAAATAAGAGAAAAATACACACAATGAAAATGAAAAAATCCTTCTTAGTTGTGGAGAGAGTGCCGAGAGAGGACGAGGTGTGGTTTGTTTTCGTCCTAGCTCAAGTTGTGGCTTGGGGTAGTAGAACAGGACGAGGTTGTTGAATGTTGAATGCGGAAGGGAGGGATATTGAGGCCTGCATCCAACATGGCCATGGGATCGGGGGATGTTTTCTTTGTCCAAAGTAATGGTTTATTTGGTCTTTGGCCTGGACTGCGTGGGTCGGGTGCAGACGCAGAGTTTTCCTCAGCCCGACTTCTTCTTTCGTTAGCGCACACTTCACTGGATCGCCAGTCGGATGGGGGGAGCAGTTTCAGGTGCCTTTCCTGGGGATGTATGAGCTTTGCGGGCCCCAGGGCTTGTGCTGTGTCTTCCTACGTCTTCACTACTCGTCATTGTGGTGTTGGTGCTCAAGACTTCAAGATCCTTCTCAGTTGGGTAATCGTGTTCAACAACTCTGGAATTGTCAGTGGTGTGTTATTTCAATATTATCAATTCAATGTCTAGTGGGGTGTTTCTCAGGTAAAGCAGTACGCATTCCATGGTAGTGCTGCAGGTGGTGTTGGAGTTGGTAATATGCCTCCACAGAGAGGACGGGTCTGCAGGGGGGGTGCCGGGCCACACATGGATGTACGCCAGCAACATGGGGAGCCCAGCTCAGACTCTGAGTCGATTGAGAGTCGCCACTCCGCTACAGATATGACCATGTCTCCAGCCCGCTCATTGAGCCACGTAGAAGTCTGGTCACCTTGGAGTCCATCGTGACCCAGCTGGATCGCATACATCTCAACATTGATACGCTAAGGGAACAAAGGTACGAGGACATGAACGAATTGGTTTCCTATATCAACGACCTCGAGCATGTGAATAATGAGACCTTTGACTCTGTGGAAGGACTCTAGTGCCAACAACAATGCACAAATGACCATCTTCGCACCTTGGAGAGTTGAGTGGAACACATTGATTACCATATGCATGAACGTGATGCTCTCTTTGCTGCACTTCGAGCGTTTCCTCCCAATCTCCATCCTTAATGTGTAATTCTGAGATTTGTAATTTTTCTCTTTTTGTGTCGACAATAACCAAAAACACCGACTGTCTTGGTAGTACACAACTCATGGCGGTGCTGCCAGTGGTGGTGGAGTTGGTAGTATGCCTCGATAGAGAGGGCGTGCCCACAGGGGGGTGCTGGGCCACGCATGGATGAATGCCAACATCATGGGGAGCCTAGCTCAGACTCTGAGTCGACTGAGAGTCGCCACTCCGCTATGGATATGGCCTTGTCTCCAACCCCCTCACTGGGCCACGTAGAAGCTTCGGTCACCTTGGAGTCCATCGCGACCCAGCTGGACCACATACATATCAAAATTGATATGCTTAGGGAACATAAGTATGAGGACATGAACAAATTGGTTGCCTATATCAATGACCTCTAGCATGTGAAGAATGAGACCTTGGACTCTGTGGAAGGACTCTAGTACCAGCAACAACGCACAGATGACCATCTCCACACCTTGGAGAGTCGAGTGGAACACATTGATTACCATATGCATGAATGCATTTCTCTCTTTGCTACACTTCGAGCGTTTCCTCCCAATCTCTATCCTTAATGTGTAATTTTGAGATTTGTAATTTTTCTCTTTTTGTACCGCCAATAACCAAAAACACCAACTGTCTTGGCTCCTCTTTAGGCTTGTTACTGTTCAGAACAAGACTTGTGACAACTCTTAAACCTGTATTACTATATTTTATTGCAATGAGCAAAGCTTGTGCCAACTCTTACCCTGTATTACTATATTTTATTGCAGTGGTAATGTATTTTATTAACACTATGATACTATAATAAATTTTTTTTAACCAAAAATACAAAATTAAAAAATATCATACAACCAATAAACTATTATATATAAAACACTTCTTTTTTTGTTCCACTAACATCATTGTGAAGCTATGGAATGGAAGAAAAAAGAATAAAAAAATAAAGGGGAAAATTTTGGTCTCACCACGTCATTTTGACATGTGACCTTTCCCACTAATAAAAGTAGCTTATCGATTAAGAACGTTAAATTAGGATCCCCTAAGTATCATGGTAAACATCGGTCCCTCTAGCAGTCATTGGAAACCAGAAACCACATCCCAAAACCACTTATTGTGATGCTTAACCTTAAATCTGTGTTGTATCTGCAAACTACTAGGCTTTTTGGGTTTCAGTAGAAGGCTTATGTGGGTTCATTTTATTCTATTACATAATTCTTTGGTTTCAGGTAATGGCGATGACGGAAAATTCATCGAAGGTCACAAACGAATGGAAGAAATTGAAGATCCAAGAGCTGCGCTATGAACTTTCTAAGAGGGATTCAAACCCCGGCGCTCCCGGTCCTTCGCCGACTCAATGCCTGGGAATTTCTTCAGATCTGGCGGAAAATGCCGAAGGCGAGGGCCTGAGTTGGACATAAAATAGGCGGTTCCTCTGTCAAAAGATGCACCAGAAAAAGCTGAGGCAGTTAACGTGGAACCACCTTCTGGAGATGAAACATCCCAACTCAAGACTATCACCAAGAAGTGCGAAGATTCGATAATGGCAGAGTCGGTGGACCCCGTCGCTGCCGTCACGGCAGTCGTGGCATCTGTGGAGAAGCCGTCAAATTAGGGGGCAGATAACGGAGTCGCTGGCGTTGCAGGGCCGTTACAGTTGTCGAACTTGGAAAAGAAGCATCGGCGTGCCAAGAGGTTTGGCTTGGCGTTACAGTTGTCAGAGGAAGAGAAGCGCAATTCGAGAGCAGCAAGGTGAGGGTAAAGATTTTGTAGGCAACTGCTGGTTAATTTTATGTTAGGGTTTTTGTAGTGAACGAAGGGTATGCATTTACGTTTTCTTCAGTATTCATCTTATGTTTCTGTTCGCTTTATTTAGGATTTCAAGGGCTTGCATGTTGAATTTACTGTTTAAAACTTTTCCAAATCTGGGTAGTACGATGTGTGTGTAAAGTCCTATAAAAGTGAATTCTCAAAATAAAGGTTTCAAGGAATACGTTTTTCCTCCTTTTCAAATCAATGAGATTTAATCCTGAAATTTTCAGGGCTTTATGGTCTTCTGTGGTTTCTTGGCAAATTTTAGCCTTATATTATTAGAAATATAATCATCTACTTTCCGCTCGACTTTGCTTCCACTGGTGATGGCCTTGTGGCCAAGAAAATTTGCTATATAAGTAAATAATTTTGAATATTTTAGCCGAAGATATTGTTGTTTGCTTTGTCACTAAATATGCACATTTATAGCTTTCTGTTTGCTTCTATTATGTCACATTTTCTCCAAACTTGCTGTACAAGTAAATAAGTTTATAATGAAGTCTCTAGCCAAAAACTTCTTATCATTCAAATTTCTAGAGGATTATTCAATGGCTACATACGCCAGTAGGGGAAATTTCACTTGCTCGGATACGCAGAATATGTTAAGACTCACAAAAACTAAATAGTGTCCCACAATGTGAAACATTTGTTGTGAAGTCACAGCATTAACTTCCTGCAACAGATACAACTTTTGCATGAATTTAAACTTATTTCTTCGTAGTTTCTTAGTGAGAGTGTCTGTTGTCGTATTGCTAGTTTTAACATAGAGGGCAATATTTTTAATTGAGTGAATTTTTTAGCCGATATGCATATGCTAGAATAAGCCTTTGCTTGGACAAATACTGTCGTCAGGGACGAATCCAAACATGTTTTTTATGATTCCTTCGAGCCCACATATGTTCTTATGCCAGCTTTTTTAAGTGAAAGGTACATCCTGGAGAAACCTGCCTTTATCACATTCCAAGGGTAGTCTCTTACAGGAATTGGACTTGGTTGGAGAGGATAACACTTCTCTCAATCTTTTTGGCTAGAGGAGTCTAGACCCAAGTGCAACCTATTAGTTAAATGCTACTGTTGCCATCAACAGTGAATGATTTCTTCCTTACAAATAGAGAACATTATCATTGTAGTTAATCTGTTTATCTTGGGTGTAACTCTTTTGTTACTGAACATGCTTGGTACCATCTGTTTTGAATTTCAATTTAAACAGTGTTTCCATCTAGCTTTCCTGCCATATGGAAGTGTGGTTAAGGGCCACATACCTTTTGGCATCATTTAGTTATACTTCATTCAACTGCATGATGGTTTTTAAGGGCTTGTATCCATGACTAAGGGTTGTGATATGTAGAATGCATTCCCATAATATTTCAAGGCTTTCTGGCTAGAGGTTTACACATTCAAGTAGAACTTCAAATTGATTGTGATCGGTCATTATTGGTTGATATACTATTTTGTTGATCCTGTTGATTTTTACATTGTAATACATGGCTTCTTGTTGCTTGGTATTTGATCTTTCAGGGCTCATTTACTAAACCTGGACCATCATTCATTTTGATTTTCCTTGATTTCATGTTTTCAACTCCTATGGACTTATTTACCTGATTAACTTTTCATTCTTGATGTCATTTTAGAGCCTCCATTTCTTGGAATCAACTTGGCGTTGTTCATGCTTGATGGTATTTTAGAGCCTCCATTTCTTGGAATCGTCTCATAACATAATAATTCTTTACTTTTGGATAGCTTTACGTGCTTTACTTTACCTTCAAAGTGGAGAATGGTCAATCACTTTTGGGTTATCTACGACTTGTTCATCCCATAGTGTTATTGTTATTGTCTCCGAGCGCTTTAAGCCACATTTAGTAGACTTGGATTTTCATTTCATGTGTCTCATGTCTTCCAACTTTCATTGACTCATTTACCTGTCAAAGTGACATCCCCATTGACAATCAATTCAAGTTTGATCTGCTTATAAGGCATTATTTCCATTCAAATTCTAAGTTGTAAGTTTGTAACCAATCATGATACGTTTGACAACTTTGTCATCAAGTGTGTGCCTCATTTACTGGTATATAGCCACATCTATGCGAACATTTGAATATCCTCAAGAGATCATTTGTTGTCATTCCATACGATGTCTTCAACTTCCATTGATTTATTCACTTGTGAATATCCATCGAAAGTCACACCCCCCTTGACAATCAATTCAAGTTTGATCTGATTATAAGATATTATATCCCTTCAAATTCTAAGTTGTAACCAGTCATGATATGTTGGACAACTTTGTCATCAAGTGCATGCCCTCTTTTACTGGTATGTAGCCACACCTGTGTGAACATTCTAAGATGCTTAAGAGATCATTTTTTGTCATTCCATACTAAATGTAGTGTCTTTTGATGTAGGGAATTGGTGGGAAATCTAGTTTTGTCATTCCATACTTAACTGACTACTTATGATTCCTATTGTTACTCAAGATAAAAACTCTTTGGAACTTTGGTGAATGAAATGAATTGCTTTGTTCATAGGGACGTTTGTTAAGTAGCAGCCCTGGAGCCTAGGAACCTCTAGAAGAATCTGAAATAGTGGAAACAAATGAAATTGCCAGATTTTCTTTATCCTCTTTTTCAACTGAAATCCTTTTCCAATGTTCCTGTGGTGGTGCCCTTGCTTTCTGCATTAAATGCATCTATACCTTGTTATTTTAGCAACAAAAAGTCTAATTGCAAGTGAATCTCATTTTTGTATTAGATCAGCAAACTTTTTCTTGAACTTTTTGTTCCCACCTGCTGAAAGAAAACTCTGTTTTTTTGTTATCAACTTTGAATATTTCTTTCATGTCTTCTCTTGCAGTAGTATGGAGATTATGCAAGGTTAATCTGGGCCCTTTGTCAAGTGAAGTGACCAGACTGTCATAAGATTAGACTAGTAAAGCAATCAAGGTGATGACTGCATGTACATTGGTGCCTCAACTGGTGCCTGCCTCATTGATCACATCTTATGTTGTCATCTTTATTTGGGAAAATTTCCTCAGATATATCTTAGAATGGCAGCTGGATATTTAGGCCGATAGGCCTTCTCTTATGAAAGAGATCAAATTTTTTATCGTCAACACTTTTAATCTGAACAGGACACCTATTCCTGGTTTAAAAAAATGACACTTGGGGTTTCAGATTTCGATTCCTCCAGTTATATTGTGGCCAGATTCCCAAATCATGCCGTCAATTCCGCATATCGTTATGGCATACTCTAAATGAGGCATACTTTATCTCCTAAATATGGTTAAGATTCTCACTGACAGTCAGCAAGCCCCTTCTGCGGACCCTCCATTACCGAGCGCATTGTGCTCGACGGTCTTTACAGGTCGAAAATATACCAACAAATCGCCATTGCTGCTACTGCTATGGAGGTGAGATGCATTTTCATTTTACTACTGTGTTTGTTCAAAGTATGAAATGGAATTGGCTTTTAATGGATCAGCAACAGTTTTGATGGCTGACAAATTAGAGAATGTTCACTCTAATTCTATCATTTTCGAACATAAATAATAACTTTCCACATTATATTCTGAATATCCCGAAGTTTCTGCTTTTCAGAGTCTTACTTCAGGTGAATAGACAGATAAGATGGACCTCGGAAGTAGACAACCATACATTTTATTATTTATTCATGAGAATCTCTGCCTCTGCAACTTTCCATCTATAAATAATTTTGTCAATAGAGCTTCCTTGCTCATTCGTGGTTGTGAAGTGAGGTCCTCGTCGAGAGCTGCTAGAAATCTTTTCGAGTTGTGCCAACATTTTCGTTTAATTGTGTCAGAATATAACATGTAATCCAACTATTTCTTTCGGTTATGGCATATCTAGGAACAAAATCATCAGGCTCCAGCAATTCACCAGTCTTTTTCTGTTGAACGAAGCTTCGCATATTTCAAGCTTTAAAGAACAGTTAAATTTCATATTAGCAGCATGGTGTATTTTTTCTCTTTTCCATAAATGCTGCAGTTTGCACTAATGGAAATGAATTGGCGAGTATTTTCACCGTGAAATTCTGTTATGGAGGCCATTGTAAGGTTTTCTTTTGATGTAGGAATAATCAGTACTGTGCCATCTATGTTTCAGTTCTTGTGTAAAAGGCAAAAATTCCTAGTCTTTGTCGTCTAAGTGTGGAATTCAGTATTCTCGGCTTATGCTAAGTCTCTCATATTTCCCGCCATTGTTTTCTGCTAAAGCTAGAACAGGAGTTCGAAGCTTTACTATTTTCTTTTTTAATCTTTCTGAAAGCTCAGATGACCAGCTTTGCATCTTTTTGTTTCAAATTATCAAGTTTAGAGAGAGATACTGTCGAAGTAAATACCTCATGGCAATTTAGCCCTGCCATCACGAATGCTCGACTTCCATAGCTCTGTTCTTATTTTCATTGCTTTGGCGTCATAAACATTCAGATCTGTCACTATGAATAGTGGATATCCATAATTTTTCTTTATTATTTCGGACCTTAAACCCTGAATACAAAGCGCGGTCTACTTCCCTATGCTTTTTGTGCAGTCTTTACCTCGGGCATTTCATTCAACATTTAGATTTCAAAGAGATATTATCCAACACTCCTGTGCAACTTTTCACCAGCATTTTTGTCATGGAGGAGACTTTTGTGCCATTCCAAGGAATAAAGAATGACCTGAAGGGACGGTTGCTATGTTACAAACAAGACTGGACCGGTGGTTTCAATGCAGGATTCAGGTATTTAGTTCAACACGAGCTAATTAGAATGAGCATGGAAATATATTATGGAACCGAGTCTAAACAGTTTGGCATTTGCTACTGTGAGCAGTATTGACTCCTTTTCTTTCTTTGATTACTGCTAACTTCTACAGTATTTAGAAGTTTTTTGATAAATATTTCCATTTGTTTCTTAAATTCATTTACTAGATATATAGCCAGCACGTCCAAATTCCAATGAACTTTATGCAGATGAATTGTCTTATATGATCTAAAGAAGTGCTGGAATAATGGTGCTTGAATAGGATCCTTTCTCCCACAACATATATATTCTTTGCTTCTGCTATTCCAGTAATTTCTTTTGGAGAACAACTGGACAGAAACACAAGTTGATCTTTTTTAATGACGCTCTGTAATTTGAATTTGTCTTTCTGATCATGACTAAGCATCATTAGTATGAGGAAGGGATAATTTTCGCGATCTAATTGTATTTAATAACCATCCTACATTGTAGGCAAATCTTCAATAGTTTTATGAGAGAAACATAGGACTTACGGGAATGATTATAAGCGTGGATCAGTGAAATATTTCCAACGCATTTCATCATAAAGTTAGACAATCACTTTAGAAGGTCAATGTGCTTAGAAAGAAAATTTGTAAAAATATTGCAAAAAGCTCAATACAATTAGGTGTTAATTTTCTCTTTTATCATCTTGCCAGATGCTTTAAGATTAACAAATAAAATGTGCCGCAGATGGAATATTTACTGCAGTTCAGACGTTGTCATCCACTGCAATATGTGGCATCATTCATTCTCTTATATTAAAAAAAAATGTCTCCATGAAGGCAATCTATAAAGTTAAACACATTGACACATTGAATTTAAGTTCAAACTAATGTTCCCATTAAACACGGGATTGGGAATGTTCAGGTAGAGGAAAGTTTTTAGTTTAGCGTATTTAAGGGCAACTATTAAGACATTACAGGAATTATCTTAATGGAGAGATCCCATTAAGTGTTATTGGAAAATCTCAAGTTCAAGGAAAATACATTTTTTCCTTCATGTCAAAAAACTAGAATTACTTCAAATTAATAATTCGCAAACAATACTCCTATCGGCCTCTCTTTGCACCTTTTGGGGCAACAACTAGTCATAAATATTAAATATCTTGAATGCCAAGTGATTATTGTGCTTGTTACATATTAGGAACCTCCTCTTTATTTGGTGAAATTCGCTCAGACAAATCTCAGAGTTACAGCTTTATTTTCACACACATGTGCCCCATTCTTTTGTTGGTGTTTTGGCACTGCTGGTGTGAGTCGTTTGATCATTAATGCTCAAAATGCTACAAGTAAGATCCCTGTGATTATTAGTTTCCCATTTGTTGATTCTTGCAGTTCCTATGGTATGTTTGACTTCATCTTCTTTCAGAATGTTAAATGATCTTGTTCAATAACAGAATTCCCATTTGCAGCTTCCAGATGAAAACCCATGCTGTGAAAATTTTCAACCAGATCCATTTTAGACAAAGAAGAAAGTCACACTAGCTACAGCCATGGCTCTGGTGTACTTGGAGCCTTCTAATTTACATGGGTGTTTGTTGTGTATTCCTTTGTCTTTTCCAATTAGGTAACCAACCTGCAAATTAAAATAATATTGGAAAAAATTTCAGTGCTCTAAGAGAGATATTGAGCTTGTGTTTGCAACATTAGAGTGCTCAGCAATTGGAATCAGATTTATAGATTAAGGCATGAATGTACCGCAAATAAAAGACATACCATCCACTGAAATATTTTAATTTTAGCAGAAAGAATGATGTATTCACAGCGGGCAAATATTGGCGAGTAAAATATATGATAGAGAATTGCAGTGATTTGGAAATAAAATGCAGGAGTCAACCTTACATAATCTGGAATTACCCAACACTTCCGGACTGTGACTACAATTTACCTATGCAAGTTTCCTGATTATCATGTTGTCTTCTCTGTTGCATTTTACTCTGTCTGTCTTTTTGTGACAATTTTTGTTGTCTCATTATATATTTCTTATTATTTAATAAAATGTATTAAAGACTTCTCTATAGATAAAGGCTAAAGGGATATTCATAAAGCAAAGGTCAGTTAACCTTCCTAAAGTAATATTACATAGACAGTAAGACAACCTTGCTTTCTAGGAGATGCAGGTCTACAGGATATGTGAAGATTAACAAAAAATCTAACATTCAGTATATTTACCTTGCATGTTTTAGTTGATGTATTTCTTATGTTTGCCTCTTGTTAGAAAGGGGTAATTTGGGGATAATTGCTACACAAGGCCTTAGGATAACTTGGAATGTGTGTTACTTGTTTGTGAGCAAAAATTTGAAGTTTATCAATTTAAAATTTTGTTCTTGTCTTGTCAACTCAATGTAACTTAGTGTTACTGCTACCTGATTCAAGAAAAAAACGAAGTTGGATAAATAAGCTTATAGTGCATTGTATGAAGCTTTAAGACCCAAAGTATTTGTTGAAGCCTGAATTTTATATTACCATGTTTGATTGAAAATCTAGAAATATATGGTAGCATTTTTTTCCTTGAGCTTTACTGTGTTATAAAAAGGCTTTTGATGATTTCTATTTTGAATCATTATGTTTCTGCAGTACAAGAAATGCTATAAAAGCACCTGATTGACATGATAGCATGGTTGAAATTGGAAAATGGTCCTGTTGAACCTCATTCGGAGATTATGTTTACATGGAATTTACTGGTCCAGTTTAAGTAGCTTCTCTTGATTCAGAGCTGTGGTAACCCTTTTTTGAATAGTTATGTTGGTGCAGCATAGCTAAATAAGAAAATGCTATAAAATCACCTGATTGGCATGATAGCATTGTTGAAATTTGAAAATGGTCTTGTTAAACCTCCATCATAGGTTATATGGTTATATGAGTTTACTGGTCAGTTCAAGTTAGATTCACTTGACCCACACCTGTGATAACCATCGCAAATAGTCAGTGCACAAATTCTGGAAGCAAATCAATTATTTACGCACAGCAGAAATTTAAATAACACAGAAGCCATAATGCCACTACACAACATAAGCTTTATTTTCATTCATCTACAATCTTTGAAATTCAATCTCCATGCACATACTTGAGGGCCAAGAGCCAGTAAGACATGTTTCCTTTCAAATTTATGCCCAACTATACTTTTGGAACTATTGAAACTGTAGAAAAATTTGGAACGTTAAGAAGGCATTAAACAGTTAAATAAGCCACCTTTGATACTATACATGAGCTACCAGTTTTAGTTTTGGTTCGCATTTTGACTTCTATATAATCCTAGACAAAACAACTTTGAGGCTATATATGAGCTTCCATTTTTGGTTGGCAGTTTGACTTCCATATTTTCCTTCTCCAGCAAATGTGAATCAGTGTTTCAGATCTTGACTCCATGTTGACCTATTTCAGTTCCCAAATAAAAATGTATTACATATCCTGGCAGCCCAAATTAACTTTGGCATTGGTTATGAAGGCACCATGCAGTGATTGTGACTCCAACTTCCACTTCAATGACTTATCAAGAATACTAAGTGTTGGAGTTGATATTTCTTTGAGAGGTCCCAACATGAATCCTGGACTGTTTATCTCTCTCTAAAGTAATGGTTATCAGAGTCTAGTAACTATCAGTCATACAAAGTGTTGGAGTTGATATTCCCTTGAGAGGTCCCAACATGAATCCTGGACCATTTATCTTCCTCCAAGGTAATGGTTATCAGAGTCAATCTTGCCTCTGCAAGTGCCACACACTACCTCCCAACTATGAGGACACATGTGGATCTTCAACCCAACAGGAAAGGTTACAAATCAAAATCGTTGAAAGAATGTAACCCATTCAAAACGTGATGCAACCAATGGTAGTGTTGAACAAAACCAGAATTCTATACAACATATGATCTCTATAACTAAATCCTGATCACAATGTAAAAATTCAGAGCTCAGTTAATATCATTGGAGAATCTATCAAAATTTGTTTTTGGCCGTGAGGATTATCCATGAACCAGTGAGGCTCCTGTAACGTTTTGGATAGTATGACAACCCTGTTTACATTGATTCTTCAGTCAGAGGGCAACACCTCATGCGTGACAGATCATGACAGATCATTCTCAAGACGCATACTGATACTGTAGCTAGCAGAAATGGTTGGTCCTCGAAGGCATGGAGTGCAGTGGATAATCTCTGTATAGTATATATGATTAGCCTTTTGTTCTGGCACTAATTACTGCTGCAGACCTAGAATGCCACCCTTCGGATTGGTGGAAAAATCTTGTTGTATGATTTAGGTTCTAGGGATTCTGGAATTTTCAAGGCTTATGTTGGTTTAACTTAAATGTTCATCATCTCTGTTAAATATATGCTGTATTTTATTTTAAACAATGTTTGGTCATAATGGTGTTTTAAGTTTGGTGGATTGTCATTTCTGGTGCTAATATTTAAAGTGATTAGTAGTTATGGAAGTAATTTCTGTATTGAATGGTCAGTGCACATGGTCCCCAATCTTATCAGTCAATATGTTTAATCTCTTAATTGACAGGAATTATCTTTGGGTATGTTTTATTGATAGATTTGGTGAGTCAGCAAATGGTACTCCAAAACCTACCTCTTCTGGAATAGGAGAAGCAAAAATATCGGAAGAAGAAAAGAGGAAAGCAAGGGCTAAGAGGTTTGTTCTTCCAAAATTCAGGAATTTATTTTCTGTCTTCAGATTCCTGAGATTATGATGATGCTATTTTCCTTATCTTGTGTGTCTAATTTACCGTCAGCTTAATTTGCTTAATTTTTTTTCCAAAATTATGATATGCATTTGTTTTACTCCAGAATAATTGGAATTTGATAATGCCCAAATTATTAAACAGGAGTAAAGATAGTTATTTACTCCGAAGAAATATACTTTATACTAATATTGAGCTTTTCAACTAGAACTCGGGTTACAAAATTGAAAAAATGGTTCCTTTTATTCATGTTTCTAGAACAGAGAACATACCTAGCTGGTGGATTTGGGCATATTGGTGCTCACTGATGTCCTATGGCCAAAACACCAGAGTGGTGAATGGATTTCTAGCTCCTAGACGGGAGAAAGTATGTGTTATCATGTACTGATAGAGTGTCCTATAATCATAATCCTGGGAAAGAAATATTGAATATTTCCTTTCCTCTAAATATTTCATCTTTGTGCATCCTGTCAGTAACAGCTCCATTGAAACACTTGGACGTGCTATCCTAGATTCTCATGGATTATTTGCTGAAGTTAAATTTTATTGGACTGGAATTGGAGCATTGATTGGGTTTTGTGCACTTTTCAACATTCTGTACACTGTTGCTTTAGCATACCTCAACCATAAGTATGACATTCCACTATAAGGTTTGGTTTCCGCTACTATTTCTCTCACCTAAAATTATCTTAAGAGTGAGATATAATAAATTCTCCTCCAATTATAGCTTTAGTGAAATCACAGGCTATTATATCTGAAGAGGTTATTGGAGAGAAGCAAGCAAAAGGAGCTGGAGAAAGAAACCAATAAAAAAAACATTTTTCTGTTCAACTGACATCACAATGAAGGTCTAGTGGTAAGTCGAGCTCTCCAGAAATACTTTAGTAGTTCCCAATATTCAATCTACTACTCACAGATTAAAGTACAATGTAAATGGATATGGTGCTAATTGTAATTGATTAAAATATTTGATAGAGAATTAAATGAGAATATCTATTGCCCCAGCCGTCCCTTCACGCCCCCTCCCGTCCCCTTCACGTCCCCTCCCGCCCCCTCACGCCCCCTCGACCCTTCCAGATGGGGAAACGTCCCCCTTGACGTCCCCTCCAAATTTTTGAAAATTGGGAGCGTCAGGAAACGTCCCCTAGAAGTCCCCAAGACCCCGAATCGCGGGGGGGCGAGGATTCTAGACCCCTAGGGGGGGGGGGGGGACGAGTCCCCGTGTAACACTGATTTTTAGTCTCTGAGTTTTTCACTGCATCACATTCACTCAAATTAGCAATGACAGATTACAAAACTAAAGACATTGTAGAGCTAAAATTCATGTTCCAACAGAGTTCTACTATGCTTGGGTGTTAGATATTTAGTGATCAAATAATTAAGACTTGTAATAGCTCACCTTGTGGAAAGGTAAATGTTCTATTGAAGTAGAAACTTTTTTAGTCTCTGATTTTTTCAGTGCATCACTTTCACTCAAATTAGCAATGACAGATTTGTCAAACTTCTTAGAATCTGTCAATAATGAAACATTCAGATCCTGGACATTTTCAAGAGTAAAAATATCAGTGCCAAGTGATTTCCTAATTTGTGATCCACTATTATGATAGTGAGTGGCTTGTTCACATGCCTTTTCAACTTGTAAGTTGGCAAGAAGAAAAACATGCAGTGTCTGTGTTGCCACTTCCTCATAACCTAGGTAATTAGAAGTACATGTTATTACACAGAATGCACTTCCAACAGACAAATGTTTTTCAAGTGATGTTTTTCATTTGTGTGGAGAAGAATGGCCACCTTCTTTTAATTCACGTGCTTGTATTGCAAATAACGCTTTTTTTGGTGCACAATTAGCTTTACTTGGCTCAGTAATGTCTTTATTGTATAATATAGTACTCACTGAAGTTGTCTTGAGGGAAACAATGTAGCCTTGAAATATCCTCTGGTTCTTGAACTTCAGAGGCCATAAATCGAGTTGTTACACTGCCCATGTAAAATATCTCATCTTTCTCCATATAAGAAGCTAGTTTATGGTTACATGTATGTGCCATATTTTCACTAGTCCATGGTAACATAGAAGACTCCTCTTCTCTCTGACTCAAGATTGTTGATGACAACTTTGTAACACTTACCTGGGCATACTTAGGAGTTTTTTTTTTTTCCAAACACACTCATTATCGTTCACCATTTCCACATCTCTCCTTGCAAACTCCTCTTCCATGACATTTTTATAAACAGATCTTGAATCTTTCAACAACTAATTATTTTCATTGTGCCTGTTAACTAGAATTTTGGTCAGATATTTTCATTTGGTAAGCACATGAGCAGTCTAAATTGAGAGTTTAGAAGCATTTGCACAAATTCTGGAGTTGTTGCTTCTGACCATACATTTAAAGGTCTCAAATTGCTTGATTTATATGTATTTGCACCTATTTAAAGGTCTCAAATTTCTTGATTTAAGGTCTCCTCCTCATATGATGTACTATTTTGAATATTCTATTCTTTGCATATCAAACATTATAAAGCCTCTTGCACACTGTTCTCATCTCTTTTATTTGAACATAATTCCGATAATCATTGCATTCATGAAGAAAGGATATATTCATGTGAAACCATGTCCAGCTGCTTCTCTTGGCTAATGCCATCACCTACATCCCATAGAGAATCTGACAATTGAATGTCGACTTGACCAAAGGCATTGCTTACTTCCTGCTGAGATTGAACAAGAGAATCAAAATCTCTCCTTCCGGGGGTCATTACTCTGTGCTTTGAACTTGAAGTTTGCCTCTTTTCCCTTCTCTTCTATCCCGAGACTCCAAAAACTTGCTGCAGCCCATCCTTTCTGTCTCCTCTGCCCACTGAAATTTCAAAAGCACTTCATCCTCGCCCTTATATGCTCCTTTAGTTTGAAATCCAAAATCATCATTTCCACTATTCTTGTTTTCCATATTTACTTCTGTTGAATTTGTATTTTGTGCTAGGTTATGAGTATATTGTTTTAAATTATTCACTTCAGAACAGAGACCAATCATACAGTAGCTCTGGTAATCCATGATCGAGGACGAATAATTGACAAAGCAAACAATAAACCACATCGTTTCAGAGGTATTCAAAAAAACTTGCGTATCTTTAAAAGTTTTTAAATTCACCCGACTATTCGTACGCTCAGCTTTCCATTCTTTCCTACCTCGTATTTTCAAACCCATCTCCCAAAATATATAAGCTAATTCAGAAGGTAATGACTCATCGAGTCTTTGAAAATACACCATAGTAATCTTTATGTATCCCCAAAAGTAGCTCGCTTATCAACTCACCCAACCCTCGGGTCCAAATAAGTTTTTCTCAAGGATCAAATTAATTTGCTCTTTTCAAACAGAGCTTAGAAGCATTTGCACAGATTCTCGAGTTGTTGCTTCCACTCACACATTTAAAGGTCTCAAATTTCTTGATTTGAAAGGTTCTCCCCATATGATGTGTACTATTTTGAATATTCTATTCTTTGCATATCAAAAATTATAAAGCCTCTTGCACACTGTTCTCATCTCTTTTATTTGAACATAATTCTGATAATCATTGCATTCATGAAGAAAGGATATATTCATGTGAAACCCTATCCAGCTACTTCTCTTGGCTAATGCCATCACCTACATCCCATAGAGAATCCGACAATTGAATGTTGACTTAACCAAAGGCATTGCTTACTTCCTGCTGAGATTGAACAAGAGAATCAATATCTCTCCTTCCAGGGGTCATTACTCTGTGCTTTGAACTTGAAGTTTGCCTCTTTTCCCTTCTCTTCTATCCTGAGACTCCAAAAACTTGCTGCAGCCCATCCTTTCTGTCTCCTCTGCCCACTGAAATTTCAAAATCACTTCATCCTCGCCCTTATATGCTCCTTCAGTTTGAAATCCAAAATCATAATTTCCACTATTCTTGTTTTCCGTATTTACTTTTGTTGAATCTGTATTTTTTGCTAGCTTATGAGTATATTTTTTTAAATTATTCACTTCAGAACAGAGACCAATCATAAGAATATTCTTATTTTGTGCATGCCTGCAATTCATGACTGAGGAGGAATTGACAACAAACAATAAACCATATTTCTCAGAGGCATTCAACAAAATTGGCAGATCTTTGGTGTTTTTTCTAAAATTCATCCCTGACTGTTCAGACGTTGGCTGATTCTTCTTACTTGTATTTTCAAACCCATCTCCCAAAATATATAGCCATCTAGAAGGTAATGACTCTTTGAGCACTTTGAAATTGCACCACATAATAATCTATGCCCAATTATTTGAGTTGCTTATCAACTCACCAATGTCTGGTCCAAACAAGTTTCCTTCAATGATAAAATTAATTTCCTCTTTTCAAATATATTTTAGAAGCATTGGCATAGATTCTGGAGTTGTTGCTTCTGACCATACATTTAAAGGTCTCAAATTTCTTGATTTATATGTATTTGCACCATTTGAACTGAAATATATATTGTGCAAAGTTGTTTCAAGCTCAAAAGTATTATCCCGCCTATAGAAGCCTGAACCCCAATAATCCTCGCAATGGCCACTTTCACTAAGTAGAATATGTGCTTCATCAACATCATCAAACCTCAAACCTCAATTGCACTTCCAAGTTTTTCTCTATAACAATTTCTGTGAGTCCTGCTTGCGACACTCAGCCATACAAAATTTCTTTCACTTGAAAAATTCGCAACACTGAATTCTAAATTAGCCTTGCTTTGTTGTATTTCATTTTTAGTATATTTCGCTTGATTATTTCTTTATACAATCTCCCCACTTTCTTATCCATGTTCTGTAAGATTCCTTTGCACCTCTTGGTGCAATTATAGTTATAAGAATATTTAAGATTCTAGATCTATCGATCCGAGATGGATATTGCAATATAAATCTCATGATTCATGAGATTACTTCATGTTTGATCAGATTTTTTTAATGATAAATGTTATCTTGCAGGAAAATTTCAAAATTTGAAGTCATATTAATTCAGTACTTTGATGCAAATTCATACGCTGATGCAATGTATATTATGGCAATTTCATTTTTTTACAATGACTTTTAGTTTAATTATATCATTTAGCTCAATGCTTTCCATATATTCAACTAAACCTCTGTTGCTTAACAAGACTTTGTCATTTCCATGTTTTCGTGAAATTGTTTATGGTTTGATACTCTCATACAACCTTTATCAAGTTACATGCACCCTCATTAATAAAAACAATAGAATTTTGCTTGCCATGACTATCTTTCTTTGTCATTGTTGACTTAAGAAAGTCTTTTAGCTAAGAAACTAGTTTCAAAGTTATGGCATAACTTGTCATATAAATTGAATAGAAGTTATATCCAAAATGTTAACTTGTAAACTACTTAGTTGGTTTTAGGCTTTCCATTTAAATTGAGTCCAGTTTGAACTTTGAACGAGTTGTTCCATAAACTTGAATATTAAGAGATTTTGGTGTAAGGATTAAAAATTAGCTTGTAAGGCCTCTCAGTTATTCATTTAATTTATCTGAATATAACATTTACTATTAAATTAGAACCACTCAGCACAAATACGTTATAGATCAAGATCATACTTTGTAGAGTGTCATAGAATAAAAATAGGAGCAAGGACACTGAATTCTTTCATTTTTTCTGGTTCTTATTCCTTTGGTGTATCTTTGCACCTTTAGGGGCAATTGCTAGTTTAAAGTCTAATTCTTTAAAGGGTGCTAGCTCAATGGAAGAGCACTTGCTTTACAAGCAGGAGGTTGGTGATTCGATTCCATCGTGCCCTGATATTCATGTATAAGGAGTGATGAAGATCATTTTTTTGTGATGGATGCTCTTTTGACCATCACCAATGAGCTTATGGTGACATATTTCGACCCTCACCAAAATATGAAATGGTGATGGTCAACGAACGCCACCATATATACACAGCAGACTAATAGCATCACCATTAAAGGGCCACACCATAAATCGTTGTTGTTTATCCGAAATGGTGAGGGTCGAAATGGCGAGGGTCATTGTTTGTCATTACAGTCAATATTCGTGACGGAAATTGATGTCACCAATGAGTTTATGGTGACGGTCAATGAACGTCACCATATATATGCACCAATAGTGAAGGCCATGAAAGGTCCATCACAAAAAACCATTGTTGTTCATATGAAATGGTGACAGTCACTATCCGTCATTATAATCAATATTCGTGACGGACCTTGAATGTCACCACAACACATACTTCGGGCGACGCCACCTTTGGTGACGTTCATTTTTTTGGTGACGGAGGCTATTGTCTGCCATCACTGCTCATATGAAATGGTGATTTACCAATATCCGCTACTATAACCATTATTGGTGATTTTAATTTAATGCCGCTCACAACACCTCCATACTTTTCGCTGCATTTTTCACCTTTGGTGACGTTCAATTTTTTGGTGAAGGAGGCTATTGTCCGTCACCATTGCTCATATGCAATGTTGAAGGTCACTATCTGTCACTATAAATCATTATTGGTGACGGACTTTGAATGTCACCACAACACCTATACTTTCGGCGACGCCACCTTTGGTGACATTCAGTTTTTGGTGACGAAGGCTCTTTTGACCCTCACCAATGAGCTTATGGTGACCATTTTCGCCCCTCACCAATGTCCTTTTTTCTTGTAGTGAAGCAACTAAGACTGAAAATTCTTGTGATTTGGAAACTAATTTTTTTTTTATGTTTGCAGGTACACCACTCGAAGATGAACAAGCTTCAGAGGTTGTTGATGAGGAGGAGACATTGAATCTGAAATCCGTTCAGATCAATGTTGAGGTAATGAGATCTCAGGGAGAGATGAAAATTGAAGAGTCCAATGAAGATGTTCAGCAGAATGATAAAGAAGACAGAGAAGGACCAACAGAGGATTGGTCAAGAACAAGCAGAGGCATAAAGGGTTGTGTAAGGTTATCGAAATCTACTCCTATTGAAGTTGTGTAGTTGTATAGGAGGTTGGATTTTCAAAGAAGAGAATTGGAGAAGCAGAGGGCCTATGCACAAGATAAGTTGCTGGAGAAGCAAGGCAAAAAAATTAGCATGAATGGCAATCAAGAAACAGAGGATAAGAAGAAAATGATTCAGCAAAATGAAGGAGTTCATTTTGATTAATCACAGAAGAATAGCATCCATGAAACAGATGTTGGAAAGAAGAGGAGACTAGCTAATAGTCTCATGAGGAATGCAAATCAGCATAATGAGATGATGCAAGAGGATTTAAAGGGGAGTTCTAAACAACATACTGATGTGTTGTCAGAGAAGAAGAAGGTATTGAAGCCTTGGGACTTTACTGTTGATGATTCATGTGTTAATAATGCAGATAAAGAGGAAGAACAGTAGTTGGGAACTGTCAGAGAATTGAAGGAAAGAGAAACTATGTTGGCTTAAAACATAGTGAAGGATCATCATTTTAATATGGTGATTGGAGCAGTGGAGGTGACTCTGGCAGCTGAGGAGAAAGACAGTGAAGAGTTTTTGAGTCTTAAAAGAGGCTTAGAACTGCTAAAGGAAGAATTGGTGACTAGGTCATCAATTGACACCATTGGGTCTCATGGTTTTAAAATTGACAATTTGTTTATGTGTACAGGTGATGCAAAAGACAATTCATCCTTTGGAATTGTCTTGGGAAAAGAAAAATTATTGCTGAAGGAAGATGAGACAGCCATGCCTCATATGCAAGAATTTGTCACTGCTGATGACATGGAAGAATTGGCTAGTCTGATGGGCCAAGAGTAGACTGGAGGGCATATTGTAAAAGCTGCTAAAATAAGGAAGAATCAACATTCTATGCTTTCAGAAGATGAAGATACAGTGACCAAAGGACTTGATTTGATTGCTGGAATCAAGCAAAGAGATGAGAGGCAATTGCTGAATATTTCCCATGAAGAAGAAGAAGATGTTGGAGTTAATTTACAGAATATGAAGGATGAGAAACAAGTACCTAAGAGGTGGTTGAATTGTCTGCTGGAAGAAATTGTACAAGAGGAAGAGATAGCAGACACTGGAACAAAGATGCCTAAAGCTGTGAAGAAAAGAGAAGGACATACTAGCTTGCAGAATTTAATTCTGTTTACTAGTATACTGGAGGAGTATGTTACTGCAAGAAGACAATCAGTTGATGATTTATTTTCTGACAATGGAATTGCAGATGATGAACAAAGTAAAATTGTTGCAGAGGGATAGGAAGTTTGGGAGGCAGCAACACCCATGGTGGCAGCTGAAGCAACATGGGGGACGACATCTGCAGGAATTGTAAAAATTCTAGTAACATTAGTAACTATAAGAGCAGCAATATTGGCAGCAACAGAGATTGAAAGTAGCAGTAGAGGGCAAGCAAATTGCCAGCTAGAGGATAAGCTGGAAATGGAGATTGAATACATTAGAAGACTGATGGTAAGGGTGTCTCCGAAGCAGAAGACATCAGCAAGGAAACAGAAGGATTTTTGTACAGGGAGGACAAAAGCAGATTGTGAAAGTATTATTGGAGGTGATTTATAGAATAAGGTCTGGAAACCGGGAGAATTGCAGAAGAAGAATGATGTAGCTGACGGACAGCAACAAAGCAAAGTATGGTATCCATGAGACAGAGATTAAAGAGACATGATCAGGAGATCATCAACAAATTGAAGCTTGGGAGTTTGATGTAGAGGCATTAGGCTCAATTAAATACTTTGTGTCCCAGTAGATATAGGGGGTCTCATGTTTTTACTTTCTCATGTAATTATTTATATTTGAGTGGTTTTAAATTGAATAAAGAGAGGAAATTGTAAATGTCTCCACATTTCTGGAGAACATGAGAGAATTCGATTAGTTAGGAGAGTATGAAGAGTCGGTTTCAGTTATTTAGGGAATTAGGCTAAACGGAGAAGTCCAAGAGTTGTCAAACTGTCAAAAGCCGAATTGATTCATTAGGGTTCTATATAATTGTAGGAAAAATTCATTAAGAAAAGGGGGATCAGACCTGTAGATCTAGAGAGACAGAGTAGCGAGGGAAAAGGCCATCCGATTTGAAGATCTAGCCGAGGATAAAAAAATTTTGTAAGTAATCTCATTTTGTATATGAAAGAATCTGCCCGGAATTACATGAGTATCATTCGTTTTAAATTCTGTGTGAGCGCCTTCGGATCTTAAGAAAAAATTGTATGGGTAATGTATAACATGAATCTCTGTGTAAATGGTTAACTGTAACCCTGCATGTCATTGAGAGAATTGATGTCATTGAGAGAATTGATGTTAGGGCGAGAAGAAATTCCACTCAATTATGTGAAGATATATACCTTGACTGCATCGATCACGGAAGGATCGATTTCACAAGCAGAGAGTCGGAGGCAGAGTTAATCACAATTGATCTAGTAGTGAAGAAATGTTGATTGTTTACCTTTCAATGAATTATTGTTCGAAACTAAGTCAACTAACAGTAGAGTATTGCAGTCGATAGAATGGCACTGTGTGCTGAAAGGCTTCGTGTATACCTGGTAAAAATCGACCCATTGAGGACGCATATCACAGAGAGCACGAAGGTGCGGGTCGAAGCACTTCGTGTAAAAGCTAGAAGGCAAACCCGCGAAGATGGTATCCCAAATACCATAATGGGTTCGCATAGCTCTGAGACGGGAGTTGAGATGTATTGGTAACCGATACTGTGAGCCAAAGCGAGGCCGAGTCTGAATGATGGGGGATTATATTTAATTTCTGTTCATATGAAACCTTAACACATAAATCTAATGTATGAAGAAGCGTTCGTATGGAACCAAGACCATTAAACCAGAGTCATTGATGAAGTGAATTGTGGAAGAACGAAACCCTTAGTGAACAGGGGAAGCGGTTTTGGGAGACAAAACTAGCAGTCTCGCGCAAGAAATAAATGGTAAGTTGATTTTGATAAAAGAACGTGATTAGGGTCTCTGAAGGACGTGTGTCCATAAGTGGTATTCATAAACCACTTACATCGCGCAAATTCTGAGACTTAAACCTCGCGTCATTAAATTATGCGATATTGATTCACATCCGTTGGATGGGTGTCGAATCAAGGACTGGAACGCAATAACAGATGGACCGTCGGATGGCAACCATGTTGCATAGTTGATGAATTAAGGTGAGTGGGCCCGAACGATATTATGGACGGTTGGGTTGTTGCCAAGTCGGAGTTCCACGTAGGTGAATATGACATAAGGTAGCCAACGTAACTGCATTTTATTGTAAAAGTTCGATGAGATATGACTAAACCAAGGTTATTCAGTTAGCCATGGAATTAACGAAAGGCTCGCATAATTTATTATATAAATGTAGAAAATTAACACGAGGATAGGTGAGTATATAACGATATGGTGATATATATGCGATGAGGTCGGACTCTTCAGGAAATGATTGGGTATTGAGCGCGCATTAAGGTTAGTACTTGGGTCGTCAATTAATTAGAATCCTACCAAGGGTTCAAGCCCTTGAACAGTACTAATATACATGTTGGTATATGATGAGCCTTGGTGTTAATACATAAGGTCGGGCGACGGTTGCATAACCAAGGCCTGCGGTAAGGCTACAAAAAGGGGTACCTTGATTTTGAAATGAATCAAGAGTAGGGACCTTGCTTAATTGGGTTTCGATGCGTATGGTTCCAGCATTTGGAATATGTTGTGGGTTTTATAACTTCAGAAGAAAAGCTCCACATTATAAAAATATGGGTCATAAAGAATGACTTTCATAGCCATAAGAGTATTATCTTAATATCTCAAATCTGAGAGATTTGAGATATTAAAGCTTCAGATTTATTATTGTGAATTGCCGGTTGAGATTAAATTGGGGGCATAGATTTAAAATTATTTGGGTACAAGCATATGGTGAGTTATTGTTATAGATACAGAGAGTGAATGTGGGTGAATAGAGAGGAGGCCCGGGCATCAGGTTCTAACTTTCCTACATCTATGTGTACTATATATTGATTGAGTTGTATTGAGAATGTAGAACGTTCTGTAGAGTCAGACTCTCCTAGCTCAGTTTCTCCATTATAAAGATGACCAGTTTTCTATTAATGAATTCAATGCATCATATTTTATCCGAATGTGCATTTTCTACACCCAATGATTTATCCTATTTACAAATTTTAGTGGAGGTTATATCATATTTCAACGTTTTAGTAGCCTTGAGTATGCATTTGTTACCCCTTTCCTAGGAGTGATTTCTCCTTATTTTTCTGCTCCAAGTAAATTTTTTCCTCCCACTCTTTTGATTCGTTTACCACATCCTTACCTTTGTTATTATTTTCTATTGAATGTTTGTTATTGTTTGCTATTGAATGTTTACGGAATTGTGGCTCAGGTCTCGGACAAAAAAACACTTCATATTTCAAAGTCGATTTATAATAGGTTGGTGTTATAGGTTGTATAACTCCAGAAAATTAATAATTTGACCATGTTTTTATAGCAATTTTATTATTAATAATATAATTCATAAATTGGCTCAAATATTAGTAGTGGTTATCGGTACGTTGAATAATTAAACTTATTTATAAGTTAAAAACAAGATAATGCTCACGGAGTTCACGGAACTTTTAATATTTATTACTCCTTCCATGGCCATGTGAAAATATATTTTTTAACCGATAAATGATAAAATACTATTTAAAACAAAATATTTTATGACTCAAATCTCTATGATAATGATAGTTGCGTAGAATGATCAAAATCGACTGTTTTTTTAAAATGTTAGATACTATTTCAATCAAAATCTTTTATGAGTCAAATCTCTATGATAGTGATAGTTCCGTAGAATGATCAAAATTGTCTGTTTTTTTAATATACTTGAACAAGAGAATTTTATTTTTAATTTAACTTGAACAAGACAATGACTGATGATGGAGTAAGTTCACCGAATTTTTAATCTTTTGCATGGCCAACGTTGTGTGTTAAAATAAAGGTCCAAAACGTCACACAAATTGACATGACAGGTAAAACTGCATCAAATCCAATAGAATCTGTGAATAATCGGAAGAATATACAACTTAGGGTACCTTTGAACAATACTTCGTAATCCTGTCAGAATTCGGTGAGATGTTCTCCATGTTTTGAGAAATAGAGTGCGTATGGTACGCACTGGAATGATGGCAAAGTTCAAAAGACGAGTTCAGATTATATGGAATGTTAGGTACATGCACTATTAGATTACTCAGGTTTTCTAGTAAATGTAGTTCTCACAAATTTATTTTGAACACCTCAGCAATCACTTTATTTTATCTAAAAAACATGTGTTGTATACTAATTACATTATTGTTAACATAATGATCCACTATTTACATTATAAAGGAACCATGTTGTACGTTGTATTATAGTTCATGGTTGCAAGCTGCAATAATGAACCAGTGTTCACGTGAATTTATGAATTTAGGATGCTTCTTTTCTCAAAGGGGGGCCCAAAAGAAAGGACAATTCAATATATTCCTCCACCTTTCACTTGATAAATGTTTATATCCTTTAAGTTCGATTTGAATTGATTACACACGTCAAATAATTTCAACCTCCCTTTCAGTGGTGGAAACGGCTTTTGATTTTTATTATATTGAACTTCTTACCGTGCTTTTGCTCTGAGGTGTAAATTAAAGCAATTATGAAATATCGACATTGGAAATAAGAGAGCCGATGTCATTTTAAAAACATTCCAATAAATAAAAAAATTATTTTATTAAATTAGTTGTTTTAAAAAAAACAAAAAACAAACAAACCGTTTTTATCTCAGTTAAGTAATGCAACTACTTGTTTCTCAAACAAAATAAATTCATTATGGAGTCGTCTAACGAGCCGGAGGAATTGCCCAGACGGTCAAAACTGGCCGGAATCCGGGCCAAAAAAATTTAAAAAATCTTGCAGAAAACAGTGTTTGAATCCTGATTTTGACATTGGAAATGGATTCAGCACCATCAAAAACCTGTAGGACACCCAAAATATTAAACTTTGATAGTTATAACATGGATTTAGAAAAATTCCTGCCGGATTTTCTGAAAATATTATCGGAATTTTCATGATTTTCAGGGCGATTCCTCTGGCTAGTTAGACTACGGCAATTCATTATTTGTTTTTGTTAAAAATAGAGGCGTGTATAAATAGAACAAAATATTTTTTATTACATCATATAAATCAAAGGAATACATCACATATTTATGGTGTTGGTGAGATCTTACCAATTTTAAATATGAACAGAGAGGTTGAGATATTCTCTCAACATCTATTTACAAATCTGCTACTAATTCTAATATAAGTATGGAAAGATTATCTTCCAAAACTCCCTCTTAATTCCTACATACATATTATAACACATATTATAAAAAATATTGATCTTCGTTTCACTGGTCTTCATCAACAACTCTACCCATTTTGTATTTTTTTTACTCCTTTTTTTCTCTCTCCACGTCTTTGAGCTTACATTACGACTCATTTAATGTACACCTGATTCTCACCATCAATAATGAACTTTTCAAGATCAACAATGTTGACAACTCTACTCGTTGGGTCTTTCACGATAAGAGTTGACAAGTGATGAAATATCCCATGGACCAATCACCATCTGTCGTATATTTCGCTTTCAGCTATCCATTAGTGGCTAAGAAAATGGTCTGAATACTAAATGTGTTCAAGAGCTAATCTAACAAATTAACCTACTTCACACAAATGGATCTCATAATGTAACTTGTAGCTCATGCTCTTGAAGCCTGAAGCAGAACAAGACCTGTCAACATATAACAGATTCACACAATCAAATTAGCCATTTGTTCTCTCGGCACCGAATAACTTGAGAATGACGAATGTATTTATATTTCATTGTTCAATGATTGATTCTACACCTTTACATACATAATGCAAAAGCTACACTAATTTCACAACAACAAAGTCAATAATCATGACACTATCAGTTGTCATCGAGGCATTGGATAAGTCACCACATCTCTCCTTGGCATAAATTAAAGATTGTTCATCTCGTTCAATCTTTATCTTGAAGTTTTCTTTCTTCATAAGGCGATTGTTAGATAAGTCAATTCTAACAAAATCACACTCACATATTGAATTGACCAAAATCAATATGTATAAAAATTCAAACTCCAAATAAATTCAAAAAAAAAATTCGTTTCACCTTGACCAAGGATTTCAACCATCACAATGATACACAATATTTCCGCCCGTGCTATCGTCCACTAGAAACACGATGCAGAAGTCAGCGTGGAACTGAAGCCACAGATCCTCGTCTCGTTATGTATCATCGTCACTTTAGAGCAGAGCCACGATAGGGCGGTGAGGCAGTCGTCATAAGAAACCGGGAGGAGTTGTTTAGGAGCAAGCCTGTAATTCAGAAAAAAAAAAATTGCGCCTAGCTGTGTCCATTCTAACACATAATGTGTGACTAGTCTAATCATAGAAATCATCCTTAAAATATGTGGAAGGACGCAAAGTCGACCAAGTCGAAGCATAGAGACTGTGTCTTCCACACAGACATCCTCCAACACTTCCGTATCTATCTTGCTACCGGAGTACAAAGTATATAAACAACATATCTGTGAGACCTCTAATTAATCGATATCTCTATGACGACACATTACTACGACGGATCGACATGATTGCTCTCGATTCCATGTCTCACTCTCCGTTCTTGGTGATCTACGCAGAGCGAGAACCATTTTCCGAAAGGTTTTCCCAAACCAAAGTAACAATTACAATTTCACAATCTCCTCTATGAATTCATCCTTGGAGATTTCAGAGCACGTCTCCACACGGACTTGAATGGTTTTCAAACTCTTCCTTACACATTTCAGAATATGCTTCCACACAGATTTGAACGGTCAGGATCCAGACCATATATAGATCAACAATTTGCTACCTCCCTGCAATGTGTTTCTTTGACACGGACAAGATCGCACTCAACACAAAAAAATACACAAAACTAATACTTTCACACAAAACTAATACTTTCACACAATGTTATCTAACTTACACCTATGTAAAGACAAATAATTTAATCTTCATATTTTTCTCATCCTTCTGGGCTCTTCATAAAGAGAGTCAAGCCCATAGAAATTTTGATACCATGTTAAAAACATAAATGTGCACATACAGAAAAAATAATTTTCATTACACCATATAAATCACACAAATACATTACATATTTATAGTGGTAGTAAGATCTAACCAATTCTAAGTATAAATAGAACTATTGATATATTCTGCTAACATCCATCTACAAATCTGCAACTAATGCTAATATGAATATGGAATACTTATCTTCCAATAGTTTTGATATTCAATACTCTTTGTTCGAAATCTATTATTTATTTTGATAACTTTTTATTAAATTCTTAATTTATAAATAAGTGAGATATTAGTAGTATCGTTTTATTTTTAGTAAACTATGCATATCATTGCCAAAATATTATATGTTTATCAATATATTCAAATGTTGACTTAGATATTAAAATAAAATTGTTTTTTTAATCCCGAGGCCTTCTATTTAGAGTGCTTAAACGATGAAAATGTCCTTTTGTCAACTTACCATGTCCTTTTGTCAACTTACCATTGTGTAACGGGAACATTGTTAACCACTAACATAAACTTTCTAAAATCTATGGAACATTATTTACAAAACTATATTTATATTTCTTAAAGGATGAAAATGTAATTTGGTCAACATACAGTAACGGGAACATGCTTAACCACTAACATAAATTTTATAGTCCTAGGAATCTATGGAAAATTATTTACAAAACTCCCACTCACAAACGTCCAATTCTCTATTAATTGTAATGAGTATTCTCATTTCCTTATTATCTGAATTTTTAATAAAACTTTTAAATGAATAAACTTTTAAATATTTTATATTAAGTGTCATGTTAATTTTTATGGTATTTTTTATAATTTTCATATGTCAAATTATAAAATAATTTTATTATTTTAAAGTTAAAATAATTTCATGTGTAAAAAAAAAATGTTTGTGTACTTTATTTCACATAAACATTTTCTTTACAAAACTATGTTCCAACATATATTATGTCTTTCACATTTTTTTTAATTAGAAACATATTATCGATTTCCTATTATACACTTGTTGTTTTGGACAATTAGTTTTTCCGGTATATAATTTTAATATTTTTAATCAGAAAATAATTTTAATATGTTAACTTTAATATTATTTTAAATTGCATGTGTTTAAGGAAGTTTGTGTTACTTACTCGACACTAGTGCATTCTCTCTACACAACCATTTTTCCACACATACCTCTCTTTTTCACAACGCCTATCCTTGACTCTTCCATGTTGTTCTAAATAATTCTTTCTGCAAATTTATAATTTTAATATATTTCATGTGTAATAATTTTAATATATTTCATGTGTATAGACCAAAGTTTGATTTCCTTGCTCAGCACATGCATTCTCTCCACACACTCATTCTCTCACACATCCCTTCTTCCACACATTATTTATTCAGCACATATCTCTACTCCATACACGTATTATTCTACATTGCTACTTTTACATTTGCATCTTTTCTTACAAAATTTATTTAAAAAAATATTATATATATAAATTAAATAAAAAACATTATATATACAATTAAATAACTATAACATTATTGATATATTTCACTTTCAACTCAAAATATTTTTCTATCTATTTTTCTATGATAATTGATATATTTCAATCATCATTCCACTACAACTGCATAGAAAAAGTAATGTTTTTCATATAAATTTATCTTAATTAATCTTACGTAAATAATACATAATTTAACTTACATTACTCAAATAAGTGTATTTTAGAAAAAAAGAATTGAATATTCTTCGTAATTTGTTTGAAAATCAAGAGATTAATGAGATTTATTCAACCCTTAGTCCACTCGATTCTACTCTTGAATTTATGTCTAGATTGAATCAATTTTTTAAATTTATATTGATTTTCTTGTTTTGTGACCATTTTCAACAAACTAATTTTAATTTCAAGCCTAAGAGGTGCATCTACAAAGCATAAGCACATACCTTGAATTTTAGTTTCAGTGGATTTTTTCTACTTAAATGGGATCTATAGACCCAATGGAAGCATTGAGGGATTTATAGCCAGTCCAGAGACATTCATGTCATTTCCTATCTGTGGGAGTAAAATCCTGTTGCCAAAATCGTCAACTCCGAAATATATAGCTTCTGTTGGAATTTCTGAATATTCCAAACAACAGAGAGGAAAATAAAATCCCTCTGCTAACACAAAGATTAACAAAAATGTTGACAGAGATGGAGAAAACACCTCTATTTCATTAAAACAAAAGTCTGTTACAATATGAAATTATTTCTATAGAACGAAGTTCTAGATTACAAAAAAAATGTTTATGTTGGCTGCTATAAAACACAACCTTGTACCAACTTTGTTTTCTGCTCTTTGCCTTTTTTGTTTTACACAATCACTCCGTCTTATTCTGCCTTTGGGTAAAATTACATTTTATACAATGAACATGGCATATGTATATTACTTTTATGTTTCATTACAATATTCATATATATTGTAAATATAATATATTTATAATATATATTACGAAATATTTATCACCAAAGTTTAAAACAAAAATATGAAACTTATGTCGTGGCGAATAATAATAAAAAAAATTAAACCTTATACATTCCGGGGATTCAAAATATTATACAAATGACTGTTTCTTTACCCCATGGAAACACTTTGAATGGTCCATAGGAGTGATGACATTACCTCCTTCGGTGGCTCAATTTTTCTCTTTGCAGCTCATGTTGGATGCCGCCGGAATGAGGTTGGTTGCGCGTTAAGTGTCATTTCCAACACTCCCCCTTAATTACAACTGTTGTTCTCTTCCATACCCAGAAATTTTCTTAAATAATTAAAACTCTTCTTCCCCAATGGTTTTGTTAATATATCAAAAAATTGCTAATCTGTTCTATAATTATTCAGAACTATTTCTCCATTGCTCACTAACTCCCTGATGTAGTGATACTTTTCTTTAATGTGTTTCATTCTCTTATGAAACACTGAATTCTTGGATAAAGCTATACCTGAGATATTATCACAATAAACTGTTGTGCCTTTTACCTGTTCATGACACAAAATTCTCAACATTCTCCTAATCCATACTACTTGACATGTTGCGACGTAGCTGCCACATACTCTGCCTCTGTTGTAGATAAAGCCACAATTGGATGTTTCTTAGAAGCCCATGAAATGGCTCCTAATCCTATATGAAAAACATATCCAGAGGTGCTTGTCATGTCATCTGTACTTCCATCCCAATCACTATCAGTATATCCAATCGATTCAAATTTTTCTAAAGTGGTCTATAAAATACCATAGCTCTTTGTTCCTTTCACATACCTCAAAATTATTTTTGCTACTTTCCAATGTGCCTCATTTGGCGTTTCCATAAATCTGGAAATTAAACTTACAACATGTATAATATCTGGCCTAGTTTCAGACAAATACATAAGGTTGCCAACTATGCTCTTGTACAAAATTGGATCAAAATCCTTACTGTTGTCTTCTTTGCTTAAATTCAATCCCATCACTATAGGAGTAATTATTTCTTTGCAATCATGCATCTTAAATGTTTCTAAAACTTCTTTAACATAGTTTGCTTGAGACACAACAATTTTATTTTAATTTTTCTTTACTTCTATTCCTAAGAAGTATCTCAGCAATCCCATATATGTCATTTCAAATTCATCTTTCACAATTTTAAAAAAATTCTCAATGAGGTAAGCATCATTACCTATGAATATCACATCATCAACATACAAAACAACACTTAGCATCTTACCATCGTTTTCTTTGATGTATAATGTGGGTTCTCCTTCACATTTCTCAAACCCATTTTCTAGTAGATAAGCATATATCCTACTGTACCAAATCTTGGTGCTTGTTTAATCCCATACAGAGCATTCTTCATCCTGCATACCTTGTGCTCCTGGAATTTTTTCTCATATCCCATAGGTTTTTCAACATATACCTCTTCCATCAATACTCCATTCGGGAATGTTTATTTCACGTCTATTTGGTAAAATTTCCACTTGTGTTGTGTTGCTATGGACAACACTACTCTTACTATTTTCATTCTTGCAACTGCTGCAAAATTTTCTTCATAATCTCTTCCTTGTTGTTTGTTATAGCCTTCGACAACAAGTCTGGCCTTTTGCCTTTCAATATTAACTTCAACATTGCTCTTGGTTTTGTAAACCTATTTTACTCCAATTAATTCCTTACCTTTTGGGAGATCAACCAATTCCCATGTCTTGTTTTTCTCTATGGCATTTATTTCTTTATCCATAGCATATATCCATTTCTTATCTTTTACTTCTTCTTCAAAATGAATAGGATCCTCTACATGAAAATACAATGAAAATAAAGAGTTCATACCTTCATTTGCTGCCTCTTTCTCATAAACTTAATTCAGACTTCTGAATCTGGTTCCTCTTTCACTTGCTGAACTTGTGCTTGTAGAATCACTCAAATCTACTCCTTATGATGTGCTTGATGAAGCACTGTCATCACTTCTCAAGGGTGTTATCATACTAGCTTTTGTTGTCCCTTGCTGTCCTTGTGTTGGTGGAGGTGGTGTTGCTAATGAGGGATGTCTTTCAGCCATTTCTTCCTCATGATAATCATGAGACAAAAAACTTTTCACATTCATTGTTTTCTCAATGCTTCCATCCCAAGCTTCTTCTTAAATAAATTGTACATCTCTACTTATCAAAAATTTCTTAGTAGATGTGTTATACAATCTATATGCTTTGGATTCTTCATTGTATTCAACAGCTATGCAATTATCCCCCTTACTTTCCAACTTCTTCCTTAGCTAATCTGGAATGTGTGCATAAGCCACACAACTGAATACTCTCATGTGGGTGACATGTTGTTTCATGCCGCTCCACGCTTCTTCTGGAACTCTGTTCATAACACTTTTTGTTGGGCATCTATTCAAAACATATGGTGCACAATGTACATCTTCAGCCCAATATTCATTTGGAAAATGTTTTTCCTTCAACATGCTTCTTACCATATTCATGATGATTCTATTTTTCCTTTCAGCAACTCCATTTTGTTGTGGTGTATACCTTGCTATAAATTGTTTATGAATCCCATTTTCTCTGCAAAAACGCATAAATTATTTGGAGATATATTCTCCTTCTCTGTTTGTTCTTAAGACCTTAATGTGCTGCCCACTTTGATTCTCTACAAGAGCTTTAAAGTGGCAGAATTTCTCAAACACTTCACTCTTCAACTTCAAGAAATAAACCGATGTTTTTCTTGTGTAATCATCAACAAAGGTCAGCATATAGTGGCTTCCTACTAATGATGGGGTTTGCATTGGTCCACACAAATCAGAATGGACTATTTCTAAGGGTTCCTTTTCCCTTATGCTCTTTCCGGATGGAAAGATTTCTCTATGTTTTTTTCCCAAGATGCAGCCTTCACAAACGTTGTCTGGATTTTCAATCAATGGTAATCCCTTTACTATTCCTTTCCTATGCAACAAATTCAGACCTCCAAAGTTGAGATGTCCAAATCTCAAGTGCCATAACCAGTTTTGATCTTTTTCTTCTCTTTGGAATGTCTCTTGTGTCACTACTACCATTGTAGCTCCTTCAATCAAATCTACTCTCATTTTGAGAGGAAAAATTATGTTTTTTGTCATCTTCACTTGAGAAATCCTTTGCTTTCTTGGTGTTATATCCATGATGGTACATACATCATCCTCAAAGAATATATTGTAGCCTTTATGAATGAGTTGTCCAATGCTCAAAAGGTTACACTTCATACCAGGCACATATTATACATTTGATATGGATCTCCTTTCTCGTTTCTTTGTCATTACACTTACTCTGCCTTTATCCATGACATAGAATTTACCATTTGTCCCCAATGTTACTTGAGAATTTACATTTTCATCAATCATGGAAAACATGGAAATGTTTCCTATCATATGGTTGTTAGATGCTGAATTTAGAAACCATATATCTTCAATTTTCTCTTCAGCCAAATTACATGCTGAAAACATATTTTCTTGATTGATATTTTCCTTAGTAAAATTATCACTTGGTCTATTACCCATGTCACTCTATTTCTTCATACATTCATTGGCATAATTCCCATACTTCTTACAGTAATGACATTGGACTTGAGATTTATCATACCTTTGTCCATGTCCTTGATTTTTTCCACCTTATTGGCTACTGCCTTGGCCTTCGTTCTGATTTTGGTTGCTGCCCCTTCCACTAGTATTTGCAGGGTTGTTTCTTCCTCTATTTTGGCTACTGCCTCTTCCTTTTCCTCTGTAGTTTCCTCTTCTTTGACCTCTTCCTCTTCCAAAGGAAATTTGGGTTTTGAAGGCATGCTCCAAAGATTATTTTTCTATTTTGATCAATATTTGTTCATGTGTCATCAATGATGCATGAAGCTCATCAACTGTAAACATTGAGAGATCCTTTGTCTCTTCAATGGTTGTGACTATCACATCAAATATTGAGGGTAAGTTCCTCAATACTTTCTCCACTATTATTCTTTCTTATATTGTCTCTCCATGATATCTCATTTCGATTACCAACCCAATCAACAAAGTGAACAATGAGTCTATTGTATCAAACTCTTCAATGCAAATAACTTCAAAATCTCTTCTCATTAATTGAAACTTTAATGTATTTACCTTCTCCATACCTTGGTAGGCTATTTGGAGGGTATCGCATGCATCATTGGACCTTTTGGCTTCTACAATTCTTGGAAATATGCTTTCATGCACTGCTTGATAGAGATAGAAGAGGGCTTTTGAGTCCTTCTTCCTATTACTCTTCAACAAATCCTTTTCTCCCTATGTTAAGGAATTATATGCTTGTTAATCTATTGGTTCTTCTAAACCATCTTCAATTAGCTCCCATAAGTCTTCAGAGACAAACAGGGCTCTCATTGTGATTGCCCAATAGTCATAGTTCTTCCCGTTGAACTATGGGAGTTGAGTATTTCCCATACTCATGCTTGTGCTGGCTCTTGCCATTTATAGCTTTCTAAGCTATGCTTTAAGAACTTGACTATGTTTTAAATAAACCTTCTCACTGCTAATAGATCAAATTTGGCTTCTTTTGCTGAGCCTTCACACTGCTGGAGAAAACTTCAACAAATCATTCTTCTTCCTTCAGCTTCTTTGGACAATGCAAAGTGTTGGGAAAAATACTGAGAGGGGGGGGTGAATCAGTATTTAAGGCTGAACAATATTTCTTTCTTTTCTCAAAAACATATGTTTCAGTACTGCATTCAACATCTGTGTCCAGATATATTATTATGTCTTTACTTACAGAATTGCATCAGATAAGCATTAAGCATGAACAGAAATAACAGAACAAACCATTAACCAACACATATGGACACCAGGATTTAAGGTGGAAACCCAATTCGGGAGAAAACCACCGCTGCTGTAATATCAGTCTTCAATATTTTATTATAGAGAAAACCTTTCACAATATATGTTGGTGCAGACTCATACCAGCACGCAAGCACCCACTTGCAGAAGGCTACAACCTTCTCTCGTTTACCAGCCTTTCCTGGAAGGGAGATTCAACCCCTTGAACATAACACCAGTTTCTACTAGCATAAAACTTCTACTTCCAAAATGAAGGCTCCAACCCTCAGACTCACCGGATTCATATGTTTTCTTCAGCAGTCATGCGCTCACTCTTCATCGTTTCTTCATCCGTCGTTCAAGACCAGAGGTTCATTCAGATTTTTCAGTTAAGAACAGAGTTCGCTCATCCAGACATTCCTTCGAGAGCTTCATTCATTCATTACCCTTATGCATGCACATGTTCTTCATAATTGTGTTAGCCGATCTGATCATCATATTTATAGGTGCACCATCGATTCAAATATGTCAGGGTTTATTCATACAGATCTCTCCAAAGGAGACTCGTTTTTTTTTTATCAACCCTCTCATGCCACTTCTTCATCATTCTCATCACTTTATATAGATCTCGCCTATATTAAAACCATGAGTCAAAACCACGAACTGCTAATGGTATTCCTTTTACAAATTTTCTAATAGATTTTCCCTCGGGGTTTTTATTTCTTATTAATTTACTTATCAAGTGATAAACAAATGTATTTACAGCGATTTAACCCCTTATGTATAACCCTTCGGAATAAATAATATTCAACGCTTGCTAATAGTTTAATATCTTAATAAAACTTTGAACCAAATTTCATTCTTTGACCCCGGGCCCACATCGCAGTCGGCGGATCGGCGGTGTCAAACAAAACTTGCGATTGCGATTGATCAACCGGATGCGATGACCACATAAAACATGGCTCATAGTGCAATCGGGTCCGAACTTTGAACAAATGCAATCAGGGCACACAATAGAAAAGTTACGATTGCGATTAGGACACGTATGCGATTGACATATATTAACTCCGGCATATAACAGGATCGGGTCCGCCACTTCAATCGCAGCGTATGAAAAAAGGCTTGCGATCAATCGGAAAGTTCTGATTGCGATTAAGATCCCGGACGTGATTGAACCTATTAACTCCATCGTATAACGCCATCGGGTCCGCCAATTTGAAGATGCAATCGGGCCCAACACTTAAGATCTTCCGATTGCGATTGGGAACTCGGATGCGATTAGTAATAAGCTGTGGCATATAACTCGATCGGGTCCGGCCTTTGATCGGAGCACATAAAAAAACTCCGCCGATTGAACCTTGCGATTCAAGACTTGCGATTTCATTAAAACATCGCCACGTGGTCAAGTGGACCCACGGGCCTTTGCTACTGTGGTGGGGGGATTTATATAAGGTTTGGTGGTATGTTTTATATACAGTCGTTCCATTGCGGAACTCTACACATCCACAAGACATTTGATTATTGCGATTGGCGATTGCAATTGGATCGCATCGAAAATCTTCATATCAACAAGACACTGCACCAAAATAACTTTTCTATTCCGATTGGCATATAAATGGTGGGGATCACTTGTCCCGCCAATTCAGAAATAAAAGGACTTCCGCCTGATTAAACAAATTTCCCATTCTGGTTGTTGAGGGTTTTAAAAGCCCGAGATGACTGTCTTTAATAAATCTGCTCCTCCGTAGTTCAGATCTACGGGAAATCTTCATTCCTCCTGCACAATGGCTACGCCCATCACCTGTTAATTCTCTTCTATCATTTGTGGCTGCAGCCCATCAAGATTTAATTCTCCTTCATACGGATTTCTCCAAGCTTCTTCAATACAGAGTGTTGTGCACTCAAAAATCTGATTCTGCTGCGTTGTACTTGTTTCTCCTTCAGCCCAAGACTTTGCCAATTCCTTTACCACATCCTTTGCCATCAATGACAATATTTAAAACAATCTCCCCCTTTGGCATTGATGGCAATATCCTTCCACTGATTTTCTTATAGAAGCCCTTTGTTGCTTTTCCTCCCCCTTTGGCATCAATGGCAAAGAGTTGACATTTCCATGCTCCCCCTGAGATCATGCTACATCTTTATAATATAGCAAGGCCAATAGTGCATCCTTTTCAGATGACCAATGCTCCCCCTTAGCCTGTGCAATCAGAGATGCCCAACTGCATCGCGAAACCAATTTAGTCTTCTGTAATTAAGTAGACCTGATCCTCTGCATGGCAGAGACTACTCCCAGTTTCAGTCTGAGATATTCGAACGCTTCCCTGGGTAGAAGTTTGGTAAATATATCCGCAACTTGTTCTTTGGAGGAAACATATTGTAATTTCACCTTTTGCTCAAGCACTTGTTCTCGTAAGAAGTGATATTTGATGGGAATGTGCTTGGTTTTGGAATGCATAACAGGATTCTTTGAGATACTGATGGCACTTGTATTATCACACATAATCGAGATAGGGGATGAAAATTTGATTTGAAAATCTTGTAGGGTTTGCATCATCCAAAGAAGTTGAGTGCAACATGATGCTGCAGCTACATATTCAGCTTCTACTGTAGACAAGGCAATGGAGCTTTTCTTCTTGCTGAACCAAGATGCTAACCGCGGCCCCATAAAGAATGCACCACCACTAGTGCTTTTTCGATCATCAAAACTTCCAGCCCAATCTGCATCAGTGTATGCATGAAGAGTAAGATCAGCATTCTTTGGATACCATAGTCCAAAGTCTTGAGTTCCCTATAGATATTTGAATATTCTTTTCACAGCCTGAAGATGAGACTCTTTTGGATTGGCTTGAAATCGTCCAACAATCCCAACTGCATGCATGATGTCTGGTCTTGTCCCCGTGAGATAAAGTAGACTTCCTATCATAGATCTGTATTCTGGTTGATTTACGGTGGGGGAATCATCACTAGAACTGAGATTTCATCCGGTTATCATTGGTGTACTTACAGGTTTGCAATCTTCCATGCCGTACTTCTTCAAGATTTTCTTGAGATACTTTGCTTGTGATAAGAATATACCATCTGTTGCTTGTTGCACTTGCAGGCCAAGAAAAAATGTTAGTTCTCCGAGTAAAGACATTTTAAATTCTTGCCGCATATCATAAGCAAATTTCTGACTCATAGACTCTTTATTACTTCCAAAAATGATATCATCGATATATACAACCACAATCAACAGTTTCTCATTTTCAGTTTTTGTGTACAAGTTGCTATCAGCAGACCCCTTTGAAAATCCTTGTTGATGAAGATATTTGTCAAGATGATAGTACCATGCTCTTGGAGCTTGTTTGAGACCATATAGAGCCTTTTTAAGTCTACAAACAAGTTTTTCATCATTTCCCAAAATGAATCCTTCTGGTTGTTCTATATAAAATTCTTCTTCTAGATCACCATTGAGAAAAGCAGATTTAACATCCATTTGATAAACTTTGATTTGTTGGAAGCTTGAAAACACAAGAAACATTCTTATGGCTTCAAGTCTGGATACAGGAGCAAAGGTTTCTTCAAAGTCTATACCTTCTTGTTGAGCATACCCTTTGCACACAAGTCTAGCTTTATTTCTTATAACATCCCCATTCTCATTTAACTTGTTTTTGAATATCCATTTAGTTCCAATGAAATTTCTATCATGAGGCCTTGGTACTAACTCCCAAGTGTGATTCTTTTCAATTTGATCAAGCTCTTCATTCATGGCTTGAATCCAACATTCATCTTTGCTAGCTTGACTGACACTGTGAGGTTCAACCATGGACATAAATGCCAGATTGCTAGAAGATCCCACAAGAGTCCTTCTTGTTTGTACACCTGATTCCTTTTCTCCCAAAATTTGAGATTCTGGATGATTCTTTTGAACATATCTAGATGGAGCCTTTTCAGACAGCTCTTCTTCAGGTTCTTCACTGGGTGTACTGTTTGCATCATTACTGTTTGATGTAGAAGGATATGTGTCCTCATCATCTTCATCTGTTGTTTGCTTTTCTTCTTTTGGGGCTGCAGTAGACTCATCAATAACAACATCAATACATTCAACAATCTTTTGAAGTCTTTTATTGTAACATTTATATGCCTTACTCCTAGAGGAGTAACCAAGAAATATTCCCTCATCAGCTCTGGGTTCAAACTTGCCAAGTTTTTCATCATTATTTTTGATAAAGCATTTGCTCCTGAAAATTCTAAAATGCTTTATAGTGGGAGGATTACCATACCAGAGTTCATATGGAGTTTTATCACTATTTACACAAACATGTGCTTTGTTAAGAATGTTTGCTGTTGTATGTGCTGCTTCTCCCCAAAATGTGTCAGGTGTTCCGGAATCATCAAGCATAGCTCTAGCCATTTGTTGAATTGTTCTGTTCATTCTCTCTGCAACACCATTCTGTTGTGGAGTGCCAGCTACAGAGAACTGTCTTTTTATGTTGTGTTGTTCACAGAATTCAAGAAATTATTTGGATGTATATTCTCCTCCTCGATCAGATCTAAGACACTTGATTTTTAATTCTAATTCATTCTCCACTAGTGCTTTGAAAATTTGAAATTTCTCAAATGCTTCATCTTTGTGTTTAAGCAGCCCAATCCAACACATTCTAGAGAAATCATCAATGAATAAGATATAGTATTCTTCACCACGGGGTGAATTTTTCCTCATAGGTCCACATATGTCAGTATGAATGAGTTCAAGAGGCTTACTTGATGATCCTTCCTTGGCATTAAATTGTACCCTGGTTTGCTTGCCGAATTGGCAAGATTTGCATATGATATTTTTAGGTAGAGTAATATTGGGAAGATCACGAACAGCTTTAAGTCTGCTTGATTTGTTGATTTGAGAGAAGCTCAGATGCCCCAACCTTCTATGCCATAGCCAATTTTCTGAAGATTTACTCAAATAACATTGTTCTTTGGGGTTCTTCAATATATACAGGTTGTTTGGAGTTATTTTTCCGTTTATAATTGCTTTACCTGTATCAAGATCACGTACCACACATTCTTTTGAACTGAAGACAACTTCAGTTCCTTGATCACACATTTGACTTACACTTAGCAAGTTATTCTTTAATCCATCCACATACATGACTTCATTAGCTTTTACCTTATCCTTTAGGAAAACAGACCCTTTACCTTTAATTACCGCAGGAGTATCATTTCCAAATGTAACATTCTTCTCCTTTTCTAGAGCACTATATGCAAGAAGTTTGTCTTTATCACCTGTCATGTGTCTTGAGCATCCACTATCAATGTACAATTGGTTCTCTTCATCTTCTGCAAATAACTCTATGCCACAATTTTCAACCTGTAACTCCTTCTTTTTCCATACTTTGGATCTTGAAGGAACATGTTCTTTTGGCTGAAATTTGCTCGTGCAATCAGATTCTTTATGGCCAAAGTTATTGCAATAAGTGCATTCAACTTCATTTTGAAGAGGAGAAAAGTTGTTATAAGTATTCTTCTTTGCTTCAATATCAGTCCTTTTCTTTCTTGCTTGTCTTGTCATAATAGTTTTATATGCTACACACTGAATAGCTTTATGACCAAAATTGTGACATGAGAAACATTGTCCATTGAAGAAGAAATTTTTGCGATCATAAGATCTTCTATATGAATTTATCTGTTGATTTGTGTTTCTTTGAAAGACATTCCTGTTAGTGTTTCTTGAATTGAAATGATCATGCTTTACCTGTAAATATTCTTTATTCCCTTGCTGAGTGGCAGCATGTTGTAAACCAGCTGTAACTGCTTTTAGATAATTTGGCGCTAATGCCTGAGAAGATTCTCCAATATATCCAAGACCTGTCTTTATAAGAGGAGAACATTGTACCTTGATAATCTCATCTAAGGTTTCAGACCCTTTAGCAAATCTAAGATTCAGAGTCTTTACTTTCCAAAGTTCTTTTCTTAGATCTACTACTTCACATTCTAATTTCTCATTGTGTTTCTCTTTAACTTCAAGCTGATTTTTCAGAGTTTCTATGATTATTTTGCTCTCTTCTAAGCAGATTTTGAGTTTATTGTTTTCATTGAGAAAATCACTATCTTCTAGAGCGTCCACAAAAGTATCCTCTTCTTCTCTAGATTATTTTTCAAATGCCATGAGAAGTCTCAGATCTTGTTCACATTCTTCCTCACTATCAGATAACCCATCACTATCTTCATGAGTATAGTAACTCCTTTTCGAGCTAATATGATTCTTATTCCTTCTTGCTACTTCCTTCCCCTTTTTATGTGTTTCTTTATACGAACACTTAGCAGCATAATGACCAACTCTTCCACAATCAAAACATTTGAAAGGAAGCTTACCTCTGAATCGTCCTATGCCAAGTTGAAGTTTCTTTAGGAAGTTTATCTCATCTTCTTCTGAGATATATCCTGATCCTTCTGTTATTTGTACTTCCTTTCCTTTTGTAGAAGTTCTAAAGACTGCTTCTTTGACTTCAGATGGTCCTCCTCTTCTCATTTCATATGCAGTGAGTATGCCATGAAGTTGTACCACAGTAAGATTTTGAAGATCCTGTTTTTCTTCAAGAGCTGAAACTTTTGACTCAAATTTTGCTGTTAGAGATCTTAAAATTTTCTCAACCAAAGTGGATTCGTTAATTGTTTCTCCCAAATTTCTCATGCGATTTACAATATCATCAAGACGTAGAAAGAAATTTGCAATGCTTTCTTCATTAAGCATTTTTAGATTCTCATATTGGATTCTGAGAGTTTGAAGTTTAGCACTTTTTACATTTGCATCACCTTCATAGCTTAGAATGATTTTGTCCCATATTGCCTTCGTTGTATTCAGCTGCATGACTTTGAAAAATTCTAATTCAGTTAGACTTCCCAATAGAGCATTGAATGCCTTTGCATTTGTTTCATAATTCTTTCTTTCCATTGGATCTGTTGGTACTGAGGCTGGATATTGATATCCTCCTTCAACAATAGCCCATACATCTGCTCCCAGAGACTGAAGATAGAATCTCATCCTTGTTTTCCAAAAGATTAAGTTGTTTCTGTTGAAGAGTGGAGGCATGATAGATGTTGTTCCTTCTTGATTGCTCATCTTGAATGATCTTCCTTCTAGCGGCTAAGATTTTTCAGAAGGACCCGCTCTGATACCAATTGTTGGGAAAAATACTGAGAGGGGGGGGGGGGTGAATCAGTATTTAAGGCTGAACAATATTTCTTTCTTTTCTCAAAAACATATGTTTCAGTACTGCATTCAACATGTATGTCCAGATATCTTATTATGTCTTTACTTAGAGAATTGCATCAGATAAGCATTAAGCATGAACAGAAATAACAGAACAAACCATTAACCAACACATATGGACACCAGGATTTAAGGTGGAAACCCAATTCAGGAGAAAACCACCACTGCTATAATCTCAGTCTTCAATATTTTATTATAGAGAAAACCTTTTACAATATATGTTGGTGCAGACTCATACCAGCACGCAAGCACCCACTTGCAGAAGGCTACAACCTTCTCTCGTTTACCAGCCTTTCCTGGAAGGGAGCTTCAACCCCCTGAACATAACACCAGTTTATATTGGCAGAAAACTTCTACTTCCAAAATGAAGGCTCCAACCCTCAGACTCACCGGATTCATATGTTTTCTTCAACAGTCATGCGCTCGCTCTTCATCGTTTCTTCATTCGTCATTCAAGACCAGAGGTTCATTCAGATTTTTCAGTTAAGAACAGAGTTCGCTCATCCAGACATTCCTTCGAGAGCTTCATTCATTCATTACCCTTATGCATGCACATGTTCTTCATAATTGCGTTAGTCGATCTGATCATCATATTTACAGGCGCACCATTGATTCAGATATGTCAGGGTTTATTCATACAGATCTCTCCAAAGGAGACTCGTTTTTTTTATCAACCTTCTCACACACTTCTTCATCATTCTCATCACTTTATATAGATCTCGCCTATATTAAAACCATGAGTCAAAACCACGAACCGCTAATGGTATTCCTTTTACAAATTTTCCAATAGATTTTCCCTCGGGGTTTTTATTTCTTATTAATTTATTTGTCAAGTGATAAACAAATGTATTTATAGCGATTTAACCCCTTATGTATAACCCTTCGGAATAAATAATATTCAACGCTTGCTAATATTTTAATATCTTAATAAAACTTTGAACCAAATTTCATTCTTTGACCCCGAGCGCACATCGCAGTCGGCGGATCGGTGGTGTCAAACAAAACTTGCAATTGCAATTGATCAACCAGATGCGATGACCACATAAAACATGGCTCATAGCGCAATCGGGTCCGAACTTTGAACAAATGCAATCGGGGCACACAATAGAAAAGTTCCGATTGCGATTAGGACACGGATGCGATTGGCACATATTAACTCCGGCATATAACAGGATCGGGTCCGCCACTTCAATCGCAGCGTATTACAAAAGGCATGCGATCAATCGGAAAGTTCCGATTACGATTAAGATCCCAAACGCGATTGAACCTATTAACTCCATCGTATAACGCCATCGGGTCCGCCAATTTCAAGATGCAATCGGGCCCAACACTTAAGATATTCCGATTGCGATTGGGAACTCGGATGCGATTAGTAATAAGCTGTGGCATATAACTCGATCGGGTCCGGCCTTTGATCGGAGCACATAACAAAACTCCGCCGATTGAACCTTGCGATTCAAGACTTGCGATTTCATTAAAACATCGCCACGTGGTCAAGTGGACCCACGGGCCTTTGCTGTTGTGGTGGGGGAAATTTATATAAGGTTTGGTGGTATGTTTTATATACATCAGTTCCATTGCGGAACTCTACACATCCATAAGACATTTGATTATTGCGATTGGCGATCACGATTGGATCGCATCGCAAATCTTCATATCAACAAGACTCTGCACCAAAATAACTTTGCTATTCCGATTGGCATATAAATGGTGGGGATCACTTGTCCCTCCAATTCAGAAATAAAAGGACTTCCGCCTGATTAAACAAATTTCCCATTCTGGTTGTTGAGGGCTTTAAAAGCACGAGATGACTGTCTTTAATAAATCTGCTCCTCCATAGTTGATCTACGAGAAATCTTCATTCCTCCTGCAGAACGGCTACGCCCATCACCTGTTAATTCTCTTCTGTCATTTTTGGTTGCGGCCCATCAAGATTTAATTCTCCTTCATATGGATTTCTCCAAGCTTCTTCAATAAAGAGTGTTGTGCACTCAAAACTCTGATTCTGCTGCGTTGTACTTGTTTCTCCTTCAGCCCAAGGCTTTGCCAATTCCTTTACCACATCCTTTGCCATATCCTTTGCCATCAATGACAATATTTCCAACACAAAGAGACTGGACTAGCTTTGATACCATGTTGGAATTTCTGAATATTCTGAACAACAGAGAGGGAAAAAAATTCCTCTACTAACAAAGAGATTAAAAAAAATGTGGACAGAGATGGAGAACACATTTCTATTTCATTAAAACAAAAGTCTGTTACAAAATAAAATTATTTCTTCAGAACGAAGTTATGGATTACAAAAAAAATGCTTGTGTTGGCTGCTACAAAAAACAACACTGTACCAACTCTATTTTCATCTCTCTGTCTTTTTTGTTTAAAAAATTTACTGCATTTTCACACTCTATCTTCTTCTGCCTTCGGGAAAAATTACATTTTATACAATGCACACGACATATGTATATTACTTTTACGTTTCATTACAACATTCATATATATTGTAAATATAATATATTTACAATATATATTATGAAATATTTATAACTAAAGTTTAAAACAAAAATATGAAACTTATGTTGTAGCGAATAATAATAATAATAAATTGAACCTTATGCATTCCGTGGAGTCAAAATATTATGCAAAGCCCTGTTTCTTTGCCCCACAGAAACTCTTTGAATGGTCTGGAGGAGTGATGACATCACCTCCTCCGGTGGCTCAATTTTTCTCTTCGCAGCTCATGTTGGATGCCACCAGAATGTGGCTAGCTGCGCGTTAAGTGTGGTTGGTGGAGGATTTAATACAGTAGATGAATGGTTTGAATGCGGAGGAGGTAGCATATAAGTTCAAAAACTAGAGATTGATGTCATTGTCCTTTACCTCTCCCATCAACAATTAAACTCATTGTCCTGCTTCTACGTGCAGTGGTTGGAATTAATTTCCAATGGAATAAATACCTTAGACTTAACAATAATAATAGAATTAATGAGTGTAATAAAGGATGATAGAAAAATGATTACGATGGCTAAGTTTATTATATATACTCGTTCTTTTTCCATATCGCAATGACAAAGATAAAATGAAATAAATAGAAGGTACTCAAAGATGCTCAAATAATTATTTTTTATTAAATCGCATTATAGATTGTAGGGATACTCTTTCAAAGCATTATCTAATTACACACTAGACTAAAAACTTTCCATAGGGTAGAATGTCAAGACTAGTGTGTTAAATTTTAACTTGATAGTTGTGATTTGATGAGTTTTTTTTTTTTACTAAGAGAAAACAACACCTTTCATTATATAAATAAAATAAGTTACAAGATCATAAATTTAATTCCCCTTATTCCATATAATCTGTCAATGAGCCTAAAACAAATAATGCACATTGATCCTAGGCCCAAACAATATACCTGCATAGCACAAAATTCCAACGAACCACTTTAGAACATTCATCTAAAACAAAAAGGTAGAACAAAATGACTAAAATGATAAAAGCAGACCAATAAGCTACCAGAACCTACGCCAGCTGAGAAAAATAAAAAACCAAAAAGGACCCCCCACTTAGAGAGAAAACGTATAACCAGTCCCAGTAACAGAGCCATCAAAAAAATGGGAGAAGTTGACAACCCCTGGAAAGGCAGAACAACCGTGTTTGGATAATGAATCGACCAACAAATTTTTTTTAATTTTTTTCATGTTAAAATTGAGGCGAAGAGACATCTCGAAAGACACCTTCAAAGAATTGAAATTTATGAATACAATAAAGAGAGGAAATGTGCTTCCCCACAACATAGAGACTACAACAAATTACGAAATTAGCCACTACACACAAGATAAAACACAGTGAGGAACAACCACAGTTTTCTATTCCATCACACTAACCAACTGAAATTACATTTCTTTTTAATAAAAATGGCCGAAGCCTAAAAACCTAATACTATTCAATGTGATTCATTGTTAAACAAACGTTTAACAACTTCTCGTCCTTGGGTTGTCAAAAGACCCATATCTTCATTAAATCGGCATGTAGGCCATATTCTAGTTATTACACGAAGACATGTAAAAAATCGTTCAAAACATGAACTGGCGGATCTAAAATATTATGCAATATGGTTCTATTCCACATCACATCTGCACAAATCGCTGATTTTAACTTTTAATTCTCGGTGATATTAATTAAACTTTGTAGGCTGCGATGTGTGATAGTGATGGTGAGGTCTAAAATGGGCCTCCTAAGGAAATAATAAAATAATAGCTAAACCAATAAAATAATATTTATGGATTTTCAACTCACTTTTTACACCACAATCCATGTAAATCATAGCTAGTTACAATTCAAAAGTTGTACCAAAATAAAATTAATAAAAAAATTGTATTGATGTGACTATAAATAAGAATGAGTTTTTCAAGAAAAAGTCATTATCATGGAACAACTAATGCATTTGTCCTTTGTACGTAAATAACTTAAAATAAAATATGAATATAAATTTCTAAATTCTTAATTATATTATATGCTATTAATTAAAATTTATATTATTTAAATTGCATAATAACATGCAATTAATATACTATATAAAAATGATATAATATAATATAATAAATATATAGGGATATACTGTTTCTTTCAAGAAATATGAATGATTAAATAATATATTTTTATTCAAAAAGTGTGAATGATATTTATTATGAGTACTTTACTTTGACTTTAAAAGTACTTAGAGCACTATCATGGCTAACCAAGAGTTTTATCTAATTACTGAATGTGACAAGTAAGTACCTTTAACTCAAGCAATGCCACTTCAACCATTAGGGATGATGTAATCCCCTAAAATGTGATTGGTTCTCATAAAGTGAATTTTTATTATAAATTTTCCTTAGGAGGCCCATTTTAGACGTCAAAAATTCCCTTAATGATCACATCACACCCAAAATAACATAGCCTATGGGCACTACAGGAAAACCTAAACTTGTGTGATTGCGATATGCGATAGTGATATCGCATCACAAAACATATAACATAACTTGCGGGCAGCAGAAGGTAAAATTTAAAACATGCGATTGCGAACATGCGGACGATAAAGGTTTAGGTGGGTCCCGCTGATTTCGCATCAGCGGAGAAATAAGTTTCATTGTGGGCTTAAAATGTAAGTGATAAATGTTGCGATGTGCGGTATGCAGGTGGTAAACGAAGTTAAGTTCAGTAAGATAAATACAAAGGGTTAAGTGAAAAATACAATGTGGTAAGTATATGTGGGCCCCGTTGATATCACATCGGCAGGGATTTAACTTAACAATGGAAATGATTATGGGTAAACTAAAAAAATTTCGGGTGACGAAGTGCAGGAAAATGGTAAGCCAATGCAATGGTTGAAAATAGTAAACACAGAGGATGCCTTGGTACTTAGTTCATTGTTGGTTGCATGGAAGGGCCTCCAGATCTCAGATTTGCTCCTTCTCTTTATCTGCAATAAAAATTGATGGAATTGTGGGCTGCTATCACTGTTATTCATGGCGGTGATTGGGAGTAAAATTCTAACACTCCCCCTTAATCACAACTTCCACCATCAGTCATTCCCAAACATTTTCTGAGGTACCCAAAACTCTTCTGTGCTAATGGCTTTGTGAGGATATGAGAAAATTGTTCTTCTATCCTGCAATGCTGCAAAGAAATCTCACCATTGCTAACCAATTCTCTTATAAAATGATATTTTTCATCAATATGCTTTGTTCTATTATGGAAAACACAAAATTTTTACAGTGCTATTGCTGAGCTATTATCACAATAGATTGTGGTTCCTTTGTCTTGCTCATGACACAAATCTCTCAGCATCCTTCTCATCCATACTTCTTGGAAAGCTGTTGTTGTTGCATCAATTTCTTTAATGTAGAGTGTGGGTTCACCATCACATTTTTCAAACCCATTTTCTATCACGTAAGCATGAATTTTGATGTACCATGCTCTTGGTTCTTGTTTCAGCCCATAAAGAGATTTCTTCAACTTGCACAATTTGTGCTCTTGCCCTTCAACCTCATAGCCTAGAGGTTGTTCAACATGTACCTCCCCTTTCAACACTCCATTTAGAAATGTTGATTTTACATAAATTTGGTAGAATTTCCACTTATATTGTGATGCTATTGTTACATAGCATTTTTCCATTGTCCCTGCAATCCCCATCCTGAACATTGGAGGCTCATTTATGTGACCAAAATAAAGTGTCATGCCTTGCAAAGAAAATCATTGCATCCCTTGCCATGAACACAACATTCCTTCTATTGAAAATTTCCTGAACAGACCATGAGAAACACATGTTTTTTCCTTGGCGCTAGTAGACCGTTATGCCCTCGTGCTAATTGGGAAATTAACACTAGGCCCCATGCTCATTGGCTCTTTGTCCTAGTGAGCTACCCGTGCCAACCTGTTTATGGAATGTTTTTTAAAAATAGAGGTGAGGTTTCCATCATCACAAACTTCGTGGGTGAGTCATCTAGAGTGGTTCGACTGAATAACCATGGCCTTCCTCCTTTGGCCTCTTGTTTCCGCATTTTGGGGAAACCTCCCAAGGGATAAGGCTTCCCTTGCACTATTATAGGGATCCCAACCTCCTCCTCACCCTCTATAAATATAGCCATCTTCCATTGATGTGCTAGCTGAACTAAACATATTATAGCTGAAATGCTCAAGAGATTTCTATACATTTTGTTAGAAAAGATAGAACGAAAGAGGCCCTCATTGAGAGAGCTTAGACTTGTGTCTTCATCCTGTCCGAATTCCATGATGATACATCGAGACACGCTTCGACTGAACCCCACTGAAGGAGGGTGCGTCGTTAAGGCTTCAGTTGTAACTCTTTTTTCTATTAATACATATACATGACTATTGTCTAGTTCCCATCTTTTGTTATGTGCTTTATTTGATGAAATATTTTTAACCCTCCTTGACTGGTTAGTTGATTATGAATGAGATCATTGTTTCGTATGATGCTCTTATTTGCTAATATTCGTGCAGGTATCCGAGCATTGTAGCAGAAGGATTGTGACCCGTCGAAGCAGAGATCAAGAGGCCATCACCACCACATCCATGACAACGTTGGACTCCAGATAGGTCTATCTACTCTGTCCTTTTCATTCATTAATTAAGGAGCCTACACTTTAGCTTTTCCCTTTGTTACTAGACCCACTCTAGGGCTAGAGGGATTGTCTCTATCCGCCGAGAGGATTTACCAATATAATAGCTCTGGACAATGCTATTCTCACTGTCTACATACTTACAACTGGTGCAAAGGTTTCTTCATAGTCTCTTCCTTGCTTCTGTTTGTAGCCATTCACAACAAGTCTTGCCTTGTGTCTTTCTATTTTGCCTTTAGCATTACTTTTGGTCATATAGAACCATTTTACTTCAATGACTTCTTTACCTTGTGGGAGGTCCACTAACTCCCATGTTTCATTCTTTTCTATTGCGCCAATCTCTTAATTCATTGCTTCAATCATTTTTTTATTATTTTACAACATCTTCAAAATGGATTGGGCCATCAACATGACAAAACAAAGAAAATAAAGAATAAAAACTATTATTATTATCAGCTTCTTGCTCATAAATTTCACTCAAATTTCTGAATCTTGGTCTTCTTGGTGTGCTTGGAGTTCCACTTGAACTCGAGGGAGTTTCTAATCACTGTGGTGTGCTTGGAGAAGTACTTGCTTGATTTCTCAAGGTTGTTCTATTTCCTTCTTGTGGTGTGGTTTGTTGTGCTTGCGTAGGTGGATGAGGAACCACTGTGGAGTAATTATTTCCAACAATCAATTCTTCTTTCCCTTCGCGAGACACACATGTCTTCACATTCATTGTTTTCTCTAAGCTTCCATACCAAGCTTCTTTTTCAATGAACTGCACATCTCTACTGATTATAACTTTCTTGGTGGATGGATTATAAATTTTGTAGGCCTTGGATTCATCAATGTATCCAACAAATATACATTTCTCCCCCTTGTTGTCCAAGTTCTTTCTTAGTTGATCTGGGACATGTGCATATGCCACACACCCAAATACTTTCATGTGAGTGACAAACATCTTTATTCCACTACATTCTTCTTCCGAAACTCTGTTCATAATAGCTTTGGTTGGGCATCTATTCAAAATATACACTGGACAATTGACAACTTCAGCCCCATACTCTTTTGGCAAGTGTTTTTCCTTCAACATACTTATGACCATGTCCATGATGGTCATGTTCTTCCTTTCTGTTACACTACTTTTCTATGGTGTATTTCTTGTGGTAAACTTCTTGTGTATGCCATTAAACCTACAAAAACGTAGGAAATATTTGGAGATGTACTCTCTGCCTATGTCAGTTCTCAACACTTTTATGTAGTCCCCACTTTGCTTCTCAACAAGAGATTTGAATTTGTAGAACTATTCAAACACTTAACTCTTCTGTTTCAAGAAATAAACATTGTATAATAATCTATAAATTTTAGGACATAATGGCTACCAACTAAAGATGGCGTTTGCGTTGGCCCACACAAATCTGAGTGGAAAATATCTAAGGGTGATTTTTCTCTCTATGTTGTTTGCCAAAGATGTCGCCTCCACATAGGTTGTCTAGTTTCTCTATGAGTGGTAATCCATTTACCATCCCTTTCCTATGTAGGAGGTTCAAATATCCAAAATTGAGATGTCCAAATATTAAATGCCATAACTATCTTTCGTCTTTCACTTATTTTTGAAATACCTCTTGCGTGAGTGCAGCTACCACAGTCCTTCCTTCAAGTCTGTTCTGTGCTTAAGAGGAAACATCATATTCTTTGTCATAGGAACTTCTACATTGACCCTTCTACTTGGAGTTATGTCCATGATTGTACACACATTACTCTTAAAAAACACATTGTAGCCCTTGTTCACAAGTTTTCCAATGCTCAGAAGGTTACATTTCAGGCTAGGTACATAATAGACATTTAGCACAAATTTATTTCCTCTCTTCCTTGTGAGTATTGATACTCTTCCTTTTCCCATGATAGAGACTTTGCTATCTGTCCCTATTGTCACTTCAGATTTCACATCTTCATCAACATTGGAAAACATTTCTATGTTTCCAGTCATGTGGTTACTACAACCTGAGTCTAAGAACCATACATCTTCATTTTTTTTCTTGTGCTACATTACATGTTAGAAGCACATTACTCTGGTTCTAATTTTATTTTGAAAAATTAACATTTTTTCTATAATTCATGTCATTTTGTTTCTTTCTACATTCATTGGAAAAATTCCCATAATTTTTACAATAATGAAATTGGACTTGGGATTTGTCATAACTTTGTCCTTGTGCTTGAATCTGGCTTCATCCTTCTCTTTGATTCTGGTTGTTGCCCTTCCATTTGTGCTTGTAGGGTTGTTTCTTCCACCTCGCTATGGGCTTCTTCCTCTTCCTTGGTAGTTTGATCTTCCTTGACCTCTACCATGACCAAAAGACATTTCTTTCTTGAAAGCATGCTCTAATGAAGATTTCGCTGTTCTATTCAGTTTATGTTCATGAGACATCAGGGATGCATGAAATTCATCCACTGAAAATATTGAGAGATCCTTTGCCTCTTCTATTTCCACTACTCTGGCATCAAATCTTGAGGGTAGACTTCTCAAGATTTTCTCCACTATTCTTATTTCCTCAAGTGTCTCTCCATGAGACCTTATCTGGGTAAATAACCCAATCAGATGTGTGAAGAATGAGCCTATGTTATCAGAGTCTTTCATAGAGAGAGTTTCAAAATCTCTCCTCAGCATTTGTAATTTTGTTGTCTTCACTTTCTCCATGCCTTGATAGGTTGTCTTGAGAATATCCCAAGCCTCCTTCAACTTTGTTGCTGCTGCAATTCTTGGGAATATACTCTCATGTACTGCTCGATAGAAATACAAGAGGGCTTTGGAGTCCTTCTTCCTATTATCTCTCAATGGGTCTCTTTCTGATGTTGTCAAAGAAGTCAGCACTGCTACGTCTATTGGTTCTTGGAAACCTTGTTCCACCAGCTCCCATATATCTTGTGAAGCAAACAGGGCCCTCATTTTAATGGCCCAATAATCATAGTTCTTCCCATTAAACTTTGGTTGTTGTGGATTTTTGAGGCTTGTGCCTGGTGCTGCCTTCGTGACTTTGTTAAACAAACAATCTTCTTAACTGTATAATAGAGAAACATTCTCACTATTATAAAATCTTTCTCACTGCTGGAGACTTCTACTTCTACAAAAAAATCTGACAGCTTCCTCAGTAAAGAGAGCTTGTTCTTTTACTGATACCCTAGACCTGCTCTGATACCATGTTGAAATTTATGAATACAATAAGCAGAGGAAATCTGTTTCCCCACAACACAGAGACTACAAGGAATTGTGGAAATTAAGCAGTCATACACACAGGCAACGTAATACATAGGAGAGGAACAAACTATTGTTTTCTATTCCATCACTTTCTTTAGAAAATGAAATTACATTTTTTTTAATATAAATGACCAAAGCCTGAATAACCTAATCTATTCAATGCAACTCAATTGTCGAACAGATGTTCAACAAGTTCTCGTCCTTGGGCTATCAAAAGACCCATTTCTTCATTAAATCGGTGCACAGACCGTATTACAGTTATTACCCAAAGACACATAAAAACACATTCAAAACACAACCTGGCGGATCTAAAATATTATGCAATACAGTTTTGGTCCACATCACATATGCGCAAATTTGGGATTTTAAATTTAACTCTCGACGCTATTCATTAAACATTACGGGCTATAATCTACGATAGTGACATGGCACATATCACATCACACCCAAAATAACATAGCCTGCAGGAGCTGCGGGAAAATTTAAACTTGTTGTAATATCCCCTCCCTTGATCCGGTCAAAGTGGATGAAATCGGTCCATGGTATTATCATGGTGTTTTCCCATGGTATCGACCCATGGTATTTGTTGACATTTTTCAAGGAAAAATAATAAAATAAGTTCCACCAATCCTATAAAAGGAGATAGAAGTGAGACATTTAGGTTTATTCAAGTTTATCTATCTTATTTGGTTTTGGTTAAGAACTTGGCGTTGCCAGTTCTAGCATTTATCCCGAGACGAAAATGTTGTGGTAAATTTTGTCTGGTGGATCCATCCATGGTCCACAATTGTGCTTCAGTGTTTGTTTTTTGTTTTAAGGAGAAGCCAGGCATGCCATCTACAGGAGCTCAGATTTATTGTATGGGCATGTGTTTTATTTTCAGCTAATAATATAAATAAAGTGTTGTAGTTCCAGATCCTGTTTATGTTCATGTTTATTACTGAATGGTTTTTTTTTTATTGAGGACACTAGAATGTGCTAGATATGACTAAATTATTAAGGTTTGGGATCTTCCAGTGGTATCAGAGCTGTGCATATTGCCAGCCTGAGGTTTTCATGTAGGGAAATTTAGTGAGATGTATTCTCACTCTAGTCGACATTTCCATCTTCGGTGGTATTCGGTATCACCCTATTTGGTCTTATTTTTCAGTGGATTAAAAGAGATTTTTTCTACGTTGTAAAAAGAGTACAACAAGGCAAACATTACCTTTGCCAAATTATTGGATCGAGGTTTGTTGGTACATATCTTTCCATTCAGGGTTAAGGGGCCGAAATTTAAATCTTGAAGAAAAGTTTAGCTCTTAAAATATTGCAAAAATCTAGAAGCATCACACCAATTTCTGAGAGGGCATGCAACTGTTGGGGGCTGAGTTATAAATAAATCTCTCTCACAGTCAGTGATATGACGTATGTGTAGTAGAACGAGTGGTTGTATTGGCTCGTGTTGGAAGGTCAAGAGGCCAATCGACCAGAGTTTTCAGAGTTGAGCGCTATAATTCCACCACATATTTGTTCGAGATCTGATTGAGTTGAGCATTCTAATTCCACTGCACACTTGTTTGAGAGAATATTTGGTCATGAGCATAGGTGATGCATCTTGCTCTTGTTAAAAATATCGTGTGGGTTTTCATTGTTGAACCAAAGAAGTTATTCTTGTTATTCTCCTGAAGGATTGTGTTGTGGCAGTGGTAGATGGTAGAACGTTAAAGAAATATTTCAAATCATGTGGAACAATGGTTTCATGTCAAACACCGATCTCAAGATGTTGGGTCGTTAAATTAGAAAAAATTATCGATTGTTTTTAAGAGATATGTTTTGCATACGCCAAGGGATATATCTCCCCAGCATTGTGTCAGAGCGGAGATACTGCAGAACAAGATATCTATGGTTGTGTTGGAAGAGTAAATATTTATTGAAGATGCAGATATAATTTCATAGGCCAAACTACACAATGACAACAATGGTTTTCACATCAGCACATTGATATTCCTTAAAAGGTTTCGGTTTGTACCACCATCATTCCATGTCTTGAGCACAGATGGGGGTCAGCCCCTTGAAACCATGGATTGCATCGACTCACTCAACCACAGTGACCGCCATCTTCACGTGAGCCCAGGGTGTGCACCATCAGTGAATGAATCCCTAACAGAAATTGTACGCCAAGGAACTGGGCATTCAGTACAGATTAAATCCTGTAGCAGAGATATAATTTCCCTTTTCTATCTATCTAGATGGGTCACCATTGGAAAATAAAGCATGAAATAAATCATGTAGCAGAGGCCAAATTTCTTGGCTGGGGCAGCATTAGAAAATAAGGGCCGAGTTATATCCTGCAGTAGATGCCATATTTCTTTTCTTTCAGATTTATCTGGCTGGAGCAGATCACACAATGGGGGTATTTATCTGAACTGGATTCAGCCATCCCATCAATGCTTAAATCCTTCATTTTTCAGAAATCAGTTTTATCAATGAATCTTGTGTCAAATTGAGAGGCCAATTTAGATTTCCCTTCCCACTATCTCAGCTCGGAAATTGATCGATAAAAAGTATTACATCAAATTTTTGAAGAAAAGTTAAGGTGGTGCACATAATTTCTTTGGTACCTTACATGAGCTCAACTTCAGATATGTATAGTGATCAAGTTCATATCTTTAAGGCATAGTGCTGAGATCTCATGAGCGGATCTAGGTGTTTACTAAAGTGTCGAGAGGCACTGATATTTCACTAAAGGAAATAATGTTCTCTGAAAGGTCGTGAGGCCATTATATATCACACAGAGTCTTGAGGAATCAAATTGTGGATTCATGTCAGGGTCACCAAGTCCAATAAGCTTGATAATCACCATGGAAGAATTTCCACAACACTGTGGAAGATTTTCTAGGTTGTAGAGGGCATTGCACCATTGACAGCATGGATCAAGGCTAGAAGGCCTCTTCAGATGATAGGTGGGGGAGATGAATAATTCATAGGATGTTATTGTTGTGATGCGGCAAAACCAATCATAGGACCGTGGGGCCATACTCTATACAGCGTCGATTCCTCAATTTGTAGAAATTGCGTTGAAGCCAACCAGCATTCATAAAGGCCAGCTATGGTTTGACCGATATGTCCCTTATCTATTGGTTTTCATTAGGTTGGAATGTTTAGGTTTAAATAGCCATTTGTTATTTGGGAGATAGAAGGATTTGAAAAGGTGTTTAATTTTATATATATATAAAAGGAGGGAAAGGAGTGTTTTATTTTGGAATATATATATATATATATATATATATATATATATATATATATATATATATATATATATATATATATATATATATATATATATATATCATTTGGATTAAAAATACAACAATTATCTGTGGTTTATGATTCAGGAGGATGACCGACAAGAATTCAAAGAGGGAATACATTTCAGTGGCCTCCCCGTTGGATGGAATCGTATGGAGGGAGCTTTGGTCATATAGTAACATCAGAGATATAAGGCTGTAATTGTGGGTGTTACAAGGGGTTTGAAAGTAAGTTATTTCTTTTAAAGTTCGGGTTTAATATTGGGAGACATAAGTGAAGGGAAAATCATTTAAGGATATGTGGGTTAAATATTTAAAGGGATGATTGACAAAATCTTCCTATGAAGAATAAATATATTCTTGCCTGGGTATGGGAGAAGATGGATCGTCTTGAAGAAATTTTGGAAAAAAACTAGAAAATCCTTGATGAACTAGTCAAGATATATGGTCCTTTAAGCAACCATATTTCCATAGACCAAAATGATAATAAAATTAGGAGACCATTCTAAAAAAGGGTCCATGTCATTCTGCAGCAAAAGAAACCATGGGAAGTGAAGGAAGGACAAAGAAGAGGAGTTAAGCTCTTCGCACTTGGCTCTAAATTGCAACAAACAAAATTAGTCATAGACTGTCATAAGTTGGAGGAATTAGACATATTTTTGTCCAAGGTGGGACAACCAGAATGGAAGAAACTCAGTTGGGCTCTCAAACCGTCCATGCTTGCATTAATACAACCCAGAATTTGGGAACATCTTCATGAAGAGGTCAGGCTCACAATTGCTTCTTGTCTCAGCAGGGTCGTAACTCTAACATCACCATTACTACCCTACAATAATGATCTCATGACAGATATACTGCAGCTGATAGTAGAAGCCCTCTCGGGGTTGAACAACATCATGCTTCCTACTTATCAGAAGCGGTGTAGAATTTTGAAACTCATGGTAGAGCTTAGTTTTGGCACATTCATGTTGAATATGGAATGCGACGAGTTTATCTTTTAGTTGCTCCAAAAAATTTATACCAGTATTACATCACCTCATTCAGACCATGTCAAAGCATTCGTGCAAAATATTGTGTCTCTGTTCTTAAAAGGAGATGCTGTCATATGTAAGATACTAAGATCCAATTTTCTGACCATTTGGAGGAAGGAACAAAAGGTATCACCATCTTCCTATGATCTAGTCGATAAATTGGTCAGGGAAAACATAAATGGCTCAGAAAGGTGTTGACTAGGAATGAGTTGAGAAGGATTGATGGAGAAAGCAAGAACAAAATTTGCAACAAGAATGAACTAAGGAGGAGAGGACCATGCTTTATTTGCAATGGACCTTGGGCCCTTAACCATTCCTGTGCAGGTGATAAGAAGAAGGCAACAAAGACAAAACAAGAGGAGATTACTTAAAATCATGGGGAGTCTTTTGTAGCTAGGTCTATTAATCTTCAAGAAGGTGAGAAACATCGTGACATTATTCAGGGAGGCTTGCAAGATGACAAGCATTTGGAAGTGCATGAGGAAATTCTACCTAATTCCATTGATGAGGTTGACTCCTATACAATTGAGTTCGTAGATCCCGAGGAGAATATCCATAAAGAATATGAACAATCAAGTATAGATAAAATTCCACCAATGCATCTATGTTTGACAGTTGAAAGGGATGAACATATTGTCTCCACAGATGAAGGAGACCTGGGAGATTTGAGTGAGGATCTAACCATAGTGAACTAGCATGATGAGTATTATCACGGGGAACAACATGACAAAGATAATGTGCAAAATGAACCATTCCTTGAGAGGTTGTCAAAGGCTCAACTTGACGCTGTGGTTGTCGGGCATCAGGTGCAAACAGATACAGAGATAGTTAGCATGGCACTAGAATTTCCAGTAGAAGACTTTCAGGAAAGGATCAAGCATTTCAAGACAAATCTTCTGTTGTTGAAGTAGAGAGTGTGGACAGCCCGAGACATTGTCTTACAGGAGAACAGAAAAATTGAGGAACTCATAGGGGTATGTGCCAAATCAACGATCAAGTTGTCTAGTGTTGAGGAACGACTCAAGTACCTCACAAGGCAGTGGGAGGAGTACAATTGGGAGTTTCAGAGCAGCCCTCTACAGGAATACATAGATAAGGCTTGCAACACCAACAACCCACCTTTATACATTGGGAAGAGCAGGGCAAACTTCTCCAAATGTATCATGTTGGGTAACCAAGTGGAGAAGCATGAATTGAGCATCGAAAAACATCAACATAGTAGATTATCATATATTCATCCTTCCCCAAGTATGGATTGGCGAGAGATTATGAGTTGGTATTCTATTGATAGGTTGATTCTTTGGAGGATACTCACAGCCAAAGGCATATTGTAGTTTGGGTCCTTTAGTGCGGGCAGTGATGGAGGGCTAAAATGGTACCATAACCCACAGGTCCTAGGATTTAGGTGGAATTGGGATCCAGGAGAATCCATTGGGTGCAAGATTGGCCAAAGGATTGTTTGGGATCTAGGTAAATCTATCGAGGGAAGGATTGGTCAGAGAGGTTTGAGTGAGGATGCAGCCATAGTGAACCAGCATGATGAGTATGATCATGAGGAGCAACATGAAAAACATAATGTGAAAAATGAACCATTCCTAGAGCGTTGGTCAAATGCTCAAGTTGAAGTTGTGGTCATTGGGCATTGGGTGCAAACAGATACAGAGACAGTCAGCATGGCACTATAATTTCCATTAGAAGACTTTCAGGAAAGGATCAAGCATTTCAAGATAGATCTTATGCTATTGAAGCAAAGAGTCTGGAAAGCCTCATACATTGTCTTACAGGAGAAAAGAAAAATTAAGGAACTCATAGGGGTATGTGTTGAATCAACGACCAAGTTGTCTAGTGTTGAGGAATGACTCAAGTCCCTCACAAGGCAGCGATAGGAGTACAATTGGGAGTTCCAGAGTAGCCCTCTACAGGAATACATAGATAAGGCTTGCAACACCTTTATACATTGGGAAGAGAAGGGCAGAATTCTCCAAATGTATCATGTTGGGTAACCAAGTGGAGAAGCATCAATTGAGCATCGAACAACATCAACATAGTAGATTTGCAGATATTCATCCTTCCCCAAGTATGGATTGGCGAGAGATTATGAGTTGGTATTCTATTGATTGGTTGATGCTTTGGAGGATACTCACAGGCAAGGGCATATTTTAGCCTGGGCCCTTTGGTGCGGGTAGTGATGGAGGGCTGAAATGGTACCATAACCCACACGTCCCAGGATTTAGGTGGCATTAGGATCTAGGAGAATCCATTGGGTGCAAGATTGGCTAATGGATTGTTTGGGATCCAGGTAAATATATCGAGGGGAGGATTGGTCAGAGGATTGTTTGGGATCTAGGTATCAAAGGATCCATTCAGGGTCATTCAACATGGAGGGATGGAACAATACATCGGGTTGTATGGGATCCCGATATCAATGTACAAATGCTTCTGTTGTGGATAGAGGTGGATCGCTTAAGGACAAAAAATCTTTGGGCGAGAGGATTTGTAATATTCCCTCTCTTGATTCGGTCAAAGTGGACGAAATCGGTCCATGGTATTATCATGGTATTTTCCCATGGTATTGGCCCATGGTATTTGTTGACGATTTTCAAGGAAAAATAATAAAATAAGGTCCATCAAGCCTATAAAAGGAGATAGAAGCGATACATTTAGATTCATTTAGGTTTATCTATCTTATTGGGTTTTAGTTGAGAACTTGGCGTGGCCAGTTCTAGCATTGATCCTGAGACGAAAACCAGGTGGTGAATTTTGTCTGGTGGATCCATCCAGGGTCCACGATTCTGCTTCAGTGTTTGATTTTTGTTTTAAGGAGCAGTCAAGCATGCCATCTACAAGAGCTCAAATTTATTGTATGGGCATGTATTTTATTTCGAGCTAATAATATAAATAAAGCATTGTAGTTCCAGATCCCGTCTATGTCCATTTTTATTACTGAATGAATTTTTTTATTGAGGACACTAGAATGTGCTAGATCTAACTAAATTATTAAGGCTTGGGATCTTACACTTGTGTGATTGCGATATGCGAAATCAATATCGCATCATAAAACATATAACATAACATGCGGGCAGCGAAAGGTAAAGTTTAAAACTTGTGATTGTGAACTTGTGCACGGTAAAGGCTTAGGTGGGTCCCGCTGATATCACATCGATGGCGAAATAGGTTTCGTTGCGGGCTTAAATGGTAAGTGTTAAATGTTGCGATGTGCGATATGCGGGCGATAAACAAAGGTAAGTGAGGTAAGAGAAATACAAAGGGTTAAGCGGAAAATACAATGTGGTAGGGATATGTGGGTTCCGTCGATATCGCATCGGCGGGATTTAACTTAATAGCGGAAAGGCTTATGGGTAAACTATAAAAGTTTTGGGTGGTGAAGTGCGGGCAAACGGTAAGTCAATGCGGTGGTTGCAAACAACAAATGCAAAGAATGGCTCGGTACTTGGTTTGTTGTTGGTTGCGTGGAAATCCCTCCAAATCTCGAACATTCTCCTTGTCCTTCTCTAAAACAAAATTTGATGGAATTGTGGGTTGCTACCACTGTTATTCATGCCGGTGTCAACACAAAGTTGTGATTTGCTGAATTGGGTTCATATATAAATAAGAGTAGGATTCCTAAGAGATGGGTTTGAATCAATTCTATTACTAATTGATGTCAACATGATTAATAAATTAATCATCCTTTCAAAAAATTGAGCTTCTCGCGATACTGCATTACAATATGATTTGTGCAGCACTGTTCCATTGTAGGAATTCATAAAGCATTAAAAATCCATTTTTCCAAGTTAATAAAAACTATAAAGTGTTCTGGTATAGTGGATTGTCACGTCAAGGAAACCACTACCACTACTATATTGGCTTTAATTAAAACTATATTATAGTACTACGGTAAACGTTATTCAAAGGATTTCTAAGCATACTAACGTAAGTAAATCATTTTCATAACATACTCATGATAACTTATCTTGGAATTCTATTACTTCGAACATAACAAGCTATAACCCTTATTATATTTTAAGTGATGTCAATATGTCCACGACCAAGGACTTCATTCCCTTTGTCTCAAACAACCGAATCTCTAGAAATCCACCACCTGAGTCTCGGTTATAAACTTGTTGCCTGCTGCATAGACTAGATCCTTCACAGTGTAGGGACAAATATTATGTTTCTAGTATTCTATTAACGAAGATATTTGTTACAACTATACTGCTAAATGATCATATTGAAGTTCATAAAATTTAAAGAGAGTAGATCACTTTAATACGCAGTTATCCATTTCATTTCTTATGTGAGGCTTACGTCATTAACTTTGAGCCTTCAACCAATTTTAGGTAAACTTGGAAAGATCCCGATCTCCATTCATTTTTTTCTATGTGGTCAACAGAGTTCAGATATCGGCAATGTCCACTAAATATTTGTAGTGACGTTTAGAATGTCTAGAAAATAAACAGATGACTTTTCAGTTGTAAAAATATTTTAATTTTAAAATCTCAAGCAATTAAACTAAAGCTCAAAACTCTTTTATTAAATATAACTACAATAAAACAAAAAAAGAAAAATACCCACTCATAAACCCTTTAAACAACTTTATTGATAATGAGCAAGTATTTATCGTGAGCTAATGAATACGCTGAAAACAGAATGGTATTGATAATATGTGTGAATAACACTGTCGTTTTAACCCATGATCATTTTGGTGTCATTGTATGATAATTTTGATGTCATTCTATGGTCTTCTTGAGAGAAATCCGTACGTATGGTTTATTTTGTTTTTTCAATATGGTTGTTTTATTTTTTATTTTCAATATGGTTGTTTATACCTTGTGATGTGCCACGTGAAAGATATTATTCATTTCTATTTTGAAGGAATAACATTTAATCCTCAATTATTTATTTTGTTTTTTCAATATGGTTGGTTATAGCTTGTGATGTGCCACGTGAATGATATTATTCATTTCTATTTTGAAGGAACAACTTTTAATCCTCAATTATAATTAATGCTTAAATTATATGATATGAAAAAATTTATAATGAAAGTTTAGAACATATTGTGAAGATGATTATATAAATAGTTATACATTTATTTTAAATCAAATAATGGTTATTTATTATTATAAAGCATTTGCGTAATAAATGTAGCACAAAGAGTAAGACAATTTAATAGATTTTTTTGTAGATAAGTTTGCGAATAAACTCCACAATAGATATTAGGGAGTCGATAATTATTTTTCAATAACTCCTCGATAACTTATTAACAAGAATTAAACCTATCATCTAATTAATTATCTACAATACCATATCAAAGGATTAATTTAACATTTCCCTCCTTAATTTGAATGGACATTTGACATGTCAAGTAACTTTTTGAATTTTTCAAACTTTTCATATCACATTGATTTGGTAAATATGTTTGCAATTTGCTCTGAAGTAAGACAATGTGTCAGATGAACGATTTTTTCCTCTACATGATGTCAAATCAAGTGATATGGTGTATTGATATATTTGGTTCAATCATGGAATCTATGATTATTTTCCAATTGAATTGCAAAATTGTTGTCAATAAAGATATGTGTGGAATTCTTCTGTTTTACCTGCAAATATTCAAGTATTTTCGAAGCCAAATGATTTCTTTTTTAGCCTAAGCTGCAACAACATATTTGGCTTCAGTGGTAGAATCAACATGTACAAATTTCTTTTGTGATCTCTAAGTGATAATTTTTTTATTCAAGATTAATCAAATAACCAGAAGTAGATACCTTGTGCTCTTTATGACCATCAAATCAACATTTGAATAACCAATGAGATGGAAGTCTAAGACTTTAGAGTATTTTATGCCATAGAACTTAGTGCCTTTTAAATATTTGAGCATTCATTTTGCTATGACCCAATGGAATTCACAAGGCTAATCCATAAGCCTAGAAAGCATTCCTACAACAAAAGTTATGCTAAGATGAGTAGTAGTAAGGTAAATCAAACTTCCAATAGGTTGCATGTACTTTCTTGGATATTCAAATGGATTGTACTCATTTGAAGTAAGATTTAGGTTATGCTCCATTGGAGTAGAAACAATATTACAAGACTGCATTCTGAATTTACTCAATAGTTGTACAATATACTTATTATGAGAAATACAAATATGATTAGGTTTCTGATCAACTTCAATTCCTAAATAATAATGAAGTAAACCCAAATTTGTCATATCAAAAACCTTTTGTAGCACCTTTTTAACAGATGTGATATAATCATCATTGTTGCCCATGATAATAAAATCATCAACATTAACAACTAGATATCAAATTGTTCTTATGACTTTATTGAAAAATAAAGTTGCATCATCTAAATCGAAATGCTTATAATTCAAATTGAGAATATGCTCAGTTGTTTTTTCATACCATGCTCTGGGTTCTTGTTTCAAACCATACAAGGTTTTCACCAATTTGTATACCTTCTACTATTTTCCTTTAACAGAATAACACTTTTGTTGAAACATATAGACATCTTATTTTAAACCGCCATTTGAGAAAGAAATTTTTACGTCCATGTGATGTATTTTCCATCCTCTTTGAGCTGCAAGAAAAAATAAAGTTCAAATAATTCCCCATTTAGTTGTAGGAGAAAATGTTTTTGTATAATCAACACCTTATTTTTGTCCAAATCCATTTGCTACAAGTCTTACTTTGTGCTTGCCAAGTGAACCATCTCCCTTATACTTAAATTTATAAGCTCACTTACAACCAATGGGTTCGATGTCAATAGTAGGATTCACCAACCTCCAAGTGCCATTTTTAATAAGAGCATCATACTCGCTCTGCATTTCATCTTTCCATTCATTACAAACAAAAAATTATTCAAATGTAGTAGGTTCATTAACAATGGACAAATTAAATTCACAATCATAAGAACTACAAGAATTGTTCCTTGAACTTGAAGTAACATGTCCCTATTTTCAGTCCCAATAGTTAGCTCAACTGGTCGAGTCCTCGATCTTAAGTACTTTTTCAGTTGGGAGGTCGTAGGTTAAAATATCCCTAACACCCTTGGGGTTAGGCCTCATGTGTAAGGGCAACAGTTAGATCCCCTCGGGAGGGCCTGCCGAGATTTTCACGTGGACGTAACAGACGCATGTGTGTGCAGGCACATTGGATTCATGAACCACAACATAAAAAAAAAACATATCCCTATTTTCCTTTATTGTGTTTAGTAAAACTTCTTGTATCAAATTCTTCATACTGTTTCAAAAATGTCTCGATCCATGTTGATCTTCGTAGTGATTGTTGTGGTAGTTCCCCATCTTGAAGAACATGATCTTCAAGTGATGCTTTTTATCTTGCAGAAACCTTATCATCATCCAATTTTTCCTTTTCAACAAATTTTTCTTTTGTAGAAACAACATTATCATCATCCAACTTTTTTTAATTCTCTATTGAATATGGCAAATCTATTGAAGGAAAATCCACAAACTAATCTAGAACGTGAGTCCCCCCTTCAGGATTTGGAAGATAATTATCTCATTCATAATAAAACTTTTTAGAAGTGAACTTATCCAAATGACTAAGTTGTTTATCGGCAATGGAAACATCTTTAGCAAGGACAAGAAAAATTACATCTCCTGAAACAATAATTTTCTTTTTCTCCTCATCATACAGCCTATACGATTCAGAAGTAGTAGAATATTCTAAGAAACACAATTTACGACTCCTGGCACCCTATTTGTTGCATTGATGTTTAGGAATAAATGAAGACAATTATACCACATTTCATAAGGATACTTATTATTTATGGCAGAATAAGGGCATCGATTGTTAATATAGATTGCACAAAGAAATGCTTCTCCCCCAAACATTAACATAAAAGTCTTAAAAAACATGATATTGAGCAATGTTCCATTCATACGTTCTGCAACACCATTTTTTGTGGATTATAAGGAATTTAAGTTTGATGTTTAGTTCCATTTTCCTACAAATACTTTTCAAAATCATGAGATGTGTATTCACCATCGTTCTCAAATCATAGAGTGCCAATATTGAGATGAGTTTCATTTTTAATCGATAAATAAATATATTTTGTTAACTTTCAAAAAATTATGGTATCTCTTTCAACAAATAAACCCAACACATCCTTGAGTACTCATCAATAAAAGCCAATAGATATTTATTACCATTGGAATATGGAACCAGCATAGGTCTACACAAATTAGAATGTATGAGACCTAACTTCCTATAAGCTCTAGAAGTAGAGTTATGAACGGGTTGTTTATTGCAGTTGCCTAAAATACAAGAATCACATGAAGTAATTTTTCTTGGAACATTAGGAAGCCTTTTAATACCTTTTTGTTTCATAATCCTGATACTATCATAGTTTATGTGACTAAAACGAGTATGCCACAACAAACTAGAAGAGAAAGTATCATTTTGTTGAGTCAAATGAGAATAATTGAATGTAGAAGATGATTTTCCTTTGAGTTTCAAAAGTTTTTCTTCTTCTGTAATGTTATAAAAAGAACATTATCATATGCTTTATGGATTTCAGCTATACTATCAAACCAATGGATAAAATTCCCTTTCTACTTGATATGTATGAGAGACATAAAATTTATTTGAAATTGAGGAATGTAAATAACATCATGTAAAATATAATTAGCAAGTTCTAATATCTTTAGCTGTATATATCTATTCTTGAAGGCATTATTTTTTATTTATTAACAAAATAAACTACTCCATCAATCTCATCACTATATGTCTCAAAAAATCTCTTCTAAAGGTTATTTGACAAGTTTCTACAGCTTCTAATATCCAAATGTCTTTCCAATCAAATAAAGTAGTGCTAAAGATATCATTTATACTGAAGTTACAATGTGAAATAATATAATGTGAAAATTCATGTGGTATTACCTTATATAAAGGTTTCTTTTCTTTCTTCTCACTAATATTTTCCTAAGGAATGAAACAATTAGGGGTGAGTAATGTCCTAGTTTATTTTTTCAAAATATATGAAGTAACCTAATAGGGACACTGTACTTTTTATGCCCATATATATGTTTACGTAGAGGTCTCTTAGGCTCTATTGGAATTAATTTTTTCAAGTTATATGGAAATTCCATATGGAATTCATATGCTTAAGTTATAGGAACATTGATTTGATTCAATCTATTGATTATGAGACCATATCTTTTTTTCATCACAATTCCATGAACGTGGTAATTTCTTTAGAGATTGTCATTTAAATGTAATAAAATTTCTATGAAGAAATAAGTAGAGGGGTTTTGAAAAGATACAAGAAAGAGGAAACCTGATAAAATTTTGGTAATGCAAATGAATCAATAGGATTTAAAGACTAATAATAGTCTTTAAGTGTTAGAAAAGGGCTATAAAGCCAAAAAAAGACAAATTTGGGTTGAGCACAAGATCCTAAAACATCAATCGACTAATAAGGGCCTCACTAATTACTCTAAGGAATATCTGAAAAGACAAAAATTGGATAGTGATGATATTTTCAATAATGTTGGAACTTGATGGATAGAACCGTGGAGAATGGAAAATGGATAAGATATGGATCTTGTGTAGCTTTCTCTATAGTACATTGCAGAAACACAGGAAAAATCCTCCTAGATTTTAGAATATTATTTATAGTTTCTAAGAACATCCTCCCTCAAAAGGAAAGAAAAGAAAAGCAAACAAAACAAAGGTAAGAATTTAGATTCCTCATATTTAGTGGTTAGAACCAATGTTGTCAAAGATATTTTCAAAAACTGAAAAGGAGAAAGAAAGTAATGAAGATAAAGCAATAAAAAATATGTGGAGTGACAAAAATGTTGTAAATTTTGGGAGAATTTCTTTCATAACTTATAAGTTTCCACCTACTCCACTAGTTCTTAATGAAAATCATTTAATGGAATATCATAAGACTAAATGGAAAAAAGCAAGAATAGGCTTCAAAGGAATAATTCCTTTACGAAAAAATCTTCTATTCTAATTATTTAAAAGACTAAATGCTTTAGTGGATTATTTTCATAGGTAGCCTCTACTAGTTGAACAGGCTCTCGATCCATAAAAATAGATAGATAATGAGTGAGAGGATTCATAGGGTTGATGTGGAATCTTGTAGAAATAATAATCACTTTTTTTTTCTTCACAAAAATAACACTATCAACAGTATTCTAGAGGATCTTAATGCATGAAGAAGGATCCATTACAAATAATGATAGTCCTAAATATATGGCGTTAAAGCTAAATTTCTTGCAATATATATAGGGAATTCACACTATCATTAGGAATCCCCACTAGATTATTGGAGGTGATCTTAACATAATAAAAACTATGGTTAAAAATATAGGTGAAATAAGTGTACTAGAATATGATCTGAAATGCTTCAAGGAAGATGAATAATTTTGAAATTATCAATAGGATACACCCGTCGAACAATCTATGGCGAGGAACTTATCAAGTGGCCTCTATGTTGGATGGTTTCCTCATTTATAAATAGGTCTTCGTAATGAGACTTCACATGGAATCCTATATCCTCCCACCTTATAGATATGATCAGAAGAAATTTTACTTGAGGATAATAATAAAGGAATTTCAAAAAATAGATCTTTCAAATTTAAATTTTTTAGGTTAGAATACCACTCATTCTATGATGTGAACTAATGGAAGGAGTATAGTTAAATCAAGGTAGTTTGATATTTGGATTTGAACAATGTTTAAATTATTTAAAATGGTATTTTTGTGACATATTAAAATCCAAGATAGGGTTATACATACAAATGGAATAGACTCAACAAATATTGATTATGGGAGAGAGAACTAAGATCCTAATTGAAGAATGATATTTACTTCAACTGAATTAGATGCAAGGAGAGGAAGAATTATCTTGGAGACAAAAGTCTAGAGTGAAATGATTGAAAGAGGTAGGAGAAACTCCATGCTCTTTCACAAATCAATGATATTGTTTAAATAAATTACCATTGATGTCAAAGGATGTCCATATGAAAGAGAAAGTTACATCTTAAAATAACATATTTTTGAAATATTATTTTTGAATTTTTACTCCTTTTACCTACCCTAACATTGAATTCATTTTTACTCCATTTATCCTATGGTTGGAAAGCTTATTCCCATACATTTACAATGGTATATGGTATACCCTCTAACTTCTCACATTTGAGAAGATTTTTTTTTTCTAATATTCATTATGCAGTTTTCTAATTGCACAATCTAGTCCAACTAATGGACAAGTTGACCTGCCAAGGGACAAGTTGACCTAGCTAGTGAACAAGTAAACCCAGTTTAGACCATGAATGCACTATAAATAGGAGCGCAAAGGAGAATTTCGATTCATATTCTTATGAAATTTCAGATATGTTCAAATAGGTGAAGAATAAAAATATTTATTAGGTTCATACCTCATAAACCATAAGTGAAGAGGAGATGATTTGGAATGGCCTTTTTGGGAAGGATTTTTAGCACATTTTGAATAGATTTTCCTTATTTTGGAAGGTTTTTGTCACACCTTTTGAATTTTTTTAGCCTTAATTCGAAGGTTGATTGTAGACCTGCTTTTGAGGGTTAACTTATATCCCCCCTTTGAAGGCCAAATTTTAAATCTATATAGAGGGTTGTATTCCAACGTGAAAGGTTAACATTTAGGCTTATCATAAGAGTAGTGACTTGTCCATATTGAGGCCTATTTTTGGGATCAAACTTTTGGTACAAAGAAGGCCGAATTAAAACTTGTTTTGAGAGATAAATCCTGTTGTGCTTGAAGGAAAATTTGAAGACCTACATTTTGAAGATCTAACATTTTCCTTTGTTTACGAGGTTGAATCCTATGGAGGAGGCTGAGTTTTAGAGGTTGAGTTCTTAGAAAAGGAGGACAAGTTCAAGGATCATTTTTTTAGAGAAGTTATTTTGCTAAGAAGGTCGTGTTTAGGAAGTCGAGTTCCTGTGTGAAGTATAGAGGAGAAACTTGTAGGATGTCATACTTTATTTAACTAATGTTGACACTTTTAAACTCTTTTTTGTTGATAAATCATGAATTTGATGCTTCCTTTCAATTGTAATTGATAAATAATGGATTTGGTGCTTGCCTTCAATTGTTGTTGATAAACTAGTGAGTTGGTGTTTCCTTTCAGTTGGTGCTGAAAATTTTCAATGAAATATTTATATGTATTAAGAAGAACATTCTATGGTTTTCATGTAAAATTGTTTATGTTATGTATATTTATGTTTTTTTTTTATAACTATGGTTGCATTTACAAGTTTTTGAAGTTAAAAGTTGTTAATGTTCATTCTCTCTCCCCCCTCTCAGTATTGGTAAATATTCCAACAATTGGTATTAGAGTGGGTTCTCAGAAACATTTTGACCACTAGAAGATAAATCACAATAATACTCATGGACAAGTAAGAAAAATACACCAAACATGTTCTCCCATTGTTTGATGGAAAAAATTATGCCTTTTGGAGCATAAGTATGAGATTGTTCTTACAAGAACAAGGATTTGATGTTTGGTAAGTTTTTCTAAATCAATATAAGGTACCAACCATTACTCCAAATGATATGGTTGGAATAAGACTCTATGAATGTAATTCAAAGAATATATATGCCATTCTAACAGGGTTGAAAATATCATACTTTGTGAGGGTTATGCATTGTAAATCAGGAAAGGAAATTTCAGACAACTCAAGAATGCATATGAAGGAGGTGAAAGGACAAAGGGGCCAAGCTTCAAACCTATATATGACAGTTTCAACACTTGAAGGTGATCGAACATGAATGCATTGCAACTTAATTACTCTATGTTAATGATATCGCGAATAATGTGGGATGAATGGGAAAGAATATTGCAGATATATTCATCATTCAAAAGATACTAAGATCTCTCCCAATGAGAATTGTTTCTAAAATCTCAAACTTAGAATAAATACAAGATCTAGCTACATTGAGTATGGATGAGATACATTGAATTCTTATAGCATACGAAAAGAGGAAATAGGAAGAAAACCAATCCAAAAGGGAATATTTTTTCTAGGTATCAAAGAAGAAAAGAAAAAAAAAAAAAATTAAAAACAAGCTTTATTTGTAGTGGTGATTCAAACGATGAAGAATAAGTCAACTTTGTGAGAAAGTTAAAAAGAGGGAGTGGAAAATATAAAGGTAACTTCCTTTAAAGTGTTTTGAATGCTGCAGAATTGTTTATTATCCTTGTAAATGATATTCTAGAAAGGGTTCATATAATTATGAACAAGAAAGTTATAAGAAATAAAAGAAATATTAGAAATACTAAAAACAAAAGTAGAAAGGAAAAATATTCAAGAAGAAAGGTCTCTATTCAAGAGAAGATAATAGCTCATATGATGATCATGATGATGATAGTGACCATGACCCTAAAACTAATCTTCATGTACTTATATGCTCATAATGAATCTTTTGAAAAATATAAAGGGAAACATGAAGAATAAGAAGGAGAAGTCCATATTGAGGAAGGATTGATTAGTTCCTTAAGTGATATTAGAAGAACAAGGAAGAAGAATCTCATACTCAAGAAAGAGGTAAAGAAACTAAAATTTTGTTTGCAAAGTCCCCATATGATCCATGAAGAGAACTAGTATACTGTTATAAATTTGAAAGCAGAATTAGAAGAAGCTAGAGTTATTGAAGAAGCATTCAAGAGGCAGGTGGACGAGATGGAGAATATAACCAAGAATGCATAAGATGAGATAGTATCCTTGAGGAAGGAAATATGGAAGAAGGATATCCATTAAAACTTTGACAAAAGTACCAAAATATTAGATGAAATCATCAAAAACCAAAGTCCATTCAATGACAGGTCTAGAGTGTAATATAAACAAAATAATAGTGATAATTTTTCAAGGTATATGATGATAGGAAATTATGTAAAGCAAGGAAGATGCGTTGATGAAATCAATGGCCCTATCAAGAAGGAATAAAAAAACCACTAAAGGAGGACAAACAATAACCAACAATGAAGAATATTCAATAAGAAAATGATGGCTTGATAAGGAGAGCACTATGAATAAGACCACCTACACTAATGTACCAAAATATATTTCTTGGAGTGTGTTATTCTTGATAATAATTTTGGGTATAAGGATATAAATTGTAAAGCTTATGTAAGAGGTATAAATATGAGAAATATTTATGATGATCCCAATTACTCTGATGAAGGAAATTATGATAGAAAATATCATGAGGTTTTAAAAAAAATATATAATAATTTTTGTGCTCTTAGTTATGAAATTGAATGTTACAAGAAAAACAATTTTGGACATGGCCATAAATTATAGAAGTAATTTTATATTTACTTCAAGGGAAATAAGGAATGTTCCTATCCATAATACGGGGGAAAGCTAAGGACTTGGAAAAATAAAAAAGAATATTTGAATGCTAAGGAATGTGGGCATGCTTTAGAAGCCCAAAGAACAAGAAGTAAATGATATATTGATAGTGGGTGATCAAATCATATAACACGAGACATGCATATTTGTAGCATTGATGAAATAAAAAGAAGGATCTATAACCTTTGGGAATGATAATTATGCCAAAATTATAGGGAACGAAACAATTAGCCTTGGAAGAAAAGATGTAATGGTAGAAAATGTTTTACTTTTTGAAGACATGAACCATAATTTTCAACGTGTTAGTCAAATGTGTGATCAGGGACATGCTTTTCTATTCTATTCAAAATTATGTGAAATAAGTAAATAAGGATTAGGGAAATTTGTTGCAAGAGAAATAAGAACTCCAAACAACATATACATATTGAATGCCACTGGAAACGAAAGAAGTTTCCTGGGAAAGGAGGATGAAAGTTGATTTAGGATAGGAGATTGGGGCATAGACACCTTGATAATATTTTTCAATATCATGAAGAAGAAGTTTTTAAGGTATATGTTTGAAATTAGAAATCCTTCAAATGTTATATGAAAGTATTGTCAACATGTAAAACAAACAATAGTTGAGTTCAAAACTAAGGAACATTCCAAGACAAAACCATTGGAACTTGTACATACTCATTTATGTGGTCCAACAAAAAAAGAAATGACTATATGGAAAAAAATATGTCATGTTGTTTGTTGATTACTACACAAGGATGAATAGGGTTTTTTTGCTTAGAAATAAGTTAGAAGATTTTGAAATATTTACAATATTCAATGAACTTTTTGAAAGTGAAGCCAATTTGAAAACCAAATTGTTTAGATAAGATATTGGATTGGAGTTTACTTCAAATGAATTCAATTACTACTAGGGCTAACATGTAATAACAAGAAACTTATTGATTAATAGAACTAATTAGTAAAATGGAGAGGTTGAAAGAAATAACAAAACTATAGAAGAGATGGCTAGAACTTGGTTGTATGAATCCAAGTTAATTAATATATTTTTGGTACAAGAATTAAATATAATGTTCACATTTTGAATAGAGGATTTCTTATAAGAAACAATGAAAAAAAACCTTATGAACTATGGAAGGGAATACCGGTTAGTTTCGTGAATTTAAAAATATTTTGGAAGAAAATGTTACATAAACAGGGATGACCATAACTTAGTAAATTTTGACTCCTCGATAGATGAAGGTATATTTTCTAGGTACTCGTGTGAATGAAAGCATACATTTTTTACAACCTTAGACTCATCAAATCATCCATGTAAAAACTGATGAAACAAACATTCTAAACACTAAGAAGGAAAGAAAAATTCAAACATATTTGAAGAATAGGAAGGGGAAGAACCAAGGAAAGAGAAAGAAAAAGAAGAAAATGAACATTGAGAAGAGAAGTACCCAAAGGAAAAACATGAAGAAGTAGATAATCAATGAGATTTCCAGATACCTCCCAAGACACCTAAATGTTGGTATTAGAAGAATCATCCACCAGAAAAATGATTGGGGATAAGAATGTAGGAGTAGAAACGAGAAGAAGAAAACATGCCAAAATACCAGAGTAAGGGAATTTATCACTATCTTCCACAATTTAACCAAATAACTTTACGGAAGGTAGAAATGATGAAGATTAGATCAAGGCCATGGAAGAAAAACTAAATCAAATAAAGAAGAATGAGACATGTGAATTTATTCCAAGACTCAAAGACAAAAATTTGATTGGTACAAAATGGGTCTTTATAAAAAACCCAAATGAGGATCAAAAGGTGACCAAAAATAAAGCAATGCTAGTTTGCAAATGATATAACCAAGTTCAAGGCATAGACTTTGAAGAATTTTTTTGTCTGGTATCTAGAATTGAATAAATCAAAATAATCATTACCAATGCATGCTCCAAAAGAGTCGAAGTGTACAAAATGGATGTAAAATTAACCTTTCTCAGTGGGGATCTAGAAGGCGAAGTCTACAGCGAACTACTAGAAGGATTCTTATTACGAAACAATGAATATTATATTTGTAAATTGATTAAATCCATATATCAACTTAAGCAAGCCTCAAGAGCTTGATACTCAATATTGGATAGGAATTTGCAACGAAAAGGATTCAGAAAGTGAAATGCAAACAATAATATTTACATAAAGGACGATCAAGACAATACGGTCATCATTCAAGTATACGTTGATGATGTCACATTTGGAATTTATGATGATATATTCAATGATAATTTTGCAAAAGATATGAAAATTTAATTTGAAATGTCTTTTCTTGGGGAGTTTAATTTCTTTTCAGGACTCTAGATATCTCAAGTAGATGGAGATAATTTAATTTCTAAAATCAGGTACATCAAAGTAATGTTAAGGAAGTTCAAAATGGAAGAACGAAAACCTATGAGAACTGTTATTGTCACCAGATGCAAGTTGAGAAAAGAATATGAATCCAAGGAAGTGGATCAAAGACTATGTAGATCAATGTTTGTAGCTTACTCTATGTGAAAAGTTCAATACCATATGTAATGGAAGAATTTGGATGGATTACAATATTTCAAAAATCATATAAGGAAACACATGGTCTAGCAGTGAAAAGGATCTTCATATATCTCAAAGGAACAACATATTTTTGGCTATGGTATCCAATATGAAATGAATTGACACTTGTAGCTTAAACCAAAAAAAAAAATTGGCAAGAAGTATATATGAAAAAAGAAGTACAAGTGGTGTATATTTTTTCTTGGGATAATAATTAGCATCGTCCTTGAAAAATAAGTAATATTTAATATCCTTGTCTACAACAAAAGCATAATATATTGCAGAAACAATATGTTGAACTTAGGTCCTCTAATGATGAAAACCTTGCAAGAAGTACATGTAAAATATAATGATCTCATTCCTATACTTTGTGAAAACACTAGTGCAATAAACATCTCCAAGAATCCAGTGATGCATTCGAAGACCAAGAAAATTATTATCAAGTTTCTCTTTCTAAAGGAGTAAGTCACATAAAAGAGTATCAAGCTAAAGTATGTTGGGACAAAGGAACACATTATAGACATCTTCACCAAACCAATTCCTAGAGATACATTTGAGTATCTTAGACAACAACTAGGAGTAATTTATGCTACAAATTTATTTTCACAATATTCAACAAAGATATAAAATGGGAGAGACAATGTTAGGGCGATTTACAATTTTCTATATTTGATATTAATGTCAAAGGGGGAGAAAAAAATAAATAAGCACAATGACAAGGGGAGCATGACCATGGGAGCATATTATGGTTGCCATCAATGACAAAGGGGGGGATTATTGAAAGAAACTATCAATGATGTCAAAGGATATCCAAATAAAAGAGAAAGTTACATATTCAAATAAAATATTTTGAAATGTTATATTTGGGTTTTTGATGCCCCATTTGGAAACCCTGTCATTGAATGCATTTTTACTCCATTTATCTAGATCAAATGGAAGAATAACGTACATTCTTGAAAATATTATTCCAATACTTTTCCAATGATATATGACACTTCCTCTAATTCATCACACTTGAGGAGAAATACTTTTTTGAATATTCACTATACATTTTCCTAATTCCACAAACTAGTCCAACTAGTCGAGAAGTTGGAGTAGCGAGTTGAAAATATGATAGAGTCTTGAGACTAAATGCATTATAAATAGGAGTGAGAATGATAATTTGAAGTCATTCACTTAAGAATGTTTGGATCTGTTCAAACAAGTGAAGAATAGGAATTTTTAGGTTCATACCATTACAAACCTTTCAAAGTCTAAAATGGGCCTAGAAAAAAATGTAAAACCAAAATAAACTTTATACGAACCTGTAGGATTCATGATGATGATGTAAACCATGGGGAATGATTCACCATTGTTTGGAGTAAAAAATTAGAAGGATTAAAGAATAAAAAAATAAAAGAACTGCTTTTTGAAATCATATTTTCAACTTATCTCCCTGTGGTTTTACTAAAATTTCCAATGGGATCACTTGTTGGATGTGGAATTTAATTCCTCACCCCAAGGAGTACCCATGTTACATACTTTATATGGACCCTGCTACACGAAAAATGACAAATATTTGAAAAACATGATTACAATCACGTTTTTTTCATGTATTTCTCATTTTCCATATAGAAAGGTCCATCGAAAGTATGTAACATGGGTACTCCTTGAATGAGGAATTAAATTCTATGTCCAATGAGTGCACCCACTTGAAATTTGAGTAATATTGTAGGGATATAAGTTGAAAATACAAGTTGAAAAAGTAGTTTTTTTTTCTATTTTCCCTCTAAAATTTGATGATGTAATGTAATCGTATTTTGTTATTTCTAGTATTATTTTATAATATTACTTAAGAGGACCATTTTACACCTCAAAATACCTCCAATTATCATGAACTAGAAGGGAGGAGGAGTTGATTTCGAGAGACTTTAAGGGAAGGATTTTTGGCACATTTTTGGAAATTTTTTTGCCACACATTTTTATATTTTCTTGCCATGGTTACAAGTTTGATTGCAAACCTATTCTTGAGGGTTGAATTTTATTTTATTTGAAGGCCAAATTTTAGATCTGTGTAGAGAGTCAAATTATAGTGTAGAAGGCCACATATAGGCCTATCTTGGGACTAGTGAACTCTTCCTATTGAGGTTGATTTTTAGGACTGAAGTTTTGGTATAATACTACCAATCTAAGACCTATTTTTAGGGTGATTGGTGTGTTTTAAGGTAAATTTTAGACCTGATTTGAAGATCTAAAACTATTGTTTATTGAGGAGTCTGAAGCTTGTAGAGGATGTGGATTTTTAGAGGAGGATGTGGATTTTTAGAGATAGATTTATGTTGATAAGTGATAGCGTGGGACATGGGGTCTACACTTATTTAATTTACACAATACAAAAAAAGAAACCACACCATACGTATCCACATAAAATCATGATGAATTAATGGATACAATAATTACATGAGAAAGATATTGACCCAGTGCTTGGCCATCAATCCTCACACTACACCTTACAAAGTCTTCTACATACCTCATGCCTCATAGGCTCACCTCTACTCATATATTCGGATTAGAACCCAATGACGTTCTAGATCCTAAGCTAACTCCGAAAACATCTCTCCTAATTCCTAATTTCTCTCATTTAATTTCTAAAATCTCTCATTCAATCACATATCCCTAGATAAGAGCTAACTATCCATAATTCTCTCAATCCTTCCACAATCCTCTCAAATCTTCTCCTATTTAAAATAATGCTCATTCTCTCTTAAAAATTATAAGAAAATACATTAGTTAATTAATCCTCAATTTACAAACTAAATCCTATAGTAAATTATTAACCAAGGTTAGATGCATGTGAATCAGACTCCCCAGGCAAAAGAAGTTATGGTATCCCAACCACTAGTATTTAAGATGATAATAATCCTCTCAAATCCTAAACTTTCACTTGCAGTAAATCAATTATTTTTTCATGTTGTTAATGTTTCATGGTTGTCCTTTTATGTCTTCCAGGCTTCCAAATTTTATATTGTAGTTGTCCCTTCTCCATGCTGATGTATACTTGTTTTGTTGTCATCAACCAGCTTCTACCATCTTATTTCCTTCATGCAATATGTTTCTTTTGGGGCACTTTCACCATCAATCTTCTAATCTCTTCAATTTCCATGTCCAACTTGTCTTCTTATCAGTCTCCACTACCTGCGAGCACAAAGCAAGTACTAGTTTCAAAATCATGAGACCTGGAGGTATCACTTATGGATTCATGCATCCATTCCTTATGTAGCATATAGTCCTTCAAGCTACCCACTGACTCTTCCTCATATTTTTCAATTTTCTTATTGGTGTATATATCCATACGTTCATCATCCTCGGGTTGTTTTGGCCTCTTTTCAATCTGCACAATAGTCTTCAATGATTGTTCTTCAGAATAATTTATGGTGCCATTTGTGGGAATCAAACCCACATCCACATCATCATCATAATCAAGAAATGATCATTTTTCAGGTTCAATATATATCTTTTTCTAGAGTTTCTATGCTTTTAAAACTTTCAGCATGTGCTTCAACCTTCTTTCCATCAATTGTTTAATTGGCCATTTCATTTTTCTCTGTATTACCCATCCATGTCTTTGATTTGATAGAATCTCCATTAATATGTCAAGTCGCACTTTTAATTCAACAATATCTCTCACTTTATTGTCAATGCCAACTACTATGGAATCATTTTTGTGACTTTTCTCTCGATCCATCTTCATCTTCTATCGTGAACTTCACCTTCTCCACTATAACCTACAACTAAATCGCTTTACATTTCTTCAAACTGTCTTTATAATGACCAGACTTTGGGTGTCAGACTCTGTCGATCATGCACCGATTACAATCACCTTTGACTTGATTTAAATTTTCTTTGACTCCATACTTTTACCTCAATGGATCTTTGGTATCGGGTACAACTGAAAATCCACCATTTTTAATACATATATGAATTCTCCAACTTCAATTGGACTTAGACTTAATTTTCAAAGCATAAATTCATTACAATGATTAATGATAGATTTTTACTCTCACTTTTCTTCAACACTCCCTTAAAATTTTCCCTCACCACTAATTATCTTACCAATATAAAAACCCCTGACACATTTACAAACCATTAATTTAACTTTAAAATATTACCACCACTAAATCTCTCTCATCCAATATTAGTGTGAATGAATTACCTTATTACTCCACCAAAACTTCTTATATCTCCATTACATTCACAAATAAAGAACACATTTTCTCTTTCTTACTTTTGAGAAAAACCTTTATGAAATCATCCTTAAAATATATTAAATGTATAACACCTTATGCATATACGTTTTCCACGTTTACCATTAAAACATTTTTAATATCTTAATGATTTTTAATGCAACACTTTTTAAAATAATAATAGCTCCCATTTAGGATGGGTCTTTAGTCTTTCATTTTCCACCCAAAACAATTCTTAATTCTCATAAATAAGCATCGACTAAGGATCCTCCTTTCCACATAAATATTTGGTTATATGACTTTGCCAAAATGCCTTTTAAAAACAACAGTCAATTTAATGCTTCACTCCAAGTTATCCAGGTTATGCACACATGGTAGTGAGCACTCCATCCATAGTTCGGTCAGCGGAAATAGATTTGGATATTTACCACTATAAGATATGTTGTTGTCGGGCTCCCTTCTCAATGTTCCAGGTAGCCAAAACTCCGCATCCAAGGAAACATATTTGCTACACGGGATACCACTGTATATTCACAAAAAAAAACACCGTCCTCCAAGGACACATAACAATCTGCACACACGCCTGCAATTACCAGTTTCTCCACACTTTTATTGCTTAATTTGTTGTGAAATCATCTTGCAATTACAATGTAATGGAAAGCTCAATTCCAGCATAATGGAATGCTCAACTCCAGCATAATGCCAATGTGAATGCCTACTACTTTACTTCGAAATCATCTATGGATATCTTCTCCTCTGTAGAGATTAATCCTCAAATGTTTCCATCATGCAGAGAAAACATGTTGTGTGGCTCCTCCTCAACGCATTTGAACCTACGCCTTCGACCTGCTCACGCAAAAATCTATGCAAATCGATACTCAGATTTTGAAGAAATTGATTGATGTTCAAAATCCGCACAACAATTATTTATAACACATGGAACATAATCTATTAATATATCACACATTCAATTCAAACCTTGCTCTGATACCAAATGATAACGCCGGCCATGGGGTCTGCACTTATTTAATTTACACAACACAAAACAAGAAACCACCCTATAAATATGCATATAAGCTCACGATAAATTAATGAATAAAATAATTACATGAGAAATATACATGCCCAATGCTCGGCGATCAATCCTCACACTACACCTTACACAGTCTTCTACATACCTCATGCCTCATAAGCTCACCTCTATTTACGCAATTGGATTATAACCCAAGGATGTTCTAGATCCTAAGCTAACTCCCAAATGTCTCTCCTAATTCCTAATTTCTCTCATCTAATATCTAAAATCTCTCATTCAGTCCCATAATCCTCTCAATCTTTCCACAATCCTCTCAAATATTCTCCAATTTACAATAATCCTCATTCTATCCTAAAAGCTATAAGAAAATACATTAATTAATTAATCCTCAATTTACAAACTAACTCTAGTAAATTATTAACCTGGGTTAGATGCACCTGCATCAATAAGGAAGCCAAGTTCAAGGATCATTTGTTGAGGGATGTTCTATTGCTAATAAGGTCATGTTTAGGAAGTAAACTGAAGGAAAAACAAGTAACTACCAGAAGGGAAAATTTTATTTGATTAATAATGAACCTTGTATGAGTTTAAGTGCTCTTAAATTATGGAGTTGGTGCTAATAAATCAAAGATTTGGTGATTCCCTTCAGTTGGTGTTGATAAAATAGGGAGTTGGTTCTTCCTTTCAGTTGGTGATGATAAATTTGAATGTACTTTTTATCTATATTAAGAAAATAATTATGTGGTTTTAATGTAAAAGTATTTATGTTCTGTATATTTATGTGCTTTGATTTATACTTGTGAATGTATTTATAGATTTTTAAAGTTAAAAACTGTTAATACTCATTTACCTTCCCTCTTAGTATTGCTAAATATTTCAATAGATATAACATCACCACCATAAGTGAATTTTACAAATGAAATATATCCAAGAAAACAAACTAAGAACTTGTGAAGACATAGAGATGGAGATTATAAATTATTATGGAACCCTTCTAACAAAGCATCAATGGGACTACAAGAATATTATACAAAAAATAAATTAGCATATTCTTCGACTTGTCACTCCATAATCGAACGACATCCTTTTAAGGAAAATAAATTTGGAAGAATTCAATTAAGTGGTTATGGATATGCATAAAATAAAACCACCTTCACTGCCAACTTATTTCAATCATGTTTTTTAATCATAAGTTAAGAAGTACGAGAACTTGTGTATGTTGTAACAACCCTCATGAAAAATCCATGGAAAAAGTTAATAAAGGAAAAATAATAACCACGGTTATGGGACACTTATTTCAAGCTTAATTTTGGGAAAAACATCCTAGTGTGGGTGTTCATTTAGTTTATTATGGCGAAGGAAATTAGGATAGACAGTGGTAAAGTCTTTGAAAAGGAAAAGTGGCATTAAATGGAATTTTATTTATGAAAATAATGGGAATTAGGAGCAAAGGAAGGTGAAAGGTCACAAGTTTCATGTGAGGAAGGAAATGAAGGAAAATAATGGAAAATGAAAAAAATAGAGGCTTCATTAATAAAAAGGATTTTGAGGATTAGGTACCTTTTGTCATTTTACCTTTTTTCAGTTCTATTTTGGAGCTTTCTCTCTATTCTCTCTCTTAGACACTCTAGGAAACTTAGAGTTTTCTTGGAGAAATTTAGAATTGGATTAAGAAAATAAAAGAAGGTGAAGAGTAAAATTAATATAAAGAAAGGAAGATTTGGATCAAGCAACTGCTATGGGATTATTTGCAGGTATAAATTTACATGTATGATTTCCTTGCTAGTTGTTGCATGCATGGTTATGCATATGTTTGCTTAGTTCTATTGTTGTCATTACCATGGGATTTTTCAATTGTGATATTTTTCTTTAACCTTGCATTTCCATTTTTAGGATATTCATGGTGTGGTGGGTTCTCTTGTATTTTGTTGATCTAGATTGCTCGATGGACTCGAAGCTGAGTGCGATGGTCTCAAGATTATTTGAAAGGTATAAGAATTATGGGATGACATACATGGTAAATATTGTATTTGAACACATCTATTGAGCCTATGAATCCTTGACCGGTGAATAGAGGGATACACGATAAAGCTCAGTGGTGAGTAGCCTTGATTGGGCCAAGGAATCCCGGGTTGGGATACATGATAAATCCCATAGGGTGGGGACCCCATAGGCCTAAGAATACCTTGACCATTAATGGCGAGATACAAGGTAAAGGAGATAGGTTGAGACATACAAATTCCTCATGGTTTGGGTGGAGAGATTAAGAGGAATCCATGCTTGTTTAAGTCCTAGTGATCTGGTGTTGATTTTGGTAAAGCCTGGTATTATTGATGAGGGTGAGGTCATGTAGACTCTGGAAGCCAAGGTTGATTTTGGTTATAAGTTCCACATTCATGTTTGGAATATGACACAAGGGTGGTTGGCTAAAGAGAGATTTGATTCAACCAATCTATGGTGTGGTGGAACATGGAAGTCCAAAACTTGGTTGGATTTTGCATTCATTAATATGAGTTCATTTCCTTGGTATTTTATATTCGAATGTATTGGTTCAGATGGGGCATTTATAGTTGTAGTATCCTTATCATTTTGGTTGTTTATATGTTAGTTATGAGTATGTTTTACTACAATGATGATGTATGGATCTCATCATGTTTTTATTATAAATTAATTAATACATGAATACATGACCTAATAGATGATAATGTAGGTAATGTGATAAGGCATCAATGCTTCTTAGTGATTCTCAGATAAGTATGAGACCCCTATTCTCAGATCTATTATTATGATCTATGCAATGCATATTTGTGACATGTTTTATGAAATGATTGTCATGGTTAGTAGGGGTCTAGTCAAGCCCTTGTTCAAGTATTTTCATTTGTATTATTTTTTCGGTGTTACTTTTCATTTCTGGAAGTTTCATGGAGTTTTGGGTAGTGCCCTGAGTCCTAGCCCTGGAAAAGTGGCATAGAATATGGAGTCGTTGACACATAAGTACCTGGAAAATTCCCTAGTCGTAACCATGCCCTTGCTATGGAACCGATTTGAGGGTCCCAGTTGCATGCATGCCCATGTCATGGGAGCGATTGAGGCTTTAATGCAGTAAGATGTCATATTTTCTCAAGGGTTGATCACCTAGAAGAGTTGGATGGCTCCTAAGTGTTATGAGTCATGTGTAGAAGGTTCGATTGGTTGTTTTGTGTTGGTTCCACTTCTTTAAATGTACATGGGGAGTTGAATCAATTCATAGTAGCCTTCCATCACGTATTTACCCCAATGGACCGGTTAACTTGGGTAAATGTTGGAGGAAGGTGTTATATAGGTTATTTATTATTCGTCCAACCATCAACTAAACCTTCCTTTCCTTGTCCCCTAAGAAATACAAACACGAAGACCCAAGAAAATTTATACCCATATACATATGCAATGTTTCTTATAAAATTATCCCTAAGATTATTTCTAATGGATTAAAACTTGTCCTACCTAGGATTATTTCTTTGAGTAGTCTAGATACTTGAAAATTTGACATATCCTACACAGTATCATCCTCACCCATGAAAAAATTCACTTTTTGAAAACAGGAAAAGTAATAGGTACACTCCTTAAGCTTCATAAGTCAAAATCCATAGACAAGCTAACTTGGCAATACATTATACATATAATTTAGCCTTTTGCTATTCTAATAAAATACCATTTTGCATATGTCCCTCATGTATAATGTTCTCAACCTTATTTTTCCTTCTTGTTAAGGGCTCCCATTGACAAATTTCTCTCCCACCATATATATTCAACAGGGGGACCATATTGCCCCCTTCCTTTGAATTTTAACGGATGAAGGCCTTGGTAGTCACCTCAAGGAAGAAATTGAGAACAAACAAATTAAAGAATTAAGTATTTTTGGAATTGATATTGTAACTTATCATCAACAATTTGTAGATGGTGTCATGCTCATGGGAACTCTAATGGTTCATGAAGCCAATCCTATCAATAAAACTCTAGCATATTTTCTGGATGCTTCCAACACTTCAACCAATAATGTAAGTCCCAAAGCTTCATATTTAATGCTTGTCTTATGATACAAATTCATATGTCTAAAATTTTGAATCCAAATATATGGGTTCCCATTTGATTGATAATGCACTCGATAATGATTTTGAGGAGCGCATCCTTTCAAGATTAGAAATGAGACTAGCAAGCCAAAACTTCCATTCTTTTAATATGGCGTGTCAATTGATTTTGGTTAGGTTTTTCCTTCAATAAATGCACCTATAAATTTTATTTCATTAGTAGCTCCAAAATTCATGGTCAAAGCTATTTGAATTTTTCAACTCTCCTTCCTTTAGTGTGGGGCTCAAAAGGAAAGAAAATGTGCACTAGTTTCCTGAGATAAATTATTTTGGGAGAGTGCTTGGTCTGAGAGATCATGAAACCCAAAAATGAGTCCTATTTGCCTATTTTTTGTGGAGATGGCATCATAATGATAAGGAAATAGGAGGGAATATGTGGAGGATAAAATATGAATCAAACACAGTGACGACGATATTATCCTCATGGATGGTATAAGAAACGTATATCACATTTGGAATGCATCTTGGTAGAACATATATGTCATATAAAATCATTTTTTTTGGGATAATAATTGATGGTCACATTTCTTTTTTGGGAAAATACCTGGTTGCGATTGCCAAATGATGCAGGAGCATCATACCACCCTTAATTAAAATTGAAATTCAATGTTGCGGAAGGAGGAACATGGACAACAATTTGAAAAGGGGGTTAATTTCCATGAAAAAATTGTTAAAATGATAAAAATTTTATCTCAAAGATGGAATCGATGCATCTAGAATATATGATCAGTTTTTAAAATCTTCCATGTAATTAAAATAGAGTGATCTTGGGGATTAGTTAAGCGATTGAGCGAGGAAATAGTGGATCTTAGATGATCTAATCATTTTGTTAGAAAATTAAATATTACAGAGCAATGCAACACATAAAATATGCGGAAAAATACAAGCACACAAAACACATAAAACCAAAGAGACACAGATATACGTGGTTCACCCATTTTGGGCTACGTCCACCCCGAACAACCAGTCCTTCCTTTTTATTATCCAGCAAAAATGAAGAGACAAAACCTACAGCAGATCCGTTGTAATATCCTTTGTTCTCTCTCACAGTCTCCCTCTCTGTTTCTTGCTATGAGAAGACACATACAATACACAGCTGCAATACAATGCCCTCATAAAAACAAGGGGTTGGGGCAAAAAACCCTAAACTAAACATAACTTCTACCGTCAGATCATTTTCCTAATGAATGGCCCAGATTGACTAGAAATTACTATACTTTTACAAGGCAATTTTACATTTGTTTTTAGCTTCGGGGGCGCTGCCCCCAAAACCCCCGCCAGGGGGGGGCTCCGAAAAGCGCTACCGCCCCCCCCTGGACCCCCCACGGCACCGATTAATTTCGGGTGGCGTTGCCGCCCCTTTTAAGGTACAGGGGTCCAATGCTGTGATACAAAGTAAACAAGATAATCAGGCTCCACACCCAACAATCTCCCACTTGGAGACTGATTGTAGCAACTCCATCGCTGCTTCATTTGCTGGACAATGACTCCTCTTTGGACCTGGCTGTTTCTCATCTTCATTGTCATCCTTGAAGACCAATTGAAGCTGAGCATGTTCTCAGTTTCTCCCTGGTTACAACTTTTGTTAGCATATCTGCAGGATTCTGGCTAGTGTGTATCTTTTCCAGCTTCAACTCTCCATCTTCCAATACTGACCGTATGAAATGGTACTTGAGATGTATGTGTTTAGTCCTGGAATGAAATGCTGAGTTATTTGAAAGATGAATAGCACTTTGGCTATCACTGTATAGTGTGCCCATATCATGCTTCTTACCCAATTCATCCATAAACCTTTTTAACCAAATCATTTCTTTACTAGCCTCTGTAGCAGCAACATACTCAGCTTCTGTTGTTGAAAGTGCAACAACACTTTGGATTTTTGAAACCCAACTGAAAGTTGTTCCACCTACAGTAAATACATATCTGTAGTGCTCCTCCTGTTATCTCTGTCACCTACCATATCTGCATCAACATATCCCTGTAGAGCAATGTTTGAACCACCAAAGCATAATGCTTGATTTGTGGTACCTCTCAAATATCTGAGAATCCATTTTATTGCCATCCAATGTTCTTTTCCTGGATTGTTCATATACCTGCTTACAACTCCCACTGCATGTGCAATATCAGGCCTTGTGCAGACCATTGCATACATTAAACTTCCAACTGCTGATGCATATGGAACTTTAGACATATAATCGATGTCTTCTTGGGTCTTTGGGCACATCTCCTTACTAAGTTTGAAATGGCTAGCAAAAGGTGTACTAACTGGTTTTGCATTCTGCATATTAAATCTTTTCAACACCTTTTCTATGTACTCATTCTGAGACAGTGTTAATTTGCGAATTTTCCTGTCTCTAGTTATCCTCATACCAAGGATTTGTTTTGCAGCTCCCAAATCCTTCATTGCAAATGAATTTGCCAATTTTCTTTTGAGCACATTTATTTCCTACATGTTAGACCCTGCAACAAGCATGTCATATACATACAATAACAATATAATATAGCTGCCATCATTTTTCCTTTTTAGATAAACACAATGATCAGAGTGACATCTAGTATAACCTTGTTCAGACATAAACTTGTCAAATTTTAGATACCACTGCCTTAGAGCATGTTTTAAGCCATACAAGCTCTTCTTTAATGTGCACACCAATTTTTCTTTCCCTTTTACCTCATATCCTTCTCGTTGCTGCATGTATATCTCTTCCTCCAAATATCCATGGAGAAATTTTGTCTTTACATCTAACTGTTCAAGATGTAAATCTTCCGCTGCTACAAGACTTAAGATAGTTTTGATTGAATTCATCTTAGCAACAGGAGAAAATATTTCATCAAAATCAATACCTTTCTTCTGTGCAAACCCCTTCACCACGAGTCTAGCTTTGTACCTCTGTTTTCCTCCATCTTCTTCCTTCAGCATGTAAACCCATTTATTCTGCAATGTAGTTTTACCTGCAGACAACTTGACTAAGTCCCAAGTCTGGTTATGAATTAAGGAGCCATCTCTTCTTCCATGGCTAGCTCCCACTTTTTCCTGCTTTCAACCTGCATTGCTTCTTCATAACATTCAGGTTCACCAGAATCAGTCAACAATAAATAATATAATGAGGGAGAGTATCGTTCAGGGGGTCTACTTATCCTGGTAGATCTTCTAACACCACTTTCAGGTGTTTGAGGTGTCTGTTTCTATTGTGGTGGTTGCTGCTATTGTGGTTGTTGATTATTATTATTTTCAGGCACCTTTACTTTTTCAGATATCTCATCAAGAACCACGTATTCCTTGCTTTATTTTTCCTGTTTCTTTTCTTGCAACTGATTCTTATACAAGACCTTTTCATTGAATATTACATCTCTGCTCCTAATGATTTTGTGATTTTCATAATCATATAAGCGATAACCAAAATCATTAACACCATATCCAATAAAGGTACATTTCTTTGATTTTTCCTCAAGCTTTGTTCTTTTTTCTTTATTAATATGGACAAAGGCCTCACAACCAAAAGGCTTTAAAAAAGAGTAGTTTACCTTTTTACTTGTCCATGCTTCCTCTGGAATACCACCATCCAAGGAACTTGAAGGCCCTCTATTTATTAGATAAACAACAATATCTACAGCATCTGCCCAAAATTGTAAAGGCAATCCTGCATGCAATCTCATGCACCTTGCACGCTCCATGATTATTCTGTTCATCCTTTCTGACACACCATTTTCTTGTGGTGTTCTTGGAACTGTCTTCTCTCTACGAATTCCATGCTCTGAACAGTACCTATCAAACTCTTTGCTGCAATACTCACCTCCATTGTCTGATCTGAGACACTTCAACTTCTTTTCTGTCTCAATCTCAACCAAAGCTTTCCATTTCTTGAAAGTATCAAATACATCAGATTTATTCTGAATACAATAAATCCATGTTTTTCTAGTTGCATCATCAATAAAATTAACATAATAACGAGAGCCACCGAGAGATGATACCTGAGCAGGTCCCCATACATCTGTATGCACAAGCTCCAATTTTTCGCTCTTCTTTTCTTTCCCAACTCTAAGAAATATGACTCTCTTCTATTTTCCATAAATGCAATTCTCATAGAAATCCAAATCAACATTCTTCAAACCTGGCAACAAATTTCTTGAGTGAAGAATCTTCATTCCCTTCTCACTCATGTGTCCGAGTCTATGATGCCATAATGCTGCATCTGCTCCTTTGGAAGTTAAAGTATTAACAGAGTTAGAAATACCATTGCATAAATACAATGTCCAACCTTTTCACCTTTTTCTATTACCGGCGCTCCTTTGGTGACCTTCCAAGTTTTATCTGTGAAAGTTGTCACACAACCTTCACTGCCTAACTGCCCTGTTGAAATCAGATTTTTCTTCAGATCTGGAACATGCCTTACCTCCTTTAGTAGCCATTGGTTTCCATTCTGTTGTTTTACAAGAACTTTACCCATTCCAACAATTTCACAGGGTTTATCATCACCCAAACGAACTTGTCCAAAATCTCCTTGAACATAGTCATGAAAATATTTCTTATCAGGTGTGGCATGGAATGAAGCCCCTGAATCTACAACCCAAGAATCAGTAACATTTTCGAAAGAAAGAATCAAAGCATCTTGTAACACATCACGTGTCACATTTGCTTCATGATTGTTTTCTTGCTGTGTGTCTCCTTCTTTTCCCTTCCGAGATCTACAGTCTTTCTTTAGGTGTCCTTTCTTTCCGCAATTCCAGCACACTATCCCCGATCTGGACTTCGATATGCCTTTCCTTGATATACTACGATATCCTGAGCTCTTTCCTCTTTCCATTCTTCTTCCCCTAGACTCTACACTCAAAGCATTACCTGATGTCTCACCTGAGCTTTTCCGTCGCATTTCCTCGCTAAGGATAGCACCAACAACATCATCAAACTTTAAAGTACTAGATCCAGAGACAGAGTTACTAATGGCCATTACTAAACCATTCCAACTCTCTGGCAATGAGCACAAGAATAACAAAGCTCTAACTTCATCATCAAAGTTTACCCCTACAGAACTTAACTGACTGGTAACTGTATTAAATTCATTTAAATGGTCTGCAACAGATCCACCTTCTGACATCTTCATATTAAATAGTCGTTTCATAATAAATACCCTGTTTGAGGCCGAGGGTTTTTCATATAGTTTCGTCAACGTCTGCATCAAACTCTCTATTGTTGTTTCCTTAGAAATATTGAAGGCGACTGACACCGCAAGACACAATCGTACTGTTCCGAGTTCCTTTCTATCGAGAATGTTCCATTCTGTGTCTGTCATGGCCACCGGCTTCTTTGTTTTTCCGCTCAATGGTAGGTATAGATCTTTCTGATAAAAATAATCTTCCATCTGCATCTTCCACAGCGGGAAGTTTTGGCCGTTAAATTTCTCAACCCTAAACTTACCATCATCCGCCATTGCTCCCACTCGAACCAAGAACCCTTCTTTCCTGTGAGTTTATCAGCCAAATATACCTTTGACTGTGATACCAGTTGTTAGAAAATTAAATATTATAAAGCAATGCAACACATAAAATATGCGGAAAAACATAAGCACACAAAACAGATAAAACCAGAGAGACACAGATATACGTGGTTCACCCAGTTTGGGCTACGTCCACCCCGAACAGCCAGTCCTTCCTTTTTAGTATCCAACAAAAATGAAGAGACAAAACCTACAGCAGATCCGCTGTAATATCCTCTGTTCTCTCTCACAGTCTCCCTCTCTATTTCTCGCTCTGAGAAAACACATACAATACACAGCCGCAATAAAATGCCCTCATAAAAACAAGGGGTTGCCTTCTAGGGCAAAAAACCCTAAACTAAACATAACTTCTACCGTCCGATCATTTTCTTAATGAACGACCCAGATTGACTAGAAATTACTATACTTTTACAAGGCAATTTTACATCTGTTTTTAGCTTCAGGGGTGCTGCCCCCGAAACCCCCGCCAGGGGGGGCTCCGAAAAGCGCTGCCACCCCCCCTGGACGCCCCACGGCAACGATTAATTTCGGGCGGCGTTGCCGCCCCTTTTAAGGCACAGGGGTCCAATGTTGTGATACAAAGTAAACAAGATAATCAGGCTCCACACCCAACATATTTTGTAATTTATTTATAATGTGAAGATTGTGTTGTGTGAGGGGGAGCAAAATGTAGCCTCAGGGCAAAAATTGTCATTCAGGCCCATAGTGGCCTTAGCTTGTAATTCGAGCTCGATAATAATGGATTTTGTTTATTTTTATGTATTCAGGAATGTTCTGGATCATGTATAATATGTGTGCGTTATTTAATTTTGATTTCATTATGTATACTTATTCTTTGCATTTATGTTAATTGATATAATATGAATGGTGAACAAACTTCCTATGAATTTTGTTGGAGATCAAAGTATGGCAGAACAAGTTTTATTACAGACATGATTCTGTTGACATAGATCAGTGTTCGGGTGGAACAGACGGTGAGGATCAAGTCCCAGAAATGATAGTGAGCGATGGATGGACTAGATAACAGAAGATGGTTGGTGCACATAGAAATCGGCAACTTTTATATTTACGTGTTAAGAAATCACAAGTTAAATTGTTTAAGTTGTCATGTGATGAAGTGGACACATTTCGGTGGAGGTCCAAGCATATATCCCACATCGCATGCGATATGGTATAATTTTTTAATGGCATAGACTTAAAATTGCTAAAGGCCGATTTGCAATAAGTTTTGGATTGCGATGTTACGATGCAATATCGTAATTGCAATTTCACATTGGCATGGTTATTATTTATTGGTTAAAACAGTTGTATGCTATAAGTTGTGATTTAAGAACTAATAGATATCGTTGATGGGAAGATTGTCGATGAGTTATGATGTACATTGTGCGATGTATCTTATATTGCGATATGTGATCTGTTTGAAGCTACAAAGTTCTGATAAATCGATCGGCTGTTGCGTATTTCTGAGTATATGCGGGCACATAAACCACAGGTGCACGTGGATTATATAAAAAATTCATTTTTGTTGCGTCAAAGTGGTATCAGAGCAGGGAAATATTGCCTACAGAGCGAATTTTGAGTGCAAAGGAGGTACAAATATGTCAAATATTGGTAAACATGTGGTTTTTATATTTTTTGCAGGTAGCAGTTGAGGAAGGTGAGAACATTGCAGCAACCTAGAGCAAGGAGTGCTCAAATGGTTCTAGAGGAGAGAACCAGAGAGATGCCAAAATAATGACCTCAGAGGAGAGAAGCTTAGTGATGTATCGTGTAGCAAGGAGGGGACTTTTTACTACAGAGGTTTTGTTGCAACTCACGAGTATTGTTCCAGAAATATCACATAGGCACCATAGAGGATGTGGGTATAATTGCTAAAGAAGAGGACTTCATACTGATAGCAAGTACAAGACTTTTTACAGAGATCAAGAAGGCATATGGGCAGGAGGTCATAAAATTTTTGTACCTCAGGAGTTTGATGCAGGAGCATCGGAACACCCTTAATTAAGATTGAATTCGATGTTGTGGAAGGAGAAACGTGGAAAACGATTTGAAAATGGGGCTAATTTCCATGAAAATATGGTTAAAATGATAAATTTGTTATCTCAAAGATGGAATCGATGCATCTAGAAGATATGATTAGTTTTTAAAATCTGCCATATAATTAAAATAGAGCGATCTCAGGGATTAGTTAAGCGATTGAGGGAGGAAATCATGGATCTTTGATGATCCACTTCTTTTATAATTTTTTTATGATGTGAATATTGTGTTGTATGAGGGGGATCATAATGTAGCCTCTAGGTGAAATTGTGATTCAGGCCCATAATGGATTTAGCCTATAATTCGAGCTCGATAATAATGGAGTCTGTTTATTTTTATGTATCTAGGAATGTTCTGGATTATGTATTATCTCTATGCGTTATTTAACTCTAATTTCATTATGTATACCTATTCTTTGCATTTATGTTAATTGATAGAATACGAATGGTGAACGAAGTTCCTATGAACTTTGTTGGAGATAAAAGCATGGAAGAACAGGTTTTATTACAGACATGATTCTATCAACAGAGACCCATGTGTGGGTGGAACGGACGATGAGGATCAAGTCACAGAAATAATAGCGAATGAGCGATGGACGGACCAAATCACAGAAGACGGTTGGTGCACATCACAATCGGTGACTTTATTATTTATGTATTAACTAATCGCAAGTTAAATTTTTTAAGTTGTGATGCGATGAAGTGGGCACGTGTCGTTGGAGGTCCAAGCGCATATCGCACATCTCATGCAATATGGTATAACTATTAATGGCGTATACTTAAACTTGCGAAAGGCCGATTTGTGATAAATTTTTTATTGCAATGTTGCGATGCAATATGGTCATCGAAATTTCACATCGACATTGTTATATTTATTCATTAACATTATAGTTGTATGCTATAAGTTACAATTTGCGAACTGATATATATTGTCGATGGGTCGATTGCTGATGAGTTAGGATGTACGTTGCGCGATGTATCTTATATTGTGATCGGCGATCCATTTGAAGCTGTGAAGTTCCAATAAAGCGATCGTTGTTGAGTATTCTAAGTATATGTCATCCCATAACCCAAAGTTCCACGTGGATTATATAAAAGATGCATTTTTTTTGCATCACCAAAGTGGAAGGATAGACCATAACTTGAAGCTCTAAGAGTTTTTATGTTACATCTTAATAAAACATATAATTTTCATTATAGAATCTCCTAAAATTTAATCATAATTTGCAAAACGGTGATTTTATAAAGAATTTGAATCCTATCCAAAATCATTATGACATGGATAGATAATTAATTAATTGATAACTCCAAAAATAAAAATCATCTAGGGACTGGAAACACTAAGGTGAAACTATGGATAGAGGGGTTGTTTCAAACTTAAGGGAGCTTATGTATTAGTAGTAGGACACTCAAATATCCCCATATAATAGTTATGGAAAAATATTTGGAAGAAGAAATATTTTTTCACATATCTCCTTTTTTCTCTAGTTATTGGCAAGAGCCATAGTTTTAACATCGATAATTTGGTATGGAATGGGTTTTGGGGAATGTGTTACTTCCATCTATGTCATGTGCTAGAGGAAAGCATTGAGAAACTCTTCAATACGTATTGGTTTATATAAACTTCATGGTATGAGGGAGATGTTAACTTTAAACAGTTGGAGGGAGACTGAAAAGGACTAACAAAAACCATTGCAAATTGGAGACAATATTCCTTATATAACGCTCTCCTAAATCATGTTTGGAAACTTCTTCTATGATTTTTTCTTTGGGAAGTTTGGAAATAAATAAATTAACATTTAGATGTTTCCCAAGTATGACATAATATTAAGCACATTTTTAAGGAGATTTTATTGATAATTTCTTAGTTTGAAAATGATTGGCAATGTAAGGGACAAGTAAAATAAGAATGAGAGACCTATAGTTCTACCCTATTATCAATTATTCATTCTCTGATCATAATTATCTTGATGGAATCATCCCATACAAGAGGAAACTTTTACCAATAGTTTTCATAAAACTGAACTTCTATGGTGCCTCAAAAGAAAACCTTGGAGCAACATGCTTTGAGAGGGTATTTATAAATCAAGATGATGATATACTATGAATTTATGAAGTTCATTTGGGAATTGATAATAAAAATAATGTAGAACTACTAGGACCACAAAGGAAATAAATATTGGGTTTTTGCGTGAGAGCCATGCGCAAATAAAGAAGGTTTGTTAGAGGTAGTTGGAACTAAAAGGAGTCGGGGGGTCTACATGGTCGGGCACAATTCAAAGTAGAGTACATGAAGGAGTCAAATAGGCTAACCCCCTACTCTGGTGTGGCCAAGTTCGTGAGTCGGGCCCTAGACTAGTTGCATATCTGTAGGGAAATGGAAAAAGGACAACCCCTGACCAAAGCCAAGACTCCCATCTTGATGTTATGGTGGAGCTGATTATTGGGGAAACGATCCATAATGGAATTTATTCGTTTGCCGACATAGAAATATTTTGGGGTTCTAGAGGTGAGATTTTGTTGTTGCGCAGGGTACAGAGGTCAAAATTGGCAAACCCAAATTCAATCTATCATCAAGTGATATCAGAGAGCAGGAAGAAGGTAAATATTTCTTTTGAGAGGACTATTTCGTAGTTGTTGTTGTGTTATCAGAAAATGTGAGCAAGTGTGCAACAACCAAGCAAGAAAAAGAAACTCGAGCAGTTCCAAAGGAGGTGAACTCATTCGAGAAATTTTGAGGTCTAAAATTGGCTTCCTAAGAAAAATGTACAACCAAAACAAAATTTATAGTTTACTTATTTTTTATATTAATAATAATCATTTAAAATACAATTATAATTTACTTATTTTTATGATTTTTTGTTTATGTTATTAAATGAGATTGATCCGTGTATGCATTGATCACCTATTTATTTTACACAAACTTATCAGTTTAAATGAAATAGTGAATTTCTATTTTTTAATATAAATATGAATGATAAATATAATGTTATAAGACTAATTTACATTCAGAAAAAATAAAAAATTGTATTTTTATTTATTAACCAGGGAAATATTTTTCTATTATTTTTCTAAAACCTAAGAGGGAAAGAAAAAAAAGGAAGAAGAAAAAGAAAGAAGAAGAAAAGAGAAAAAAAAAAGAATAATATGGCTATTTTACAGAGATCTTTGATAATATATTAGACAAAACGACTTTGCATGGTCAACCAAGTACAACAAACTCGAACTAAATAACATCGAGTTATGAAAATTATATTTATTTCATATTATTTAATTTTAAATAAATTTCAAATTATAATATAAAATATTATCTGTTTATTGATAATCTTGGTTTAACAAATTTCAATATAATAACTTTGTTGAAGAGAGAGGGGCATGTTATATCATTCTAAAGATGTTATATTAAATATTATATATATATATATTCCTGGTAACCTTTATTTTTCTTTATTATATACTTAAAATAGATTGATATTTTCTAATTTCGTAAAAAAAATATAAGTAACATAAAAAAAAATATCCTTCTACAAGTAATTGGCGTTAGAAATTTCGTTAATGGTGTTTGGAATTGAAATGCATGATGGTGTAAGCAAGCAATCAATGAAATTCTGGGTCGACGAAGTAGCACATTCTATCTGATATAGTTCAGTTATAATAAAAATCCATTTTATTAAGGAAATAGCCAAAATTGTTTGGGACCCCTAAAGATTAGAATTGATTAGACAAAAGTAGTAACTAAAAAGTTTTTACTTATCTCCAATCTATTGTTTCTCTTAGGTTTATAGATTGAACGAGATAAGTATCATAAAATACAATCTTTGTTGATAAAAAAATAAAAATAAAAATTTAGTACCCGAAGTGGGTGTACCCTTTCTCCGATCTAATAAAACTCTAGTTTCTCTAAATCAAAATAGTTAATCTAAGTTGAATCAATCAATGCATAGCGTTAGATTCTAGGCACATATAAATAGGGGGAGTAATATTAATACGTGAAATGATAATTGCGCTCCACCAAATTCCTCTCCAAACACAAGTTCAAATCTGTTATGTTCGGTCAAAATAAAGATTGTTCGCAAAGAAATACATCACCGAAGACAAAGAAAATTTTAGACAAGATAAAAAAATAACTTGATAGCATTAACAAAAAAAAATATAATAACTCTGCTAACACAACTCTATAGTACATATTTTCCAAATTTTGAAGAAGCCCGAAAATAAAGGTTTCCAAAATCATCAACGATGTGATAAATTTTGGTGCACCCTATCTGTCCACCGCCTGCAAATACATGGGCTACTCCAGTTCATACTTATAAGCAATGAAAGACTACTTGTGAAGACTTGCTTTACTTGTTCGACAATCCAATTTTCCATTATTAGCTTATAGATATCATGTTAGTCGGTTGCTCAGAAAAGAAAGGCCACGATATCATGGGCATGCCAGTACATATTTTCTCTAGCTGGGTTCCTCTGACCAACTGATAACGACGCTTTTTATTTCGACAAGATGATTGATAAGAACCATCTACATATGGATAAGATGAAGCATTTACAAACAAATATTGATGGTGTAGGTTTATTCTGATTGTTCATTACTGCTGCTGATGTTAGTCTTGTGTTGGGAAAAATACTGAGAGGGGGGGGGGGTGAATCAGTATTTAGGGCTGAAAAAATTTTCTTTTCTTTCTCTTAAAACCATATGTTACAGTATTGCATCCAACATGTATGTCCAGATATCTTATGATGTCTTTACTTAGAGAATTGCATCAGATAAGCATTAAGCATGAGCAGAAATAATAGAACAAACCATCAAACATAAACAACACATATGAACACCAGGATTTAAGGTGGAAACCCAATTCGGGAGAAAACCACCGCTGTTGTAATCTCAGTCTTCAATATTTATTATAGAGAAAACTTCTTACAATATATGCTGGTGCAGACTTATACCAGCATGTAGGCACCCACCTGCAGAAGGCTACAACCTTCTCTCGTTTACCAGCCTCTCCTGGAAGGGAGCTACTACCCCCTGCTCTCGTTTACCAGCCTCTCCTAGAAGGGAGCTATTACCCCCTGCTCTCGTTTACCAGCTACCACTGGAAGGGAGCTAAAACCCCCTCTCTGAAGGCTTCGACCCTCAGCACCACTGCGGACCACGTTTCATCAATTTTCATACTGGATCCACCAGTTTCCATACGACTTACCTTGTCGGTCACCAGATTTATTTATTTTCTGTATACTCACACAGTTCTTCATGATTTCGTCCGTCATTCAAACCAGAGATTCATCATCGTCAGATCATTATATTCATGGGTGCATCGTAGTTTCAGATTTATCAGTTAAGAACATAGCTCACCCATACAGATATTCTTTGGAGAAATTATATTCACAACCCTTACAATGCACACTTCGTTCTCTATTTTCTCTTCTCCTTATATAGTTTTTCCTTTATTAAAACCATGATTCAAAACCACGAACCGCTAATGGTATTCCTTTGTTAGTATTCTTTTAGTTTATCCCACGACGCTTTTGATCTCTTTTAATTTTTCTTTATCAATTTTAAAGAAATTGACAAGTAAATATATTTACAACTTTTTAATTCCCAAGACTTATGTCTAAAGTTTAACCCTTCGGATTTTATAGAAATATCCAATGCTTCCAAATAAATTAATCTTACAATAAACCTTTGACCCCGGGCCCACATACATAGTCAATAGCCAATCCAATACGCCCATCGTACCACAGTAAACTTTGCGCAAGTCCAACGTCCGATCAACATTAGATTAGCAAGCTTCCAGATCAATGGCGTATATACATATCGCTCGATCTCTGATGCCGAACGTTAACGTGTGATGGTCCACCATACCTGTGTTAATCTTCGCGCACCTTCAACAAATGATGACCGTCCGATGACCCCTTCCCAGATCAACGACACTCAACGATATCTCTGGGCATCCTGGGTCGAACTATAATGCGCGATGGCGCACAGTGAAAAGTGGTTTTGTGAAGTCGTACAGGGACGCGTGTCGAGCACTCTATGTAATCACTCCTCAACCAGGAAATACCGCTTGATCCACATAGGCGGTGCGATGAAAACCATAAACTGCCTTCACTGTTCACTTGGTCATGGTTCCGCTCTTCCACATAAGGTTCTGTCGCCTTTTCAACGTATTATTATCATTAAGTTGCACTCTAAGGTTTTGCCTTTCTACTCCTAGTTCCGTCGAACTTCACGTTCTGTCGTCACCAAGTGTTCTGCTACTCCATTAATCTGCGCCATCTCCCATCAACTCCCTCATCAGATACAGAGTATCATTCAAGCCTTCCAATTACACAAGACATCATTTGTCTCCATTACAAATATTATTCACACAAAGGTTCAGGGGATTCAACACAAGAATTACATCAATCAATACACATATAATACACATATCCCTAACCCTGCAACAATGATTTCATTCCTCTCCGGGCACCGTAGGTATCCTCTGCCCATTATGAAAGTGATCACACAGGTCATATATATTCCAGATTTACTCAACCATACTTAACACAATTCCACAGTTCTTCATTAACATATACAAATCTTGGCAAGATATTCAATTTTTCCTTCAATCTATTACCTTGTCTAGCAGCTCTCCCTTTTGTCATCTCCTTTGGAAACTATATTAAACCCCTAATTCAACTCTACTGCTCTGTCTCTAATTCCTCTGTTTCATCTGCTACCTCTGCTACCTCTCTATCTCTTTTACCTTATGGATAGTTTAGGTGCTGCTCCTGTCTTTTCCAATTCCTTTGCCATCAATGAAAACATTTCCAACAATCTCCCCCTTTGGCATTGATGGCAATACTCTTCCTCTGATGGCCTTACAGAAGCCCTTTGTTTCTTTTGCTCCCCCTTTGACATCAATGGCAAAGAGTTTGATCAAGATCCTTTGAACTGACAATTCCATGCTCCCCCTGAGATCATGCTGCATCTTCAAACATAATATGACCAACAATTCATCCTTTTCATATGACCAATGCTCCCCCTGAGCCTGTGCATTCAGAGATGCCTAACAACACCTCAAAACCAATTTAATCTTCTGTATTTAAGTAGACCTGATCCTCTGCATGGTAGAGACTACTCCCAATTTCTGTCTAAGATATTCGAACGCTTCCCTGGGTAGAGGTTTGGTAAATATATCAACAACTTGTTCTTTGGAGGAAACATACTCCAATTTCACCTTTTTTTCAAGCACTTGTTCACGTAAGAAGTGATATTTGATGGGAATGTGCTTGGTCTTGGAATGCATAACAGGATTCTTTGAGATACTGATGGCACTTGTATTATCACACACATAATGGAGATAGGAGGTGAACATTTGATTTGAATGTCTTGTAGGGTTTGCATCATCCAGAGAAGTTGAGTGCAACATGATGCTGCAGCCACATATTCTGCTTCTGTTGTAGATAAATCAATGGAGCTTTGCTTCTTGCTGAACCAAGATACTAACCGGGGCCCCATATAGAATGCACCACCACTAGTGCTTTTTCGATCATCAACACTTCCATCCCAATTTGCATCACTGTATGCATGAAGAGTAAGATCAACATTCTTTGGATACCATAGTCCAAAATCTTGAGTTCCTTGTAGATATTTGAATATTTTTTTTCACAGCCTGACGGTGAGACTGTTTTGGATTGGCTTGAAATCGTCCAACAATCCCAACTGCATGCATAATGTCTGGTCTTTTCCCAGTGAGATAAAGTAGACTTCCTATCATAGATCTGTATTCTAGTTGATTCACCGTGGGGGAATCATCAATAGAACTAAGATTACATCCGGTTATCATTGGTGTATAGGTTTGTCTTCCATTTGTATATAGGGTTGTAGGTATTTTCAGCGATACATTCTTCTGTCATTTGCTTGTGCATATGATCCAAGAAAGAATGTTAGTTTAAGTAAAGACATTTCCAAATTCTTCTTGCACTATGGAAATAAATTCGACTCTGAGCTCTTATTACTTCCAAAATGATATCATCAACATATCTGACCCATGGATCAATAGTTTTAATGTTTAGGTTTTTTTTGTGTACAGTTGCTGTCAGTAGTCTGGAAAATTCTTGTTGATGAGAATATTTTGCTCAAGGCAGGTATTTTCCTTCTTGTAGACTTGTTTGAGATACATATAGAAACCTTTTATTCTGAGCAGTTTTTCATCATTTCCAAAATGAATCATGGTTGTTCTATATAAACTTCTTCTTCTATATCTGCATTAAAACAGATTTAAAATCATTTGATAAACTTTTGATTTGTTGCGACTTGAAAAAAGAAAAACATTCTTATTGCTTCAAGTCTAGCTACGGGAGAAAAAGTTTCTTCAAAGTCTATACCTTCTTGTTGAGCATACCCTTTGCACACAAGTCTAGCTTTATTTTTTATAATATCCCCATTCTCATTTAACTTGTTTTTGAATATCCATTTAGTTCCAATGAAATTTTTGTCATGAGGCCTTGGTACTAACTCGCAAGTGTGATTCTTTTCAATTTGGTCAAACTCTTCATTCATAGCTTGAATCCAACATTCATATTTGCAACTTGACTAACTGCTGTGGTTCAATGAAGTGGGCCAATGCCCAGTTACTGAAGATCCGAGAGTCCTTCTTGTTGCTTCACTTGATCCCTTTTATAAAAATTGAGATTCTGGATGATTGTTTCCAAGACATATCTAAGTGGACCTTTTGAATAAATCATCTTGATTATTCACTAGTCTCTTTATTGTATGCGATACTATTTGATGTAGAAAGATATATGTCATCATCTTCTAATACATTGTTTACCTTTCTTTTTGGGCTGGAGATATCAGCAAAAACATCAGCATTTTAATCTTTGAAGTCTTTATTGTAACAACTATATACCTATAGAGGTAACCAAGAAATATTCCTTCATCTGCTCTGGGTTCAAACTTGCCAATTTTTTCATCATTATTCTTGATAAAGCATTTGCTTCCAAAAATTCTAAAATGATTTATAGTGGGAGGATTACCATACTAGAGTTCATATGGAGTTTTATCACTATTTACATGAAAATGTGCCTTGTTGAGAATGTTTACTGCTGTATGTGTTGCTTCTCCCCAAAATGTGTCAGGTGTTCCGGAATCATCAAGAATAGCTCTAGCCATTTGTTGAACTGTTCTGTTCATTCTTTCTGCAACGCTATTCTGTTGTGGAGTGCCAACTACAGAAAACTGCCTTTTTATGCCATGTTGTTCACAAAATTCAAGGAATTCATTGGATGTATATTCTCCTCCTCGATCAGATCTAAGACACTTGATTTTTAGATCTAATTCATTTTCAACCAGTGCTTTGAAGATCTGAAATTTCTCAAATGCTTCATCTTGTGTTTAAGCGACTAATCCAACATTAGAAATGTGACAATGAATAGAATATAGTATTCTTACTACATGGTCATTTTTCTTCACAGGTCCACATATGTCAGTATGAGTGAGTTCAAGAGGCTTACTTGATGAACCTTCCTTGGCATTAAATTGCACTCTGGTTTGCTTACCGAATTGGCAAGATTTTCATATGATACTTTCAGGTGGTGTAATATTGGGAAGATCACGAACAACTTTAAGTATGCTTGATTTGTTGATTTGAGAGAAGCTCAAATGCCCCAAACTTCTATGCCATAGCCATTTTTCTAAAGATTTACTCATGTAACATTGTTCTTTTCAGTTCTTTAATACATACAGGTTGCTTGGAGTTCTGTTTCCTTTTATAATTGTTTTACCTGTATCAAGATCATGTACCACACATTCTTTTGAACTAAAGACAACTTCAGTTCCTTGATCACACATTGACACACACTTAACAAGTTGTGCTTCCAATCCATCCCATACATGACTTCATTAGCTTTCACCTTTTCTTTTAGAAAAGCAGACCCTTTTCCCTTAATGATTGCAGGAGTATCATTTCAAAATGTAACATTCTTTTCTTTTTCTAGAGCGCTATATGCAAGCAGTTTGGTTTTATCACCTATCATGTGTCTTGAGCATCCACTATCAATGTACCATTGGTTTTCTTCATCTTTTGCAAACAACGCTATGCCACAATTTTCAACCTGTAACTCCTTCTTTTTCCATACTTTGGATCCTTGAAGGAACATGTTATTTTGGCTAAACTTTGCTCCTGCATTCAGATTCTTCATGGCCAAAGTTATTGTAATAAGCACATTCAACTTCATTTTGAAGAGGAGAAAAATTGTTATAGGTATTCTTATTTGTTTCACTATCAATCCTTTTCTTTCTTACTTCTCTTGTCATGATGGTTTTATACGCTACACATTGAACAACTTTATGACCAAAATTGTGACATGAGAAACATTGTCCATTGAAGAAGAAATTTCTACGATCATAAAATCTCCTTCTTGAATTTACCTGTTGATTGGTGTTTCTTTGAAAGTTAGTGTTCTTTGAATTGAGATGATCATGCTTTACCTGCAAAGATTCTTTATTCCCTTGCTGAGTGGAAGCATGTTGTAAACCAGTAGTAGCTACTTTTAGATAATTTGGTGCTGAAGGCTGAGAAGATTCTCTGATATATCCAAGACCTGTCTTTATAAGGGGAGAACGTTGTACCTTGATAATCTCATCTAAGGTTTCAGATCCTTTAGCAAATCTAAGATTCAGAATCTTTACTTTCTCAAGTTCTTTTCTTAGACTTACTACTTCACATTCTAATTTCTCATTGTGTTTCTCCTTTTCTTCAAGCTGATTTTTCAGAGTTTCTATGATTATTTACTCTCTTCTAGGCCAATTTTGAGTTGATTGTTTTCATCAAGAAAATATTTGTCTTCTAGAGCATCCACAAAAGTATCCTTTTATTCTCTAGATTCTTTTTCAAATTCCATGAGAAGTCTAAGATCTTGTTCACATTCTTCCTCACTATCAGATAACCCATCACTGTCTTCATGAGTATAGTAACTTTTTCTAGTGCTATAACGATTCTTATTCCTTCTTACTACTTCCTTCCCCTTTTTAAGTGTTTCTTTATGAGGACACTTAGCAGCATAATGACCAATTATTCCACAATCAAAACATTTGAAAGGAAGCTTACCTATGAACCGTCCTATGCCAAGTTGAATTTTCTTTACAAAGTTTATCTCATCTTCTTTTGAGATATATCTTGATCCTTCTAGTTTTTGTACTTCCTTCCCTTTTGTAGAAGTTCTAAAGACTTCTTCTTTGACTTCATATGGTCCTCCTATTCTCATTTCATATGTAGTTAGTATGCCATGAAGTTGCACCATAGTAAGATTTTGAAGATCCTGCTTTTCTTCAAGAGCAGAAACTTTTGACTCAAATTTTTTCGTTAGTGATCTTAAGACTTTCTCAACCAAAGTAGATTCGGTTATTGTTTCTCCCAGATTTCTCATATGATTTACAATATCATCAAGACGTAAGAAGAAATTGGCAATGATCTCCTCATTATCCATTTTTAGATTCTCATATTGAATTCTGAGAGTTTGGAGTTTAGCACTTTTTACCTTTGCATCACCTTCATAACTCAGAATGATTTTGTCCCATATTGCCTTTGCAGTATTCAGCTGCATGACTTTGACAAATTCTGATTCAGTTAGACTTCCCAATAGAGCATTGACCGCCTTTGCATTTGTTTCATAATTCTTTCTTTCCGTCGGATCTGTCGGTACTGTAGCTGGATATTGATATCCTTGTTCAAAAATTTCCCATACATCTGCTCCCAGAGACTGAAGATAGGATCTCATCCTTGTTTTCCAAAAGATTAAATTGTTTCCGTTAAAGAGCGGAGGTCTGATAGATTTTGTTCCATATTTATTGCTCATCTTGCTTGATCTTCCTTCTAGCAGCTAAGATTTTTCAGAAGGACCTGCTATGACTCCAATTGTTGAAAAAAAAAAAATACTGAGAGGGGGCGGTGAATCAGTATTTAGGGGTGAAAAATAATTATTTTCTTTCTCTTAAAGCCATATGTTACAGTACTGCATCCAAAATGTATGTCCAGATATCTTATTATGTCTTTACTTATAGCATTGCATCAAATAAGAATTAAGCATGAACATAAATAATAGAACAGACCATCAAACATAAAAAACACATATGAACACCAGGATTTAAGGTGGAGACCCAATTCGGGAGAAAACCACTGCTGCTGTAATCTCAGTCCTCAATATTTATTATAGAGAAAACTTCTTACAATATATGCTGGTGTAGACTTATACCAGCACGCAGGCACCCACCTGAAGAAGGCTACAACCTTATCTCGTTTACCAGCCTCTCCTGGAAGGGAGCTACTACCCCCTACTCTCATTTACCAGCTACCACTGGAAGGGAGTTACAACCCCCTCTCTGAAGGCTTCGACCCTCAGCACCACTGCGGATCACGTTTCATCAATTTTCATACTGGATCCACCAGTTTCCCTACGACATACCTTGCCAGTCACCAGATTTATTTATTTTATGTATACTCACACCAGTTCTTCATGATTTCGTTCATCATTCAAACCAGAGATTCATCATCGTCAGATCATTATATTCATGGGTGCATCGTAGTGTCGGATTTATCAGTTAAGAATAGAGCTCGCCCATATAGATATTCTTTGGAGAAATTTTTGTTCACCACCCTTACAATGCACACCACGTTCTCTATTTTTCCTTCTCCTTTTATAGTTTTTCCTTTATTAAAACCATGAGTCAAAACCACGAACCGCTTATGGTATTACTCTGTCAGTATTCCTTTTAGTTTATCCCACTAGGATTTTTTATCTCTTTTTAATTTTCATTTATCAATTTTAAAGAAATTGACAAATAAATATATTCACAATTTTTGAATTCCCAAGCCTTATGTCTAAATTTTAACCCTTCGGACTTTATAGAAATATCCAACGCTTCCAAATAAATTAATCTTACAATAAACCTTTGACCCCGAGCCCACATACATAGTCAATAGCCAATCCAATACGCCCATCGTACCACAGTAAACTTCGTGCAAGTCTAGCGTCCAATCACCATTAGATTAGCAAGCTTCCATATCAACGACATATATACATATCGCTCGACCTCCGATGCCAAACGTTAACGTGCGATGGTCCGCCGTACCTGTGCTAATCTTCGCGCACCTTCAGCAAATGATGATCGTTTGATGACCCCTTCCCATATCAACGGCGCTCAACGATATCGCTGGGCGTCTTTGGTCAAACTATAACACGTGATGGCACATAGTGAAAAGTGGTTTTGTGAAGTCGTACAGGGACGCATGTCGAGCACTCTATGGAATCGCTCCTCAACCAGGAAATACCGCTTGCTCCGCATAGGCAGTGCGATGAAAACCATAAACCGCCTTCACTATTCACTTGGTCATGGTTCCACTCTTCCACATAGGGTTCCGTCACCTTTTCAATGTATTATTATAATAAAGTTGCGCTCTAAGGTTTTGCCTTTCTACTCCTAGTTCCGTCCAACTTCGCGTTCCGTCGTCACCAAGTGTTCCGCTACTCCATTAATCTGTGCCATCTCCCATCAACTCCCTCGTCAGATACAGAGTATCATTCAAGCCTTCCAATTACACAGGACATCATTCGACTCCATTACAGAGGTTATTCACACAGAGGTTGAGGGGATTCCACACAAGACTTACATCAGTCAAGACACATATCCCTAGCTCTGCAACAATGATTTCATTACTCTCCAGGCACCATAGGTATCCTCTTGTCTCTTCCTAGCAGCTCTCCCTTTTGTCATCTCCTTTGCAAACTGTATTAAACCCCTAATTCAACTCTACTGCTCTGTCTCTAATTCCGTTGTTTCATCTGCTGCCTCTGCTACCTCTCTGTCTCTTTGGCCTTATGGATAGTTTAGGTGCTGCTCCTGTCTTTGCCAATTCCTTTGCCATCAATGACAACATTTCCAACAGAAGTAGAGTGGTGATAACACATATGTGGAGTATATTTAAAGGGTAAATTAGTGCTTCCTTGGAGTTCAGATAGAACACATCTGTAGAAGTGTATACCAGTGTTTATTTGAAGCTCAGGTAAGACATATTTGTGGAGGATTAAATATTCAACTTTGGAGGGCTTGATGTTATTAGAGGCATGAAAAATCAACATTGTGATGGAAATTTTGATTTATAGACCACTTTCCACCACCATTTATGTTTAACATTCCTTTCTACTGAATTTAGGTGAATGTACCCAAGTTTGTGCATGTAGATCCCATAGGGAGAATGTGACCAAACTAATTCATCATCTTTATTAGTAAGCCTTATACAAGACTATGTCAATGCTTCCAAATACATATTCCGTTCCTCATGAAATCCTACATCCAACTCCAATACTTATGTCATTTTACATCCTTGCCTCCAAATGGTAAATTGAGTTGGGTTGTCGAAATGTGGTAGTTTAGTGTTCCATTGTCACGAAGAAAATTAATTATAGGTTGTGCCATCCAATGTTTGTCACCACTTCTTGGCCATGGATCGACTCTAATTCTAACCTTATGTCCATTTCCTACTTTATATTCCAGACCAGAATCAATTAAATTGAAATAGTTTAAAACATCTCTCCATAACAGAAATATTAATCTCAGAAATTTTAGTCTATTTAATCCATTCCTCGATAAAAGTTGGTGCAATATATTTATGTTGAACCACATTAGAAAATATATATATATATTTTAAATATTTTTAACCACGCGTCGGAAGACCGACGCCTTAGACGTCGGAAGAGCGACGTTATTTTTTTAATATTCTGACTTTTTCATCGGAAGACCGATGCCTTACACGTCAGAAGAGCAACGTTAATTTTTTTAATATTTTTACTTTTTCGTCGAAAGACCGACGCCTTGATCGTTGGAAGAGCGACGTTTCATTTTTAAATATTTTTAACTTTTTCGTCGGTAAAGCGACGTTACATAAGCATCAGACACATGACGTTCTAAACATCAGATGATATTTCGTCGGAATTGCGACGGTTTGTAAAACGTTGGAATTAAACGTTGGAAGCCATAACTTCAGAATTGCAACATTTTTTGAAAACCTAAAAAGCATTGAAAGATTGACAGTTTGTGATCGTCAGAAGACCGACAGTTGTGGTTCGTTAGAAGACCGACACTTATAGAACGTCGGAATAACGACACTTTGCAAAACGTCAGAAAAAGTGCCGGTATTGCGACAATTTGGAAAAGCGTCAGAATTGCGACGTAATGGCTAACCACATTTTGTCTGGCCTCATACTGTCGCTCTTGCAATGACTATGTGTCGAAATAGCAACGAATTGGCCGTCGGAAATTGGGCCAAATTTTCTAGTGTGTGGCTTGGCTTTCACCTTCAAGTTGTTACTAAACCCGAGGTCTGGTTCACAGTAATGTAAACTATTTAAAGGAGTTGTTACAGGTCTTTTATGAGCTAAACGTATCCACCATAGGGCTATCAATACATGGCTACAACATGTTTGACATTATAGAAGTTAAATTTTAGATTTTAACCCAAACAAGTAGCTCTTAAGTCCTCTCCTCGCTGTTTTTTTTTTTCAGATGATCTTCACCGAAATTTTAGTGTTAAAATGAGGTTTTCGAACTCATATTAATACTGGTTTGATGTTAGAATGAATGGACACATATTTTTGGAGGTAGGTCGACATGAAGGAGAAGGATAGGTCAACTCACTGCTAAGGTTAATTTTTCTTGACTTAAAAATTCCATATCTCATTAATTGCTGGGAGTTTCGAGGAAAGTACTCGCTGTGATAGGATTCCTCCAAGGTGACAAAATTTACTTTTATTTATAACTGTCCTTGAATTTTTATGTGCAAAAAGTGATTGGGACAACAAGAGGTCATTAGGCCTTCTTCATTGTTATGACTCCAACTATGTCTTTATATTATTTCCACGTCATCATGAGGTCCTCCATGTCATCTTATGTCACCAAGTGATTCATCATAGTTTCATCATGCATTCATCTCATAGTGTAGTGAAATGACATAGCCAACTACATCATTAGGAAAGTTCCAAGATAGCAAGATAGTATTCCAACCATCAAATGAGATCTTCCATGTCATCATAGATTAAGGTCTAGATCATCAATTGCATGCAACATTAGCTCAAGTAATTCTTAGGGCTTCCTTCATTAGTCGTTTGGCTTCTTCATTACTTGACATCTAGATCATCGACATATTCATTGATGGTATCAACCAAGAGACATGGCATCATCATTTGGAACCAGACATCTCAAGAATAATGACATCTCAGTCAATTCCATATTGACATCAATGACAAGCTTGATTAATAATCTCCCCCTTTTTCGTTGATGGAAATATTCTCACCCTTCCAATATTCTCTCCCCCTTTGACATAAATGGAAAACGAGGTGCTCAAGTACTCCCCCTATCGAGTTTCTTCTTTTCTTCATCAATAGTAATTCTTCATAGGTATGTTACTCCCCCTGTCATGGTGCTCTTCCTTCTGGCAATGTGTTCCATGATAGATTTGTCCACATCTCTTCAATGGAGTTTCTCCCAAGAGATGATCTATCAAAGGATGATTTTCCATGTGTAACTCATTAAGGATTTCGTAGGGCCCGTTCATGGATAGCTTCTACAAGAATGCTTAAGAATAATAAGCTCAAGAGTCACAAATCTCCCCCTAACTATATGGTCTCTTTTTGGTGGAGCCTCACCATTAAATAGTTGGAATATCAAGGATGACTTCATCAAGTTAACAACATCTATTGTTGGTTGGAGTGTTCAAGAGACTTTCAGACCCAATTTTCTTCCTTCTCCATACTTGTGTAACTTTCTTCTCTTTCTTGGTTGTCATGGTTTTACGGACCCAAGCCAAGTTACAATCACATTCTATATGTCCAATATTATGGCAATTGAAGCACTCCATCTTGTTCATGAATGAGTAATCATGGATTTTTCTTGTAAAATTGCTTCGAGAGTATTGACAGGGACCATTATATTTGTCTTTGTGATATGCCCTACAATCTTTTGCCATGTGCCCAAAGTTTGTACAAGAATAGCAATAACCAAGAAATATACTTTGGTACATGGGAGACGAAGATTTCCTTGATGTACTTCTGAACTATTTTTTCCTTGGTATTATTTGATTATATCCATTGACTTTTGTATTCTTCACATCATCCGACAAGTCTCCTTGGAGCAGGATTTCTTCCATTGTTGTCTTGACTATTCTCCTTGCCTTTGCTGGAACTGGGAGCATCAACATTTCTTCTTGGCTTCGTCACATCCTTGTTTTTTGAAACATTATCATTCTTTCTTGAGGATTCATCTGTATAGCCAAGCCCTGATTTATCAAGGGGAGACCTTTGATGACTTAGGATGTCATCTAGGGTTTGATAACTTTTCAAGTTCTTATTCAACAAGTCACCTTCATTTTTAAGAAGGGAAATTTCTCCTTTCAACTTTTCACAATCTTCATCTTCCATAACTAGTTGCTTCTTCATTTCTTCCATCATCCTTGTTACTTAATGTGCTTTGATTTTTAGAGAGATGACATTTTATTTTAGTAGGAAAATCACTTCATACTTTTCTTTTACTTGACATGTCATAGTGTTTCTCTCCTTTTCTACTTCATCAACTTGTCTGTCTATGAATGCCAAAGCTTCCATCACCTTCTCGACTCCTTGTGCTCGTTTCTTTTCCTCTTCTAGTTGAGTTTTAACAGATGAGACTTCTTCCTTGTATTCACCAATTTTTCCTTTAATTTTGTTCAAGTATTCATGTCTTTTTTCAAGAAGGCTTGACAAAGTTTCTTCCATTTTTTTGCCTTATCCAATTGATTTGTCATGGATATGAATTATTCATGATGATTTCTTTCGTTTTGATGAAATTCCTCCTTAATTTTGGTGAGATCCTCATCTCTTTCTTGTACTTGAAGCTTGAAAAGGTCAACTTTCTTAATTTCCTCATATTCCTTTTTCAAATTGTTAGTCTCTTCCATGTCAGTTATAAGTTTAGTCAGGAGATATTCTTCAAAGTCTTCTTTAATTTCTTCTTCTTCTAGGTCTTCTATGGCCTTGATGTCATCACTCTTATTTCTAGCTTCCTTAATGGATTCTATATTTTCCACTTGCTTTCCATCATCTTCTTGACTAGCAGTCATTGTCAATGCTCCTTTTGAGTGAATATCATGAAGTTTGTCCCACAAATATTTTGTTGATGAGCATTTTTCCATTTTTACCTTAATAGGATCAGGTATCCCATTCAAGATTTCTTTCATTGCTCTTGCATTATACTTCTTGGATTCTCCTTCCATAATGCTATTAGTAATCACCAATTCCCATACTTCCATGCCTTCAACCATTAAGAAATTTCTCATTATCATCTTCCATACATCAAATTTTCCATTGAACAATGGAACTTTCCCAATTTGATTTTCTTCATTTTTCACAATTGCGGAAGAGACAAATTTACAAGGATTGGAGGCTTTATTCCTTGGATTTTCCATTTGTGTTCTAATGATCAACTTTCAAGCTGTTAGGCCCTGAATGAAGGCACTGTCTCTGATACCAATTGTTGGAAATACTAAGAGGGGGGGGGGTGGGTGAATCAATATTTATTTTCAATTGTTATTTTTACCAGTTAGATCACTTATATTTAGAACACAAAATGAACAATGATAGAATAAATACTTTTATTGATTTCTTCTTTACAATAAATCAAGTATATTATATGTAGGGCTCCAACCCTGGATGAAGACCCCAAAATTTAAGAGTCATAGGCTCCAACCTGTATTATGCCAAGCACCGACTTGGAATTCCCAGGGCTCCAACCTTGTCAGTTTGAGGCAAAAACCTCTAGGGTTTGAACCCTATTTCTAGTTCAGGCTCAGACATAGTTTCTTGAGGACACCTATCCTCTAGGGCTCCAACCATATATTCCAAGGAAAAAACCTTGTTTCTACGAGGCTCCAACCTCTTGGGCTCCAACCCTTACCTTTACTTCGTCAAGATGTGTGTGGTGATACTTCACGACTCCCAATGTATTCTTCAACGAGCCCTGTCAATCTTTAGCAATGCCTTCACTTAGTCTCCATGCTACTTCATCAATGAAAACCTTGTTCTTCACATGAAGGTGTCTCCATTGTTATTCGTGGTACCCAAAAAAAAAATCTTCAGGGTCACCTCATGATGACATCAATAATGCATCATGGTCTCCAATAATGTCTCTGTTGGTCCGAGTGTCAACATGGTGGTCTTTTTGTCCTTTCGATTTCTGGATACTTTTGGTCCCCAGTGCCAACGCATGGGTGGTCTTTTTTTTCCTTTAAATTTCTAGATATTTTTCCTATTTATATGAACATTGCACACTTATGGTTGCATAGCAGAGAATCCATTAAAGACGCTGAGATGATAAAAATAGAGAGAGAAATGATGATGAAAATGTTGATGCTAATTTTGTGGTTTGTGTTCATGGCACTGGGGACTGCTAGTTCGTCAACTAAGAAGCCCCATATTCACAATGATGAAGATTTTGTTGAATTCACATCACCAATCAACGTTCACGATGGAAGAGACGTGTCTGCGCTTTTGTCATTCAAAAATGTGGTAATATCCAATCCCTTTGGATCCCTCCTCAACTGGACACCACAGAACTCTCACAACTTCTACTCCTGGAATGGAATTCGCTGCAGAAAGGGCACAAAGAGAGTGGTGGCCATAACATTTGTTGGTTTGGGATTACAAGGTAGTCTCTCACCATCTCTGGGTATCCTTTCATTATTATGCATTTTCAATCTCTCTCGTAATAATCCGTTAGGAATAATTCTGCTAGAGCTTGGCCAGCTAAAAGCCCTTGGAATACTTGACCTTAGATATAATATGCTCTGGGGTCCTATTCCAAGATCATTTTCTAATTTTACGCATCTTCAATGGATCAAACTATCAGTTAACAGCTTGACTGGGACTATACCAACAGAATTCGACCGTTATTGCGCTTGAAGGAAAATAATTTTTTTTGAAGCATCCCCTCTTCTCTCAGCAACTGCAAGTCTCTCTGACATCTGACCATTGGACACAAAAATTTTAAGCATTCCATCTTCTCTCATCAATTGCACGTCTCTCCGACATCTGACCATTGTACACAACAATCTGAGAGGTCTAATTCCTCTTGAACTAGCCTCGTTGAAAAATCTAGACTACCTGGCTATCGAATCCAACAAGTTGGAAGGCACCATTCCTCCATTTCTGGGAAACCTCTCTTCCTTGCAAATTTTATTTTTGGGGCAACAAATTGTCTGGAAAGATTCCACCTCAATTGGGACAGTTAAGAGAGCATGTTCAACTATCTCTTTATGGTCGTGGTAATATTTCAGGTGTGATCCCTTCTGAAATAGGAAATTGCAGTAATCTTGAATGGCTGGATTTACCCAATAACAAGATTCAAGGCCCCATCCCCATGAGTGATTTTCAGCTTCCCCTCTCCACCTTGAATTTGGATGAAAATGACGTGAGAGATCATTTACCTGAAGCCATTGCAAACTTGAGTCAGTTGACCTATCTACATCTTGGTAGAAATAGGTTAACGGGTAGCATACCCCAGGGCGTTTTCAATTTAAATATGCTAGAAAACCTTGACTTTGTTATCAACAATTTAATAGGCTTCATACTGAAATAAATTTCTAACTTAACCCAATTGATCCAGTTAAATTTGGGTGGAAACAATTTCACTGGACAGATACCAGAAGAGGCCATTTCAAATTTAGCTCAGCTGTAGTTCTTGCATCTAGGTTAAAATAGGCTCATCAGTGGAATCCCAAAAGCCATTGTGAAATTGAGTGAGTTGACCACCATATATCTGGGAAGAAACATGTTTACCGGGAACATACATGAAGGCATTTTTAATTTGACTAAGCTTTAGAATATTTTCTTAGATACCAACCGTCTCACAGGTGAAATCCCTGAAAGTATAGGAGAACATGTCAAACTACAGTAGCTAGCTTTATCTAAAAACAATTTTAATGGAAACATACCTAAAAGCATTAGTAATTTGACTAAGCTCAAGAATCTTTTATTACATGACAACAAGTTGGATGGTAACTTACATGAAAGTATTGGTAATTTGGATAAGCTTCATATTATTTACTTAAATAACAATACTCTCACAGATACAATCCCTCAAGATATAGGAGAATGTGTGGAACTACAACAACTAGAATTATCTAAAAACAGGTTGAATGGAACTATCCCTGACTCTTTGGGAAATTGCAAATCTTTGTTTGTTTTGGCAGTAATGGACAATTTCTTGATTGGCCAAATACCATCAACTTTAAATATGTGCACACAATTACAGAGGTTGAAGGTGTCTGAAAATGAGCTAAGTGGACATCTCAACATAAACTTTCCAGTGTCTATGCAAGTCATTTCTGCTCATTCTAATAACTTTTCTCATATAATACCTGAATCTTTGGCAAATTACACCCAACTTCAGTTATTGGATCTAAGTAAAAATGGATTTATAAGGAAGCTTCCTTAGTATCTTGCATCCTTTTTTGATTTAAGAGTTTTAAGTTTGGGTTATAATAATTTCTCTGGTGATATTCCTCAATGGATTACAAATCTTAGACATTTGCAAGTGTTGGATTTATCCAACAATAAATTTAGTGGAAAAATACCATCCAATCTTCAAAGACTCAAGGGATTCAAAATTCTGAGATCTTCTAAACTTAGTTGTAATACACTATATGAGGATTTGAGTATTGTAATAAAAGCATTTGAGTATAAGTTAACATATGTGTTGTCTACAAACACCATATTTGACTTGTCTAGCAACAATCTTACAGGAGAAATACCTCCAAGCATAGGAAGTATCATTAGATTAAGACTATTAAATTTATTTGGAATTCAATTGGAAGGAAAATCCCTACATCTCTTGGTGAGATATATACTTTGGAGAAATTGGACTTGTCTAGAAATATTTTAAGTGGAGAAATTCCTCAAGGGCTCTCTACATTAACCATGTTGTCATCTCTGAACATCTCATGGAATAGACTTTGTGGTAAAATACCAAAAGGAACACAGATGGACACTTTTAATGAGACTTCATTTGAAGGAAACAAATTATTATGTGGATATCCTTTGCAAGTATGCAAGGAAATACAAAACAATAACACAATGGAAGGTGTTCACAATAGTAAATGACAAGGATGGCTCAATCATGTAGATGAACATGTTTCATTATTTGCATTGGGATTGGGACTGAGGATTGGATTTGTTGGATTTGTCACTGTGATGATATTATGGGATGATGCTATACATTGGGTGATGCCCCCCAACATACAAACTTATTATGGAGTGTACACATTCCCCAAATAACTTGGAGGTTTGATCTATCTCCACCAATAAGTTAAAGTAGTCAGAAAAGTTGTAACATCATAACTGTAATGTTTTTCATAAATTTGTCAATTGGGTTATTTTAGGTGGTGAGGATAAATGATTGTTATCCTCCCTACTTAAGTTTAATTCCCATAAATGTCATGTTAAGTTCATATTGAGTATGTTGTTGTAATGCCTTCTAGCCTTGTTTTTATATGGAATGTGGTGTTACTGTAATGGCTTCTAGCATTGTTGTTATATGGCATCTGGTGTTGTTGTAACGGCTTCTAGCCTTGTTGTTATATGGCCTCAGGCCTTGAAAAATATCTTATTCTTAGAAGGTGCATGTTTAATGACATGGAAAGAAAAACATTCTACTTTTAATATTAACATATACTTTAATTTTACAAACTCTTTGCATGATATATAATTAATATAAACATGATATATAAAAATTATAAAACTATAATAATGAAATTTTTAATTATGTTTAATATGAGTGGTTATGAATAATAATGCTCCCCAACTCATAATAAGTATTTGACCCCAAATCCCATTATCCAAATGTTAAAAAAAAAAATTACAATAATATATAATATTCTTCCATACAAAAATATTTAATATACAAAATTATATTCCAAATTTGATTTTATTCAACCATTTATATCTTTATTTTACTTCACATGTTATATACAATTTTCTTTTAAAATCACTTATTATTTACATTTAATATTATTAATTTTGAAATTACGAAAAACAACACACTAATTTTATTTATACAATAATTTTATTTAAAAATAAAATTATTATTTTATGAAGCTTTCCTTAAAGTTTAATTAAATATATATATATATCTATAATAAAATCATTATGTGATTTTATAATTGTTTTAAATGTAGTCTTTCAAATATATATATTATAAAATTATAATATATTATTTAAAAAAAATAAAATATATATTTATTTATAGGTATTTTCGTTTTATATATTAAATAATATTTGGAATCTGAGTCAATTATGAATATATATACATGTTTTTTTGAGACAGGTACATAATAATGAATTAAAAATATATATAAAAGTCATTTATAATATAGTTATAATATTTAAAATTATTATTTATTATATTAAATTTAAATTTCATATTATTATTATATTGTATATAATATAATAATATGGTATTAGCCCTTATTAATGTAAGACTTTATTAATCTATTTGCATGTTGATTACTATTAGTTTAGCAATTATGAATACAAACTATCATGTTTAATTTAATATATATATATATATATATATATTTTTTTTTTAATATTATTGAAAAAAAAAGTTCAAACATTTGATTGAACCATAACATAAAGGTTTTATTGCCAGATATGCACAATACAATGCCATGTGGATAATTGCCTCAATTTTTTTTGCCATAATTTCTCATGATTTTTAGATATTTGTGTAGTGATTTTCGGTTATTAAACCACCTAAAATGACTCATACTCAAGTCAATAACATATTTACTATCAGTTATTTCCCACCATAATTTAAGTAGGTATTTGCATAAAAAATGGATAAGAACAAGATGTGAATAAATATATTTACCAAGAGTTATTTCCCACCATTATTTATGTGTTCTTCAACACTTAACAAGTAGGAGTAAAAAGGAAAATGTGCATACTTACTAGAGGTTGCTACCCACCAAAACTTATGCAAGTTCTTTTCCCTTAGTAGGTACTTAATTTTTCCACTTCATATATCAATTTGCACTTTCTCAAGTATAATTTCCACTTGAATGGTAGAGACTGCGCTACCCTATATCACTTATTATGTTATGTAATGTATAAATTTCTAATGCAAGAAAATCGTACATTTTCTTCATCTTTACCCTCATTTAATCTATCTCATAATGTTTAGTTTCATTGCTCATCTGTGATAACAGGATCAGTTGTGGTTATCACAGTCTCTACATTTTGTCGCATTTACATTACTCTTACACAATGGCTATTGGAACTCCAAGGATGAACACCAACATTTCATGCTTAAATTGACATCGAACACTTAAATTGACTAGTGCCTCTTTTCTCAGGATTCTCATATAGGTTCGATCTTAGTAGAGATTCCATGAAGGCTTCAACATTTCATCTTTTCGTCACATAGTGAATTTTCACTCTAAGTATAAAAAAGCTACTACAAGCTTCTTCTAAGTCCCTTCTAACTTCTGTAAATGGAATATAAAGAATCAAATCTTCATATATTTTTACCAAGTTTCCTTAATGAAATCTCACCTTTTCCATTCTCCTTCTCTCACACAAAAGAGATTAATTATACCTCCACAAAAATTATTTTTTCATCGTTGTATTTGAGATTGTATCTTACCCTTGACACAAGAATAATATCATTCATATGAAAAAATTACACATAAATCTATCATTAGATTTAGTATTCACATAGAAATGAAACCCTGCTTAATTCAATATCACACAGAGATGCTAAAATTCTTCATTCATGCATACACAGAGAGAGAATTATAAACATAAGGATGCTTGCATTTAATTTCATTCATCAAAACTCTATACATATAATCTTAAAAAAAAATAAAAAATCATTTTTCTCCATTCACTCACTATGGCGTGATTCTACATTCATTTGGCCATCCTCTCTGTTGCTCACTCTTACTCTCTTTTTTACTACTCGTAGGCTTACAATAGATAGAATTTAGAAACATTACAAGTTTTTTAGATCCTAAAATCACTCTATTAATCACCCATAAATCCGTTTTTTTATAAATCCTAAAATAACTCAATCTATCTCTAGAATCTCTCATGCTTTACAAGGAATAATTTATTTAACATATCAAAAAAATATTACCTATTAAAATGGATTCTAGACTCATTGTTCATTCAATTAGATTTCCTAGAATAAATCAACTCAATATAATATTTACATAGAATAATATGAATTCTTCTCGAAATTTTAAGACCCCCTTTTGGAAAATTTTCCTCCAAAAACTTGCTCGGTTAGAAGCTCTAAGCATTTGCATTAGACTCCCATAGTATAAAAAATTATGGGCTCTTATTCGTAAACTCTTGAAGTAACAATCCTCTTGGATCCCAAACCCGATGTTGTAGTTTTCCATTTTTCCCTGCATGTTGTTGTCCTACTATTAATGTTTCCTTCACTTCTCATGGATTCTAAATTCTATACTACTCTTGTCAACTTTACTTGTTGATGAAAAGCTTCTCAGTTAGTTGTACTTTTCTGCTAGCTATCCTTTTCCTCTTAGTGTATCTTCTCCTAATCACCCTTTTCGTCATAATACATAACTTGTCAATTTCCTCATCCAACTTTATCCTTGACTGCTTAAACTTAATTTGATCACTTACTTACTACTGCATATCGCCCTTGTGCATAAGAGTGTCATGACTCTTACCAAAGTGAGTTCTATACACCCACTTCAGTATCTACACCTCATGCCTTATAACTTCCTCCTTATTATTGTCTTCCAAGACAATTTCCTCTTCTTCTAGTTTCAATTTTACAAATTAAATATGCATGTTCTGATCTACTAATCTCTCCTTAAGAAGTTTCAAATCTTCACAGAAAACAATAAAATTACCTTGAATTGAACTTGTAAACTCATCACCCATGTCCTTTGCTAACCCTTCCTCCAAAAGCTCTACTTCTTCCTCAAAGCCTACATCTTCAATCAGAAGCTTCTGATATTACCTTTCTTCAATACTTTGTGAAGAGACTCCTTCTTCTTCTTCATTTGGAACATAAGTTAGTTTCATTTTTTCCTCTATTTCTATGAAAATTGTAGATGGTTTCCCATCTTCATAGAAACCTACAACAATAAACAATTTTTCATATTTAAAATCATAAGGCTATGTGGCCTCATTTGATGTTTAAGACATCAAATCCTCATGTCGATATGAACTTTCACAATATTTCATGAGACTTCCAATAAGTATCTCCTTTTCTTCTTCCTCGTCTCCAAGGATTTTTCCTTGTTCTGTATAAGAATTTCATCTACAAATTCATTAATTGGAATTTATTTACCATTTCCCTCATGAGTAAAATCTCCATCATATATGCTTGCATGATGTGCATTCACAAATATTTCATTAGTTTTAAAATCAAGAGATCCTTGGATCTCATCAATTCTCTTATCCTCATCTTCACCAAGGATATGTCCCTGTTCTAGTTCACATAAGTAAACTTATTTTTTCGTTGATGGCCTTTGTTTAAGCTAAGTTCTTTTGATTTTATCTCTTTTCATCCAAGCATGCAACCTACTTTTCAATTTTTTCAAGCCTTCTCCACTAATTTTGTGCGAATAATTTCATTACAGATCACTTAACCTTCTACTTCACATTCCATCTAGAAGGAGAAGGAGAATTAAATAATGGAGACGAAAGACCAAGCATTGGTGGAGGTAGAGTAGGTAGAAGACCTCAAGGTGGTTGTCGAGGTGGTAGGGGTGGAAGAGGAGGAAGAGAAAATGATGGATATTATCATGAAGAGGAGGATCGTTTCAAATTTTATATTCATGATACAAATACTATTACCACTATGAAGAATATTTCTCCATCCATTCTTCCTAAATTTAATGGTATCAGAACTGAGAATCTAGATATATTTCGCTTTTAGTTTGAGGTATTATGTAGATCCTGTGATTATTTACTTAATGATCAAACGTTGAAGTTGTTTTGAACTGCATTAAAATATGGGGCTCTCAAATGTTTCATGAGTTTATGAATTAATTCTATAATGACATGGGTTGTCAGTAAAACAAGTTTTTTATAAAAATATAAAGATTATTGCACACATCATGAACTTATGTTAGGTCCCTATATTAATAGTGTAGTCCCTTATTGCTATTAGTGTAGACCCCTTATTGTTATTGTTGTATCCCTGTAACCCCAATATTGTTATTATTGCACCCTTACATTATTATTGTTAGGTTGGCTAGGATTATATTGTGACCCCATGGACTCCTATATATAGAAGGAGGTTTTTTCATTTGTATCATCCAATAATTGTTCATTTATGTAATGTAAAGGAGGTTTCCCCCTAGAAGTGGCTTATTTATAAGGTGTTGATCTCTCTTTTCTTCTATTTTTAGAGCTGGTTTCATAACATTTTGGTATCAGAGCTTTGGATTTTAGGGTTTTGTTGCTCCAAATAGGCCATCGTGGAATTTTCGCGATAAAATTTTTTATACGAAGGTTTAGAAGCTGAAATTTTTATCACGCGAAGCCAAACTCCTGAGGAATGTTGTGTACAAATTTTAGATATTGTTTCATAATATTTTCGGAGATATGATCTGTGGAAGTTAGGTTTTTTTTAGGCTCCTGAATTTCGTCTCAAAGAGGTGACCGTGGGAAAACATCATAACTCTCACTTTGAGCATCAGATTGTAATTTTTTAAAAAGTGATCATAGGTACATGGACTGTAGTTTCCTGTGTATCAATTTCAGAGCCAAAGGAGGAAACAATGACATGTGGAACATCGTACAATTTTTCTCTACTGAACGAGTCCATAATTAGGTCATTGTGGGAGATTGGGCATAAATTTTCCTTGAAGAATCCAAATCATGTCAAACTTGTGGCATTCGAAAGAAGATTCAGAGAGATTCTATATGACCAAATTTTAGATATTGAATATCCTAAATCATAGAGATAATTTAGTTTCAATATCGAGCTCCTAAGAAACAAGAAAAAGGCGTGTATTTTTTTTCTTCGAATTGCATAAGTCTTGTTTGAAGAATGAGTTTGAATTGATTCCAAGGGCATATTGTAGAATAGATATCAGTATTGAGTTCTAAAATTCCCCCTAAAAATAATTCAACACCCATTAATCCTTCAGAAGACTCTATTATGGCTCATGAAGATGAAGAAATACAACATGACATATCAAAATTACAAGAGCAAGTGCACCAAATTTCGCTCTTGCAAAGAGCAACAAAATGTGAAAATGGATTTTTTAAGAAATGCATGGAAGCTAATATGGATGACATGGAAGAAAAAATGGAAAACATGAAGAATGAGCTAAAAGCAGACATGGAAGGTTTGACAAAGTTGATATAAGAAATGTTTCCTAATGGTGAAAATATAGTAGAGGAAAATCATGATGAGAAAAAAATACATGGTAATCGTGATTTCATAAAATATAGTAGTGATCTCAGCTCTGGAAGATGTTATAGGGGGAGGTATGGAATCAAAATCCAGTGACGGAGGTGATGGGGATACCTGAAGGCGAGAGGACAAAAATTGTAAAGTCCTCGGGGAAAAGGGAGGCGGTTCTGAGGGTTGAGGGGCATCAGAAAATATAGGAAATGATTCAAGCAAGGAAGACAGGGGAGATTCTGATAGGAGAGGGAAACCCTGTGATGGGGAGTCAAGAAACGGGAGAGAAGAAATGGAGGAAAAAATAGGGCCACTCATCGATGAGGAGGGTATAAGCAAAGGTAACGGGGTGGACGACGAAGGGATATGTGGTGGAGAGGTTGTCCAAATCAACACCTCCTCATAGGGATCTGAGGTGTAGTCCACAAGCTCTTCGTCCATAGCTGCCAACTAAGAAAGATACCCAGATCAATTGCAAATGGTTGAGAAATGGTCGGCAAAGGACCCGACCAAGCCCTCGCCAACTGGACAATGGAAGCGACAGCAACAGGAGGATCTACGTGACAAGAATAGAGGTTGGAAGATGGTAGAAAAAACCTAATCCTATCTAAGAACCTAACCGTATACAGACGGGTAGGTACCCTGTCAAAACCACAGAGCCATTTCATCATCAAGATGTCATTGGGCTTGCACTTGTTGCAGATATGTGGAAATTATTTTGAATGAAAATGAGTTATTAACACATACTTTCATATGAATTTCAAATGCATATGAATTCTTTTTTAATATATAAAAAATGCATGAATTCAACATGTTTATAAGAAAATTTAACGCAAAAAAGTTCAACAAAGATTGAGACTATTTAAATGACCATATATATGCTATGACTAAATTATTTTATTATAATCATGTCAAAATTATGAATCCATATATACACATCATAAATTTTATTATTAAATTTTTTAATAGTGAAAATTCAATAAGATTATCAAAAATATATAATGGAATTCATTGAATATATTGCTATAGACATTCTTAATCTTATGTTTGATATCTCATTCAATAATTCAAATTTAAAGTTAACAAATTGCATTGACAACACTCTATATCATTTTATCATATATATATATATATATATATTCCTTTCTCTCTCAAGTATATATCTATACTACATACTAAATTTAGAGCATCATCTATTTTTTTGTAAGGACTTACTTGTAATATACTAAATTAAATTAAATATTTATAATAGCGTGATTATTTTCATCCACATCCAGATTATAAAATGACAAGATATGTATAAAGGATAACACTTTTATTTTTGATACTTTGGAGTTGAAAGTAATAAAGCAAAATAAGGGTGAAAATGTGAAGCTGGGTTACACTTTTTGCCCTTTTTTGAGAAAAAAAATTCATTTTTTTCGGTTCTTCAACTTTCTGCAAACTATAACAATTTTTCTGTGTAGAATTTCATTTTTCGATAAAAATAAAAGTTGTGAGAATTTTTGTTAGCTTTCTATTACTTATTTTTTGAAATTTTTTTATACACATTTGATACGTCAACTTAGAGTTTCTTTGAGTGTGTGTTTCTTAACAATCAAAGGATTCATAAGAAGTCATGTTATGACCAATGTTGTATTCTTTGAAAATTTGTGTTTTTGAGAAACAAAATGTGTTACAACAATCTAGACAGAGTCTACTTCGGTTTCGTTATATTTACAAAGCCAATGGATGCATATCATAATTACTAGAATTTTTTGAACTGGTCCAATATGAAAAACTGCATATTTTGAATATGTTTTGCGACGCAAGAAATTTCTTAACATATAAGTTATAAACTAAAAATCTAAAAGCTACCCATTAGAGACGACAGACCAATGTAATGTACCATAATTTTTTCAATTTTTTTACAATGTATTTTGGGAGATACAAAATTTTTATTTCACTCAATCACAATGACCCTCAGAAATTGTTTGCACCCATTTTATTAGAAAAATAATTAAAATTATTAAATATTTATGAAATTCCATAAAAGTTATATTTCCTGAAAGTAGATTCAATTCTGAAAATGCTTGTCTTGGTTCCAACAGTTAATTAACAACCTATCATGGAGTTTAATCAGTCCAAAGTTGCAGAACCGTATTCAGAGCCTAGTTTTTGCGTAATTGATGACGCGTTAGTTCGACCGAAATTTTAGTAAAGTTCAGCCGAACTATGTTTTCCGCTTAAGACCCGTTAAATCTAAAGTCTTAATAGTTCGACCAAGATTGATTCCCTGACAGTGTCAAACCATTTGTTCTTTGTTTCCGCCGAGTCCTGGTCAATACGGCGTACCAACCAAATTCGATAGAGAAAATACACAACAAAGGGGGAGATTTTGTGGCCGACCAAAAGGTTTGTAGGAGATTGGGCAAGGGGAACTGCAGAAGCAAAAAATATATTTAAAACATGAGCGTGCAATTAAAAAAGTATGCTAAAAAGGTAGTGGTCCAAACGATTCGTTTTATTTTCTATTTTTCCGACTTCAGGGGAATATTGTAAGGCACACCACCCAAATTCAATAGAAAAACGATTAATTTCCAGGACCACGCGAAACGATTTGTCTTTCAGGGTTGTTTTTCCCGACTAACCCCATTGAATACGGTGACCTGTCAACATCTTTCTTTTTTTCTTCCATTATAATAGACTTATAAAGCTTATATTACAACTTTCTTTACTTAAATGTTCCTATAGGTTGGTGTTGGAATTTCAAAATGATGGGTTTGATAATTTTGATGTTTAAGATTGTGAAGATTTTCACAATTTCATCATTAATTTTGAAATTTTGAAATTTATTTTAAAAAGATGGTTGTGATTATTAGATTAAATTAATAATTTGCCGAGAGTACGACATATTAATCAAATGGGGCATAGAAACGATTAATTTTCACGACCACTTAGAATGATTTATCATTGTTTATTTTTCTAAGTCGCAGTCAATACTGCATACCAAGTTATTCAACATTAATTTGCACAAAAACATGGTATAGGAAAATTTATTTCCTCGGCTATATGTTATTAAATGTGGTTGGGCATATACTACCCACAATTAAATTTAAATTCATTTAAATTTAATGGTGAACAGTGTATACCCCACCACATTTAATAATATATAGTCCAAAAAATAAAGCTTGCCCAAGATATACCACCCAAATTTCCATGCAAAGATTAAGACCAGTCACTAAGCCAATCATTAGCTTGGTGCATGGCCATAGCATGGGGTGAGGACGACAAGACTTTGGGCAAGCAATAACCAGCCTGCTATCGGACCTTTAATGCGCCCGATAGCAGCCATTCACCATACATATCCATGCCATAGGTTCAAATAGGATACCTCATCATCGACTTTCTCGGCATCCCATCTCCGGCATCCGGTATCTGTGTTACTGTCGTGTTCACCCTCCTTACCGGCACTATCCATCAGTGTCTTCTCTGTTTGCACCTGCCGTCCATCTCATACCATCGGCGCCATCATCTCATACCACCATCCATGCATCATTCATTTTGAATTTTGAATTTGTAATTGGGCGCACGTGTATATTTTTCATGATTCGGCATATTCTCAGGCTATCCCCGAAATTGAATCACTCTGCTCCAATCTCACATGGCTGTAATCAAGATTGTTGCACAAATCAGGTACCTACCATGGCTAGGACATGGGCACTTAAAGCAACAACCGTTAATCGTCTCCACTACCCACAGCTCCGCTTGACTTGCTCGCAATCTTTTGAACGGTCAATAATTTTGTTTAATGGCATCCATTAAATCCATTCCAACGAACCATTGCACTGTGGAATAAGATCCTCACGATGTTTGGAGCATTGAACACTGAATACATTACAGAAATGATGGCCACGGAGTTGGGGATGAGAAGCAATTATTAGAAGTTAGCGGTTTTTTTTTTTAATTCCAAGTTTAACCAATACTGAATTACATGTCGTTACTTTTTAACTTTCATTTACTCTTTTTTTAATATGTAAATTTTCTAATTATTATTAAAAATAATGTGAAATAAAAGTATTTAGAAAATTAATTTGAAATGAAAGTATTTCTAAAAAATTTTAAAATTTAAATTATTTTTTTAATTAATTAATGTTTCATTATATTTATTTAAATCAGGACATATCTATATAATTGAATTTAGTAATATTTAATATTTAATTATTTATTTGTATTGTCATGATCATTAAATTATTAATTATGTGATAATGATGATGATGATGGTGGTTAACGTAAATATTGTATAATTAAATTTATATTATGATTAATTTTTTATTATACATTAAAATTTAAAAATTTGAAATTATTAATAGGTTTATGCTTGTACATAAAATTTGATATATAATTTTTAAAAAACTTTTTTTTATAAATCACAGATCATAGAAACATATATTCTCGAATAAAATAATTAATTATATTTAATAATCAAAATAATAATAATGATTTAATTATATTTAATAATTTATTCTATTTTTCATTATTTTAATTTAAGAATCTGCTTTTTATTTTTTATAAATTAAAAACAATAATAATAATTTTAAGATTAGAATTAAAATTTTATTTATTATTTTCAGTAAAAAATTTCATTAAAATAATTTACTTTATATTCATATTTATAAATGTTTTTAATTTTGATTTTGAATATATATGATTATATTATGTAATAATGATGATGGAATTTTACTAAAACTATAATTTATTTATTTAATATCTAAGTGAAAATTATTTAAACCAAATCAAAATCTTAATTCTATGTTAAAAAAAACATTAAAAAAGAGTTTAAAGACTTTTTAAAGATAATTCTTTATGAAAATCACAATACATACTTTTAGGTGGAGGATGGAGGGCAGGTGCCCTCCAAACCCTAGACTTGGAAATTCCCCCCTGTCTTTCATATACGAGTATGACCAAGAATCACAGACATGAATTTGAAATCCACCTTCAATGTAGACTTACGCATGAATAAAGGCATAAAATCCAGCCAGCTCTCTAGCTTGCAGCAAATTTTATCCAATCTCAACAATATAGGAGTGTGGCAAGGATTGAGAGGACGCCTCATTTGTCTTTTGCAACATATCCTATAAACAGCAGCAGCCAAGCCAGTCAGAGATGCTACTTCAACGCATTACCAGATTCCAGATTTGTATTAGTTGGCCATTGTTGCTGTTGTTGGGAGCGATCCCTAAGAACAGGTCAGCTTTTGCCTCTCCAAGGGCATATATGCATGTTGATACCAGTGGTATTGGAATTGGAGAAATAATAATGCTACTTGCAGTAGGTTTGAGTTGTGATTCATTAGGCTGTAGATCAGTGGGACTTTACCACTATTGCTTCAAATTCCATTCTTAACACATTAGGAATAAAGCTACCTAAAGCTACCTGAAGCTAGAGTTTGACCCCACTTCAGCACATTGGGTATGGATTTACCTAAAAGCTACCTGAACCAAGAAGATCAACCCCACCCCAGCTCAAAAAGGAAGTTTCTATAAAAGATCATAAATAATAAAGAGGAACTGTTAAAGGGTGCACTCATCCCAGAAGATCAAGCTCACTCCAGCTCAGAAAAGAAGTTTCTGTAAAGGATTAATAAATAAAAAAAGAGGAATTGTTAAGGGTGCACTCATCCAAGGGTGTATAACTATTGGCTTTATTATTTATACCCTTAATAATAATAAAACACAGGAGACTAAAAGGAAGACGGTACAAGAAGGGTTTGCGATATTCTTCCTGCCACACAGTCATTCCGCTGAAGTTCACATTCGGTTCAATGTAAGAAGATTTTCTTCTTCAAATCAAATGCTGCAAGTCAAGTCCAATCTCAGTTTCTAAGCAATTTAATCCCCATTCCTACATGGGCGTTATGCGAGCAACTTTGTCTAGGTAGCGGTTGGTGATTAAATCTGCCAGAGATGAAGATATAGATTGTAACAAAATGACCATAAATCAATTTGAAATCCACATTGAATGCAAATTAATCAGAAATAGTAAATCCCTTAAATTTTAGACCCTTAAGTTCTCCAGCTTGCAGCAAATTAACTTTTTCTCAACCCTATTGCAGCAAAGTAATTTATTCTCAACCCTACTGGAGTCTGGTAAGGGTTGAAATAACACCTTAGTTGGCCATTACAACGGATCCTGTAAAAAAAAGCAGCAGCTAAGCTAGGGAGAGGTGCTACTTCAACCCGTACCAGAATCCAGTTTGTAGTGGTGGTGAGCGATGGATCGATCAGATCAAGAAGCAATAGAAATGATATTTTAGCGCATTAATATACAGAGAGCAGCATGAAACA